>CM055873.1:35510794-36020794 GCA_029582165.1 Portulaca oleracea | reverse complement strand
AGTTCCAACTGTTAAAACAAAGTAACTCTGGAAATGTTGTCGCACTTATTGAAGGAAATGTGCAGCCTCGGGTTGTTGAGCACCTTGTGTTAATTCTCCAGTAATCAATGTTCATCAATTAGTGGAAGACAGTGACCTACACACTCTTGAAGAGAAGGAAGGGTGGGAAAATGTTGGGTCTTCCTGTTCATAACCAAGACAGGAGAAACCCAGTATTAATAGCATCAAGAAACATTGTGGAGAGTTCTCAAGAAAATAATCGGGCTTTGGAGGAGGATAATACCTCGAATAGAGATGTGAATGAAGGGGAATTACTCGGATAACAACCATATCGAGTCCATTGAGCAAACACGTCAGTTGATCGCAAGGAAGACTCTTAATTTTGGTCGACAAACGGGATTCATGAAGGCTAAACAGAACAGGAAAGTTGAGAAATATTTGAAGGTGAAATCGTCTAGAGGCGACTAGTTCAAACGGAAGAGGAAGACAAGCAAAAGGCTAATCCAAGAGACATACGAAAGCAGTTATTTTGTACAATTCCGAGTGTTGAAATTTTTTTGTATAAATTGTGATGTAGAAGGTCAGTGGGGAGGGTTGGTTTCATTGTTTTGGGGTGAATTATGGCGGGTGAGATTTTTTGCTTTTCATTGAGAGACGGTGAGAATGTCTTAAATTGATAAGGTGTTGTTGGGGGTGTGATATCTGGATGGAGTGAATTGGGATTGAGATGGATGAAAGAGTTTGTTGTGGAGGTTTGGGTGTGTTACATGAGGTTTGCAAATGGTATTTATTATGCAAAATCAAAATGATAGTGTATAATTTATGTCTTGCTTGATGGATTGGTGGAGCATGATGGAATGAAGGAATGGTGGCTATGGAGGGTGGTCTTAAGGATGGGTGGCTATGGAGGTTACTCTTGAGGGGCGGCAGCCGGCGGCTGCAACATGGCTGGAAAATTTGTTTGAAATGGTTTTTTAATTCCCCTCATGCTTTGTTTTAGTTTATGGTGTGGGTGGGTGGGTTTGGTAAGCCCATTTTTATGTGGGTTGAAATTCGTTTTGGTGGTCTTTGTACTGCTTTGAGCTGAAGGCCCTTATTAATAATAATAATAATAATAATAATAATAATAATAATAATAAAAAGCAGAAGCAGTAAATTGATGCTTCTACTTATTATAAACTAGTCACTACTCAATCTACGGGATTCTCTATCTAATGATTAGTTTCCATAATTTCAAATAAATATTTTGATTCTTATAAAGATAGTATTTAGATATTTTAATATTATGTTGGACATTTTTATTATCTAATTCGTTTGCAAATATGGTATTAGTAAATTTTTGATATAATGAATATTTAATTTAAATAATTGTGTAGTTAAGTAAGACCATATATAGTTATAATAATAATAATAATTATTATTATTATGATAACTATAATTATAACTATACGATTATAATTATTGTTAAAATTAAAATCTGATAATATGTTTAAAAATGAATAAAAAGAGACAAATAAAAATAATCATATGATAATTTTACTCCAAAAAAACACATGATAATTTTTAAAAATTACGTTAAACAAGTAAATTTATAGTAAAAATATTATATCATAAGTTAGGTCAAACACTTTAATTTGGTAAAGTCACTTAAGTAATAAGCTAGGCCGAACACTTCACAACCTCTCCAAAAATAGCTTTTATAAAAACGGTTTATAAGAAGTAAAAACACTTTTTTAGAAGTTAGGCCAAACATACACAAAGTTTTCAAACCTTCGCATTTCACATTCTACAATTCAATAACCTACTTTTTACCTGGCTGCCTCACGGGATTAGTTACTGTTGCGACTTGCCTTCTCTATTAGTCTCACACAGTTCCCACTTCCCACTGGTCATCACCACCATTCCCACTAGCAACCATTGACCACCACAAAGGATAACCCTTAAAGAGGCAGTTACCACCGATTGACATGCATTCTAGCTTTTACTTTGTTAAGTTCTCTTCAAATTTTAGTTTAATTTGTTCAATTTTTTATTTGGTTGGTTTGAATATAATCAGTTTGAATGACATTCACATGAACAATTGTTTTTGTTATCTTTTTCAATTCACTGCTACAATTGAATGTGCATTCTAAGCAATGAAAATCATTAAGATCAATTTGTGCAGCAGATAATCAGACGAGCTTTTGAAAAACACCGTTATTTACTTATTTTAGGGATGAGATTTCGGAGAACATTGTAAAGATTCTCAGGGCGTGGTTAGCAGACAAACAATAATAAGAGCGAAAAATAAATAAAGATTCGACACAAGGAATTAACGTGGAAAAACTCAAACCGGGAAAAAACCACGAACGATGCACTATCAGAGGATTACAACAGTGTTTCAAAGATTCTCAGACCTCCACAATCTCTCACAGCCTTCCTAGAGTTACAACCTGAGAACTCAGCACTCACAGTTGAGTCTCACACAACTCCCTCAGGAACACAGAGATTACAGGTCAATCTCTTGTGGTATAAGATGAAACACTCTCAATTGTTATACAAATAATCTAACACCTATGTCCTATTTATAGTCAAGACTAAGACATAATATTGCGGTTAATATTAATATTAACTTTCCAAAAACATGTGTTTCCTAATAATTTGATACTATATTCCAAAGTAATATTATATTTCCATGTGATTGTCCTATCACAATTTGGTAACAAATATAATATTTTTCATTTTATATAATATCTTTTCTTAATGAACACAATCTTGGAAGATCTTCAATATTATATGAAACTTGCCCACCAAGCATAATTTTGACTTTCCAAAATTCATCCCACCAAAATAATAATTTAGGCTCCACACAATTAACCCAACAATCTCCCACTTGGAGACCAGATTGTAGCCTTCGTCGTTCATCACCACCACCACTCGTCCTTGAATCCTCTAGTGCATCCATCTCGATCTTGTTTAGCAAAGATCAACAGAGGTCCCAGTTGACCTCCCATCAACTCCTCTTTTTGCAACAGGCTCCCACTTGAACTGATCACGCCCCTGCAACTTCGACATACGCATCATCGTCAACAACTTAGGGGAATTTTGGATGGGGATTTTACCTCGTGTAGAACTTGTCGAATTTATGTGCATGTTAGATGCGTTCCTCGGCTGACCATCCGTTCTCGTAGCCTCGACCAGAAACCTCCTCGTTTCTGTTACCCTTCTCTCATCAGAGAAGCTAACACGCCTTTGACAAGCATGAACAGGCATGTTAGAATTATCAATGACAGAATATAGTTTCCCTTCTTTCTATCCATTTGCAATTATCAGAGATCCTTTCGTTACCCTCCAATGACCATCTTCAAATCTCGTCGTGAACCCCTCCTCATCCAGTTGACTCACAGATACAAGGTTCTTGGTCATACCCGGGATATACCGAACATTCTTCAACCTCCAACTTCCACCCTTAAAGGTTTTAATGTTCACATCACCTCTTCCTAGCACCTTTAGGTTGTGACCTTTTGCAAGCCTAACCCTGCCAAACCTCCCACTCACAAAATTATTCAAGGCTTCCCTGCTAGACGAAGAGTAAACCGAAGCACCCGAGTCTATCACCCAACTCCCTTCTGACTTGTCAATACTAACAGTTAGGACATCACCCATATCCTCAGCAAAATATACAAAGTCATGGTCATTATGATTGCTCTTCCTAGGTTCGGGACAATCCCTACGAAAATGACCTCTATCACCACAGTTCCAACACAACACTTGCTCCATGTTTCGACCTCTAGATTTTGATCGACCCCGACCCGAACTCCCACTATTCCTCCTACCCCTGACAGTCAAAGCATTCCCCGAAGACTCAGACACATCAGAATCTTTCCTACGAATACTTTCATTCAGGACAAAGTCTCTAATTTCCCCAAACTTCAGAAGTCACGAAATTTTCCCAAGACTTAGGTAGGGTAGCCAATAGTATATTAGCATTCATCTCATCGTCGAAATTAAATCCCATAGAGGTTAACTTTGACAGTATTATATTCAACTCATTCATACTATAATGCATATCACCAGACTCTTGCATCTTAAATTCAAACAAACGACGTAACACAAATACCTTGTTCACCGCCGAAGGTTTCTCATATGTGTTTTGCAAGGCCTCGAGTAGGTCTTTCGTCGTTTTCTGATCTTTGACGTTGAAAGCCACGTTCCGAGCTAGCGTCAGCCTGACCGTACTAAATGTCTGACCATCAAGCTCTTCCCAATCCTTCTGTTCCATCTCTTTTTGCTTATCACCCATCGCAAGATGCAACCTTTGCTGGCAGAGCACATCCTCAACGCGCATCCTCAACCATGTGTAGTCTTTCCCATCGAACTTCGGAATCTTCATAATAGCGCCCGCCATTGCTTCTCAGTCTGCAGATCAACCACGCTCCAACCAAAGCTCTGATACCAATTGTTAGGATTCTCATGGCGTGGTTAGTAGACAAACAATAATAAGGGCGAAAAACAAATAAAGATTCAACACAAGGAATTAACGTGGAAAAACTCAAACTGGGAAAAAACCACGAACGATGCACTATCATAGGATTACAACAATGTTTCAGAGATTCCCAGACCTTAACAATCTCTCACAGCCTTCCTAGAGTTACAACCTGAGAACTCAGCACTCACAGTTGAGTCTCACACAACTCCCTCAAGAACACAGAGATTACAGGTCAATCTCTTATGGTATAAGATGAAACACTCTCAATTGTTATACAACTAAACCTAACACCTATGTCCTATTTGTACTCCAAACTACAATATAATATTGCGGTTAATAATAATATTAACTTTACAAAAACACGTGTTTCCTAATAATTTGATACTATATTCCAAAGTAATATTATATTTCCATGTGATTGCCCCATCACAATTTGGTAACAAATATAATATTTTTCACTTTATATAATATTTTTCCTTAATGAACACAATCTAGCTTGGAAGATCTTCAATATTATATTAAATTTACCCACCAAGCATAATTTCGGATTTCCAAAATTCATCCCACCAAAATAATAATTTGGACTCCACACAATTAACCCAACAAACATATCAAAGAATGATATCATGAAATACTTTCAAGTCATAACAACTAGTGGATATAGCTACCTAAAATAAAATAATATTGTAAATTTTTTGAATTATTGTTTTGCTTTCTTATGTTTGACTTTGAACTAGCCTATTTTTTTTTTCTTCCCCTAGATTTGACAGTGGATGTACAAGTTAGTTTAGAGTGATTCAATATAATTACTTCAAGAGAATCAATACAAAGACAGGATTCACCCCTGGTGGGGCGTGAAAGTACTGAATTAACAAATTATTTGTGGTACAAAGTTACAGGAAGAAGCAAGTAAGAGGAAAGAGGAATTAAAGGAAAAGAAAGAAGAAAAAGAGATGAATAAAACCAAAAGAAGTGCCTGTGCATAGGTGCATGGTAATACTGGTAATAGTACTGTGTAAATATTCGATGGCCCTCACGCAAACTGTGGAGGGGGAAAAATAGCATGAATTGTTGGCAGGAATATATGGATCAAGGAAATACGAAAGTAAACGTACGTCTAGTTTTGTAGATAGATTGATCCATCATACACTTACAGACACTGCACCAGACTGAGCAGTGCCCAGACAGACATACAGACAGACAGACAGAGAGAGAGTGAGAATGAATGCCGGGCTCAGGCCGCTAATGTTATGATATTTCAGAGAGAGAGAAAGGGAGGGGCAGAGACAGCTAGCTGAACTGATGATTCATTAATGATCTGAATCTCTCCTTTCTTTTCAAAATTCAAACAATTTTGGACTGTCTGGATGGATCTCTGGGTGCTATTATTCTTAATTTCTTATACTGTACACATATACAACTATGCTATGTTTATGTACACTGTGCTTACCAACTGTAAACTTAGGCATGCAGCTATATATGTTTATTTTTGCAGTGAAGAGGTGAGCCCTCTCATCCAACTGTAACCCATTCCAAACATTGTTCATCTACATGCGTTGCAGCCACCACGCTAATTAATATAACAATACCATCTACTTCAAACACAATCAATAATGTATTAATGTGTTTTTATTAATTACTTCCATTAGTACTACATGTAATGATAGGGTTATTTAAACTTTTTAGGTTTATTTATCAACTTACTGTACTGTAGCATCGTTTTCTTATAATCTTAAAATATTACTATCATTTTAAATTAGTCAATTACATAATTTTAAAGATGCTAGTATACCATGAATATTCAGTCTCTCTACAAATATTTCATGGATAATAATGACTGTTGATTAGCATAATATTTATCAATATTGATTGTTTTAAAAAACATAATTTAAAAACAATGTTTATTATTGTTAATCATCTATAAATACGAATCATAAATATTAATATAAAAAAAAATGCAAATTTCAGAAAAAGATACTTTGCAAACGTCTTGCTCTAGTGCAACGACTATTGCGTATTTTATTAGTGAAAAAAACTGTACTATTATTAAATTGAAAAAAGATATAATTACATTATATGAAATTATATGTTCATAGTTATTTTTCCTAATTTACCAAAAACTTTTGACACAATATACATGCGCGATGTGGATAATTCGATTACGAATTTACGATGCTTATGTTTGTTGAAGTGGCCAATGAATGTCAAACATTTGTAATTGATAATTAATCATATCATAATCATGAAAATATTGTGTAAAACATTATCAGAAATATTAATTTAATTGAAACAATTCTTCAAAATTATTAGTATAAAAAATTATAAGAAATATTAATTTGATTAAGGCCCTATTCTTTTTTGCGATATTTTTGCGGTATGGTGTGATGTGGTGTGGTGGAATTGTGGTGGGTGTGGTGGAATTGTGGTAGGTTATTGGTACGTGGGGTAGGTGAGGAGAGATAATGTAAAAAGTAGGAGAGACAAGTGACGAAAGAGAAAAGTGATGAGAGAGAAAAGTAATGATTTGTGATAAAGTGTGGTGAGTTGCGGCAAACTGCGGTATGTTGTAGTACCGCAGTTCGCCAACCGCAGAAAAGAACAGGATCTAAAAAATACTTCAAAATTTTCTCTTGTAAACACTCATATATATGTCATCATGTTGAAAACAAACAATGACAATTGACACAGAATAAACTCAAAACTTTCTCTGCTGGGTTCTCATAATATGGCAGCTAGATACTCCCTCCAATTTTCCCATATCTATTACTTAAGTTAATTTTTTTATTTTTTTACAATATTTATTATTTCATAATTTCAAGGTAAATTTTAAGAAAAATTAATATCAGTCTTGAGGCAAGACACCTATTAATTGTCTTGCCATATCATTATAAAAATTATATTATCGTATTATATATTATGTTGAAATAAAATTATATGATTAATTGAATTGTATAACTATAATATTATATATAAATTACGTAAGGTTATACTTTTATCCATTAATTCATATATTTTCCAAATACGCTTAGACTAAGCTTAAGAAACGGGTTAATTCAATTAGGGTACGGTAAAATACTATTTTATTATATTTATCCTGATTACTTTTATTATTCCTAGTAAAACATTTAGTTAAAGTAGGGATATTATTTATGAATATTCCACTAATTATCATTTTCTTAATATTTTGGGTATCTTTAAAAATGAAACTATTTAAGGATAGGAAAGTGTCATTCAAAAATTAAAATTAGTAATTAGAAATGTGGAAAGGACAAACACAGTGTTATCATACCGGCCAGGTGTGGTAAACTGGTAATAATCCTGAGAGAGAGAACCGTGTTATGCATATTAACACTGACCTGACAATCATTCCTGTACTCTCTCTCTCTCTCTCTCTCTCTCTCTCTTTAGTTCACACAACTCGGAGTAACACACAGTGGGCTATCACTTTCCCTCCCACAATAACACCCACAGTGGTTGCTAGCTGGACTCTGATGATCTCTATATTTTCCCCTACATAAACAAAACCCCTTTAATTTCATGCTATCTCATCTGTATTCTGTTCGTCAAATCCAAAGAACCTCCTCCTACAAACACCCTCTCTGTGTCTGTGACAATGATAAATTCCAGCAGCAGTAGCTCCGTCAGGAAGCGGCAGCAGGCAGCACCAGCAGGAATCGTAGCGTACGAGACATCCCCAATGACAAACACAACCTTCGTCCAAGCAGACCCCTCCAACTTCCGAGCAGTCGTCCAACACCTCACTGGGTCACCTCCACTCCACCAGAGAAGAGAAAATGCAGCACTTCTCAACATCAACAAGCTCCAGATGACCAACTTCCTCACCCATTATGGGCCCTCTTCTTCAGCTGGCCTTGGCCTTGTTTCCCCTGTGTCCACCCTAGATGGGCTTTTGAGCCCAACCACTGCCCCCACTCTGAAGCCCCTCAACCTCGAAGAAAGACACATGATTGCTGAAAAA
This sequence comes from Portulaca oleracea, assembly GCA_029582165.1. NCBI lineage: Eukaryota > Viridiplantae > Streptophyta > Magnoliopsida > Caryophyllales > Portulacaceae > Portulaca > Portulaca oleracea. The sequence goes on along the minus strand of CM055873.1, from coordinate 36,012,347 downwards.
GGGTTTTATTTGCACCCACTCATTCAAACTGTTAGTCTTACAAATGCTCATCATCAACCTCCTCAACTCTTGCCTTTGTTCCCTCTTCATTCTTCTAGTACTGCATCACAATCTCATCCTCCTGCTCGTCCTCATTCTTGAATTTTGGCTTTATCTTATTTGTTTGCGGTTTGTTTTTTCCATTTGTTTATGGGTTTTAGTAATTAGTTAATCGATTAGTACTGCTAGTGCATGGTAACTAAGTGTAATAATAGTCAAGTTATGGTAGTTTTCCATTCGATGTCCGACATTTTATCATACATCATAAAAGTGACTCCTTGTAGTATAGTATACTCGATGCCATTTGTCTGTTTATGCTTATTATTTTTGAAATTTTTTGAAGCATATTTGATCTTAGGACGACAAGCTGATAATAGGAAGAGACATAGGAAGCTATCTTAGTGACGTACGGTGTGGATTAAATATCAATATATAACCATTATGTATTAATTAACATAAATTTCTCTTGCATTTTTCATATAATTTTCAAAAAAGGTTGAATTTAAAAAAATTTACCAGCAAAGTTGTACATTTTTTTGAATTTCAGAGCTCGTTAAACATTGCCTTGGTTCAAACATTCAAATTGAAAAAAAAAAAACCAAAAAAAAAAAAAGCACCGGGTTTCATGAAACTATAAGGACCCTTCACATAACTCGATCATATGGGTTGTCATTCTACCCAAAACATACACACAAACCTAACCTAGGGGTACTAATTAAAGGTAGAATGAGAATCTTGACATTAGGGAATTATTCATATAAAGTTAGAGGATTTTCGCATCTTCATGAACTTCTGTTAATGAGAGGAATGTTGTCTATATTTGGATTTTTCAGACCATGCTCAAATATGTTTTTTCTAGGTGTTTATTGTTGTTGTATTCATATAAAGTTAGAGAGAGCTAACTTGTAAAGTTTACTAGATTGCATGTGTGTGTTAATTATTATATTTAACAACGTCGGAACAGAAAATATCTCAAATATGTCTTCCAAAAAGATAAGGTGAAAGTTAGGGATGTTGGAAGAGTGTGTCAGTGCAAATGTTTTTCCCGATGAATGTGATATCTCATAATGTTCGATTCTTGATAAATGTGATATGTCTCGAAGTTAGCTCTAACAGAAGGAACCAATCGTGACAAACCAATAAATGATATAAATTTGCAACCCAAAATAAAACTCCTAATAAGATCAAACAATTTCAATTGATTTATAAATTTAAATTAAATATGTGCAACTCTGAACTTATTTCTTTTAAATTGGAAAATATATTTCATTGGAAAGATTCTACTATAAATATAATTATTTTTGTCATTTTAGCAGAATGATGGAATAAATTAAAAAAATTGATCCGGAAATGACTAGCAAAGATAGATTAAATACTCAAGGACCAACAATTAACTTAGGGTTTAAGAAAATCTCAACTTAGAACTCATAAACTTCCACCATTTTTTTTTATTTTGGATGGTTAAATAAGAACAACAACAAAGATATGATTTATCTCTAAAGAAAGCTCATCAAGATTAACCTTGATATTCAAGTGAAGGCTTAAAGGATAGATCCACCCACTCTCACTTGAACCACCATGAAAATCCACACCAAACTTGATGGAAAGATTGCCCACTAATCAAGCCCTAAAAGTGAATACTCTTAACCACCACCAATGGACTTTAATGGATAAAGAGAGGAGATTTTGGGAAGGTTTTCAAATACTTGATAAGTGTTTTTTATGACTATGTTTTAAGGGGATTTCAATAGTAGATTAGGGATTATTTTGATTAAAAATGTTGATTTATATCCCTATTTCCATATTACACTTGGTGTCATTTTTTATGAAAATTTGTAGGTTTTGAGGCCAAAATATCAACATTCTCTCAATTTTTGGTGAAGGCAAGTGAACCACGGACCTCCTCCAAGGACAACCAAACCGCCATAAAAATTTCAGATTTTTTGGATGAAAGAAGGACGGGACAGCAGCCACTCCGGGCTGCCCGGAGTGACCACTCCGGTCTGGAGTGAAAGCCGGATTCACCCTAGGCATGTAGTTTCGGCCGTTTTGCGTAGAGAAAAAAAATCAGTTTTCTTTTGGGAGGACTAATAGGAAGCCGTCAAGCATCATTATTCATTTCCTAATCTCCCATACTCCATCCACCTATTCTCCATGTAAATCAAGAAAAAGAAAAAGGCGAAGATCGAAGAGGAAACTTGACGCGTTTGTAGAGGAAATTCCATCGAGATCGAAAGACTCAACGGAACTCTCTTCAAATATTGTTCCACCCTTTTCATCTCCTTTTCGTTTTGAGGTTTGAATACCATGTTTAGATATTTCATCATATTTCCAATAATTATGAGTGAGTAGATTTTAGTTTTCTAGGGATTTGCAATACCGAAACAATGTAGTTTGATTGAATGTTCTTAGTTTCTGCATGGATTCTTGATTTGAATCAATAGAAGGTGGTGTTCTTCATGTTCATGTGTGTTCTTAAGGCCTGGAATACTTGTGATTTGAGATTAACTTGAGAAGTACTGAAAGGACAATTAGGATAATCAAACTATCAACCTTTCTACCTAGTTTTGTGAAATTTAAGAAAAGAATAGCAAACTAAGAAATCTCTTTGATAGCCGGATAATTCAAGACCTTCAACTTTGATTAACTTGAAAAGCATACGAAAGTTGTAATTTAGGTTAATTGAGGTAATTCTATTAGCATCGAAAGAGCAATAGAGTTCTGGTGGTTATCGATTCTTTATTCGTCTTGAATGAATGATTGTGCAAACTAGGTTCTAAGTGTCAAATTTGTTGTTAGGAAAGAAATTCCCTAGAAGTCTTTCTCCCTTGATTGAATCCTAGATAAATTTTCCCTACTTCATTAGTTCTGATTAGTTTATAAAAGCTTTTCAATACCAAGACCTGGTTAGCTTAGCAATCAAACAGAGGGCTAGTTAAATGCGTTGCTAATTAAGTCCCTATAGGATCGACCTGGACGTGATATACTGTACACCGTGCGCTTGCGGCTTTGTCAATTGTCCTACTTTTAGGGGCACATCAAAGAGTTGCAAGCCCCCAGTTTGGTGTGGGCTGACAATGCGCGAAGCCCGTGAAGGAGAAGGACGCATTGTTCCCTATGTCGCACTGATCATAAAGGTTTAGGATGTCCTTACTTGTGAACCTCAATCCTTTTCTTTTTCTTTTCTTTTTCTTCGAATTTCTTACTTCTTTTTTTCTTTTCTTTTTTTTTAGACCTATTAGGATGTCAGTGAAAATGATGATTCAGGACCCTGTAGGATAGGGAGTGGACATCCCTCTTAGAATCTATTGTGCTAACTTGATATTGGAATAATTTCTATAATGATGTCATGAGGGCAAGGCGAGCCCCCAGTTTAGACCATATCTCTAAGTTCGTTCATGATTATGTATACTGTTGTCAGTTAGTCGCTGATTTGATGTGGAAGGATATTTACTCTTGATGGGACATGAGCCCCACTTAGGTGTGCTGAAGTGGACATTAAGAAAAGAACCTCATACTTGCAGCAATAACCGGGTTGAAAAGTTCTCGAAGGGTGAGAGAGGATGAAAGGGCTCAAAAAGGTTGGTTAGAAGTAGGGGTGTCCAAAAACGGTTAACCGCTATTACGGTTAACCGCTTTGGCGGTTAACCGCTTTTGTGGTTTTAAGTTTTTCCAAACCTAAACCGTAACCGCCTAAAGTGGTTAACCGCTTTTGAAAATCATAAACCTAAACCAAACCTAAACCGGCGGTTAATGCGGTTAACCGCGGTTAACCACGATTTGCTCCAATTTCCGATTTTTTTTTTAGGTTAGGTTTAGGTTTTTTAAAAAAATTATATATAATCGGTTAACCAATTTTTCAAATTCAAAACCGAAACCTAAACCGCATATACCGGTTTGGTTAACCGAAACATAAAAAAACAAAACGCCAACCGGTTAACCGGTTTAACCGGTTTGGTTTTACCGGTTTACGGTTCCGGTTTGCGGTTTAGGTTAACCATCGACACCCCTAGTTAGAAGGTGTTTGGTGGGAGTGACAATGAGCGATGGTTGATTAATGAATGGGATAGGGAGACACTTAAGGATGATCGTGTCTTGGAAAGAGGAAGAGATGGTCAAAAGGGTTAGAACCACCTCATGGGATAAGGTCAGATGGTTGTTGAATGATGTTCTATTGCAAGACATATAATTACAATATCAATTTGGCTTCATTACTCCAAATAAATTGAACATTGACCGGACACTCCCAACAATTTGTCTTTCATGTCTTTTGCATGGATCTCATCGACTACTTCCACCTTTTCTAGAATTTATACTCTTCCTCATCACTAGCATCGGTATTGGATTGATATTGTTCCCTCTGGCTGTTTTGAGCAATATTGTTGTTTGATACATGAAATCTTGATTGAGTCTCCTGAATGTGACTTTGTAAGAACAATCATTAATTGCTAAAGTCAATTCTCCTTCAATTTCCTAAAAATATCAGTCAATACTTGTGTTCGCATTGACAAAGATTCTATATATTGTCGATACTCTCACCAGGGGTAATGAGCTTTCCCCTCTGTTGAACACAACTTCTGAATTTTTCTAAACAGCATTTATGTGGGGGGATCTCATGAACGTCAACCTAAACTCTTCTCGTATTGTTGGTCTCATACACAAACCAACCCTTAATTTCAACAAACCAATACTCCAACTCCTTGGGGTTTTTAAAACTTCATCTAGATCATACTTTTTTTACACGGTGATGATGAATTCGACACCACTCATAACCATGACTTTTGATATTGGGCTGAATTTGTGCATTATAAATAGTGTTATCAAGTTCCTTCATTCTTTGTTTGTGGAGATGACACTTCTTTTGGAGCCATTCTACAAACTCACCATTGGATTCTCCCATTATTCATCCTCCTGCCACTTGTTGAGACTAACTTCTTTCCTAAGAAGCAATATATTTTAGGGCCCAGATTCGGTGGACTTGCTTGTTTACTTTTACAACACTTCTTAGTTGATCAACCATAATTCTCATGATAGATATGTTGCTTATCTTCTGAATGCTTATTTTGGAATGGTGTTCATTCCAGAAATGTACAAATATGTATTTTCCCCAATCACCTCTTCTGTGTTGTATGTACACCTCTTAAACTTTGCATGTCTTGCCAAAAGTTCCTCTTAACCCATGCTTGTCAAGTTCATTTTGTAGATTTCCAACAAAGATAGAAAAATCTCTTCTTTCTCAAATTCTTCGTCTAGGTATGTCTCTCCAATTTCGCTCTTTCTCTCCCCTCTCTCCTCCTTTTTGTCTCCATCCCTGTTTAAGGTTTTGTCTAATAATCAATAAATTAATTGATTATTAAGAAAAAAAAATCTTAAATAAGGATAGAAATAGAAAGGAGGAGAGAGAGTGAAGAGAAAGAGCAAAACTCTAAAATTGACAAAATAAATTACTCAAAATTATTAAAAAAATCACAATTCTAAAACATTCAACCTCGACATATTTAATTTTAACATACTTGCTAATCAAAATACCTAAATTATAACAAAAATCATTATCAAAAACAACTTTAAAACTCACCTTAAAAGTATTACATAAAGATTTAAATTCAAAGCTCATAATTTTATTTTTTGTACTTCCTGTACTATTTCGACAAAGAAAGGGCAACTTATATTGGAACTCAAGGGTGTTGCATGATATTTATAGTTACTAATTATCCCAACAATGTGTACAAACACATGTACTTACTAAGTGTGTCATGACTTATGGAGAGAGAAACTAGAGGTAGAAGGAGTTAGGAGGAGAAAGGAAATATTCAACCCAACTTCAGAAACAACCATGCGATTGACGTTGGAAATTTACCCAAAAGCTAAGATAAGCATGGTTTGAGAGGAATTTGTTAGAACCCCTCAAGGACGTTGATAAACTCAGGCTCAAGGACCTTGGCACTGAATCAGTTTTGAATGAAAGCCAAAATTCGAATAGCTAGAAAAGATATGATGCGCATGGAAAGATTCACATCTTATTCTACAAGTGTAGAAACCTCCTCTGTGCAAAGGACATTAGTTTGTGCAGGATCAAGGATGTTTGCCTTGCCAGCAGCAAGGACATTCAGCAAGACAGAAGGACGAAGATTACAAACAGCAAGGAATACGTTTTGAAAACAAACAGGGAAATTTTATAGAATATACTCTGGGAAGATTTGGATTTTATTCCTCTCCTAATTAGATTAACTAATTGCTACCTTCTTATTTCAGGAAAGCCTTGAATGAAGATATGATTTCTAGAATCCGCATCAAATATGGAAGGCGCCATCTAAGGAAGCTATCAAGAATGGAAGGAAGAGAAACATCCAATCTTGGACAATTCTCCAACGGCTCATAACACCCAACCAGCAACATAAATAGAAGACTTGGAGAAAGGAAGAGATTAACGATTCCATGGAAGAAATCGGGTGTTCGAAATAGAAATAGCGTTTTCTATTTTGTGTTCTTGCAAGTTGTTGTGTTTGTGAGAAGTTGAGTGTAATCAATCCTTAACGGATTTAGGGTTGATTGATACTTGTAAAATCGATTCCTAGACGGACTTAGGATCGATTGAGTTTAAACACCAAAGGGTGATTTTGGTGGGTGTTGTTATTCATAAAATAAGAAGCGTCCTCTGCAAGGCGCTGATTACATGTACAACCTAAGGACATTCATCTCAGGTTGTATTACTTCATTCTGTTTCAATATAATAAAGGAAGTTGTTCAATATACGCTTATTGTCCTTTATCTTTTTCCTGCATTATATTGAATCTTAATCTAGTTAGATTAAGAACCTAACGTCCTTTATAAGTGATCATTTGTGCAGAAAATTTTCATAACCCTAATCACCCCCCTCTAGGGTTCTTTCAATTGGTATCAGAGCTTGGTCCACTGAAGATTCAGAGACTAACCGCTCTGTGGTAAAGATCATGGCTGGGATCGAAGATGATGATATAGGGCAAGGACATTGCTTAAACAATCCTCCTTTATTCACAGGATCAAACTTTACACACTGGAAAAAGCGTATGAGGACATTCATCATAGATCAAGACTATGACCTTTGGGACAGAATTGAGAATGGAGACTTTGTCCCCATGATCACTTGTTAGAGAAATCACGAAACCCAAAGATAGATCCAAGTATTCGGCCAAAGAAGCAGAAAAGGCGGATAAAAATGTTAAAGCATTACATATCCTTTACTGTGGACTTGATTCTAATGAGTTTGAATTTATCTCTGGTTGTGATACAGCTAAACAGGTGTGGGATACCTTAGTGACCACATATGAAGGAACGAGCCAAGTTCAAAGAATAAGGCGTAACAATTATGTCAAGCACTATGAATCCTTCAAAATGAAGAATGGAGAATCCATCAAGGACATGTACAGACGATTCACTGTCATAGTCAATAATATCAAGTCCTTGGGGAAAACCTACTCCAATGAAGAAAAAGTTCACAAGGTCCTCAGATGTCTTACAAAAAAGAAATGGGAATCAAAGGTCACCATAATAGAGGAAGTTCACGATGTTGAAACCCTCCAATTAGATGACCTCATTGGAAAGCTTCTTGCTCACGAAATGTGTCTCCATGAAGAGCAAAATGAAAAAGAAGAAGTAGCCCGTAAGGACATCTATGGTCCTAACAACAACGATAAGGACCAGATCTTGGCCTTGATGGCCAAGGAACTCAAGGAATCGTGCAAGAAAAGTCATACCTCCAGAGGACCTTCATCCGAACGAATCAACCAAAGAGGTAATGACTCATCAAATAATAGAACTAACTCACTCTCTTGTTTTTTTTGTGGTAACCCAGATCACTTGATCAAGGAATGTCCCCACCATAAAAAGAACAAAGAAAAGAGAAATCACATGGCCTTGATGGCCACTTGGAGTGATGATGAGGAAACTACTAGTCATTGCATCATGAGAAAAAACACGAACGACACAGAGGAAGTTGGTGCAGCCAATGATGACTATCCGGATAGTGACAAGGATGAACCAAGGGAGGTAACATTTGATGATCTCCTCGCTTATCCTAAAAAGTACTTGGGAAAATGTCTTTTAAAGTTTGCAGGACGGGAGACCAAGCATTTAAATGAGATTAGGTCACTCAAAGAAACTAACAAAGGCATGAAAGAGACCAATGAGAAATTGGAGAAATTATGTGAAGGGCTTACCTCCAGGGTCGACATTCTCAAAGTTGAAATACTAGAACTCAAGGCCAACCTTAATGATTGTCACAAGTCTCTGGCTAAGGCAACCAAGCAACAAGAAAACCTTGGAAAGTGGCACAACAGTTCATCCCCTGTTAAGGAGCGAAACTGTCGTCAAGGACATTCTGTCTCGCAAGGACCAGCCATCAGAACCAGGCACCAAGGACGACATAAGGACCTTTATGAGCAGTACCAAGGCCACAGATTTCACTCATGGCACCAAGAACGACACAATTATCTTGGGACAATATATCAAGGTCATTCATCTCTTCCCAAAAGCAAATATGGTAAATCTCACTGCCTCAACCATTATTGTTCTAAAATTGTACAAGTTTGGGTTCCAAAAGGAACAAGGCCTCCTAACATGGTTGTTACTAGTAGTCAAAAAACCTAAATTTAATGTCAATTATGGTTTGAGGAAGGGTGTCCAAAGTTTTGCAAGTATATTTAGCATCCAGGAGAGCGGATACTTAAGGGAGCTGGGAGCACTCAAGGACGTTACTTACATCAGTAATAAAAACCCCTCAAGGACCTTGTCAGACCTAAGATCAAGGACCTTGACAAATGGATCTACTCAAATTGTAGTGTTATTTTTATGGCACATATTGAGGGGGAGCATCCTCTCTTAGGACTAACAAGTTTATTGAGTCTTGCAGGTTATTGAAAATGGTTACAATATTAAGGGGGAGCTCTCTATAGACTTTTTGATAAAAGCCAAAAAGGGGGAGAAGTGCTACAAATGAATTTTGCCTTTCATCAAAAAGGGGGAGATTGTTAAAACCCCTCAAGGACGTTGATAAACTCAAGCTCAAGGACCTTGGCACTGAATCAGTTTTGAATGAAAGCCAAAATTCGAATAGCTAGAAAAGATATGATGCGCATGGAAAGATTCACATCTTATTCTACAAGTGTAGAAACCTCCTCTGTGCAAAGGACATTAGTCTGTGCAGGATCAAGGAAGTTTGCCTTGCCAGCAGCAAGGACATTCAGCAAGACAGAAGGACGAAGATTACAAACAGCAAGGAATACGTTTTGAAAACAAATAGGGAAGTTTTATAGAATATACTCTGGGAAGATTTGGATTTTATTCCTCTCCTAATTAGATTAACTAATTGCTACCTTCTTATTTCAGGAAAGCCTTGAATGAAGATATGATTTCTAAAATCCACATCAAATATGGAAGGCGCCATCTAAGGAAGCTATCAAGAATGGAAGGAAGAGAAACATCCAATCTTGGACAATTCTCCAACGGCTCATAACACCCAACCAGCAACATAAATAGAAGACTTGGAGAAAGGAAGAGATTAACGATTCCATGGAAGAAATCGGGTGTTCGAAATAGAAATAGCGTTGTCTATTTTGTGTTCTTGCAAGTTGTTGTGTTTATGAGAAGTTGAGTGTAATCAATCCTTAACAGATTTAGGGTTGATTGATACTTGTAAAATCGATTCCTAGACGGACTTAGGATCGATTGAGTTTAAACACCAAAGGGTGATTTTGGTGGGTGTTGTTATTCATAAAATAAGAAGCGTCCTCTGCAAGGCGCTCAGTTCTGTGTACAACCTAAGGACATTCATCTCAGGTTGTATTACTTCATTCTGTTTCTCAATATAATAAAGGAAGTTGTTCAATATACGCTTATTGTCCTTTATCTTATTCCTGCATTATATTGAATCTTAATCTAGTTAGGTTAAAAACCTAACGTCCTTTATAAGTGATCATTTGTGCACAAAATTTTCATAGCCCTATTCACCCCCCCTCTAGGGTTCTTTCAAAATTTTCGAAAAATAAGAAGGGCTAGGGACACCTATATACCATCGAGAAAAGAGTCAGGGTATAGGTTCAATTTCGTCTATTTTTGGAGAAAGGATCTACTTGAGGTTAGCATTCGTTTAATATGAAGATTGTAAGAGGAAGGAGAATCATTGCCAATGTAGCAAGAATGAAAAAAGAAGTGCCCTCTAAAAGGGTGAACCAATTATGGGCGAGGAAGGAGGAAAAAGAAACTAGCTCGCAAACTTTAGACTCCCAGAGATTGAGTGTTGGTCAAATTGCTGGAAGAGCCAGTGTTCGGTCTCGTTTCGAGCCGAATTCTTCTCTTTATTAGGGAGTTTTTATATGTTCTAACCCCGTATTTTATTCGAGTTATGAGATTTTTGTAGTTTTGTAGGAAAATAAGAGAGTGACCTAAAATGGAGCCAAAACGGAGCAAAAACTCACCAAATAAGGGGTGGAGGCAGAAGGGTTGCTCGACCGAGCAGCATGTTGGCTTGCCCGAGCAACACCTCTGGAAGGACAGCAAGATTTGCCGATTGATTTTGAGCCAAGAAGAGGAGAGATAGAAAGCTGGCTCGCCCGAGCAACATCCTGGCTCGGCCGAGCCATGCTTCTGCACAACGACCGTGGAAAGTTCGAAAAATATGGCTAAGGCAATGAAGAAACAGAGGGCCAGCTCGCCCGAGCAAGGGCCCTGCTCGACCGAGCTGAGCTTCTGAGTTGCCGAGGAGAAGTTGCCGAGGAACAAGAAACACGCGACCAGAATGCTTGCTCGCCCGAGCAGCATTCTGGCTCGCCCGAGCCAATTCGGTTTTCTGCGTACAGACTGGAAATGAGATGTTGCGTTTTGTGCAACTAACTTGGGTCATTATAAAAGCCTTAGCTGCGATTCCATTTAGGAATATTAGAATTAGCCTAGGTAGTTTAGGAGTAGAATTAGATTTAATTGCTTTCCTTTATTTGCTTTAATCTCTCTTAATTGTTCTTCAAGTTTTCAATTGTTCTTCATTGTTCTTCAAGCTTTCATTGATTTCTAGCATTTGTATTCAAACTTTCTCAAGTTTTCTCAATTCAAGCAAGTTTCCATTGAAGTTTTACAAAGCTTTCTCTCTCTTCTCTCTCTCTCTCTAATCTCCATTGTTGACCTGATTTCAAAGCTTTCTAGGGTTAGCCACATCAAATCCATCTTTTAGTGGGGAGGAGGGTCAAGGAATTCCAATTCTACTTCCTAGTGAGAATTTGGGAGATCCTTGGTAATCTAATCCACAATTTCTTGTTTGTTCGGGGGAAATTGCAAAGGTAGATTGAAGGTTAGAAGATTTTGGTCATCGAAGGTATAATTTCTTGTTCCCAATTTTGTTGTTCATTCATTGTCTTCATTCATGTCTTTTGATTGATTTCATCCTTAAGTGTTTTTTTTTATTGCTCTCCTTTTATTGCTTTCTTAATTATTGTCATGTCTAGATTAGTTTATTGCTTTCCTTTACATAATTTACCGCTTTCCGCATTGTGAGAAAACCCCCTTTCCACAAACCGATTACCCTTAATCAAGCCTCACACCCATCCCTGAGATCGACAATCCTTACTTATAAAACCACAAAAATTACAACCGAACAATGGCGCCGTTGCCAGGGATGGTGTTATTTGGTAGATTAGGCTATTGGTTTGTGTGTACATAGTTTATTGCTTTCTCGATTATGCTAGAAAAATGTAGCGAAAAAAATTGAATATTGAAAAAAGTGAGAAAAGAAAAGAAAAAGAAAAAAAATAGAAAATTAGAAAAATAGAAAAAAAAAGAGTTATGGATAGTCCCCAATTCCCTCAATTTGAGCATGAAATATTTTGGAGGTATTTTGCTAGATTGCATGACTACCGTGTTCAATGTGAATTATATGGTATCTTTTATGATACATTATCTCTTTTGGGAATTGTTAGTGAGGGTGTGAATTATGAGACCCGAAACCTTTTAGATTATTACGGGTTTTCTTGTTTAGGTGAAGAAAAAGCATGGGAGTTACTTGAATGGTTGTCTAGGGATTCCTATGAGTTTGAACAACAAAATGTTAGTCCTAGCTTCCAACCTCCTTATGCACCACCCTTTGGGACCAATCGAACAATCATGTGAATACCCCGTGTATGTTGATGATCAATCTTATGATGGGGGATATGTGGAAAACTGTTATGATCTTTCCCAAAGTGCCGATGTTGAGTCTCCTTCCGTGTGCTCCTTGTGTGATTCGCCGTATCATAGTTCAATTTATTGTTTGCAAGCTACAGTGCTTTCCTTCAAGGCAGAAGTAGAAAAATTATGTGCGAACATGAATGAGTATATGCGTGAATTTGTCCATGAGAGTAATCAAAGGGTAGTAACTCCTTCTTCACAAATGGTTGATTCGAATGTTAAAATAGGTCGTTCATCGTCTTTGAGTCCTGAAATGCATGTTGATTCTGCTGTGTATGATGAGGATGATGACTATTACAACCGACCATGCCTTGGACTACTTAGTAATTCCTTAGCTCTAGCTCCACCTAGTGACCATGAGGAACATGATGATTCTGTGTGTGATGATGTAGAATTTGTTGAAAACATGCTAGATGACGAACCATTGTCCACACCCTTGTCCATGCCTTTGTGTGAAGAAAAAGTTGAGTTTATCGAATGCCATTATGCTTGTGATGCAATTGAGCATGATCTTGTTAAGGGTGAAATTGAATCTGTTGTGATTGAATGTGTGCTTGATACCGATTTGTTCATTTTCATTGAGGATCATTGCATTAGTGAGGCATTAGCTACCCTTGTATGTGAGCCTATTTATGTGCATACTTGTGATGATGAGCATAATTCTTTGGGGAATGATCATGATTGTTTGAACTTGGTTGTTGACAATGATGCTTTTGATGATGACATGCTTTATGAGTCATTCACTATGGGTTATGACCCTGAACCTTCCACTTTCACTTTTGATGTTGATTTGGATGATGCACCTTTGTCTTTTGATGTTGATAGTTCTTCTTGTGAGTCTGATATTGAAGAAGATGAAGATGTGCTTGTTTGTTGTGATGTTGGGAGTGTTATGATGTGGTCTAACCCTCTGTTTTCCTTATCACCTATTGACGATTATGATTATTTGGATGAAAGTTGTGATTTGGAATATGTGTTTGATGAAAATTGCATGGATATTGAGTTTGAACCATTGTTGGCATCCAAGTATTCGCATGAGCATGTTCAGGAATGTGTTGTATTGTTCCCTCCTGTTGATTTGTATACCCAATCTCCATTTACGAGTCAATGGGAGGATCCATTTGTCATGTCTTCTTTCACCGTGCCTAGAAAAGTCTTGTATATTCATGAATTTCATCAGTTCTATGACTTTTCTAAAGCATTTGATAAATTGTTAAGGGCACTAATGTTTGTTTATGTGCTATTGCGAGGGTGCTCTTACCACCACCATTCTGAGATGCATGAGAGGATGCATGATTTGTTACTCCGGGCGTTGAATGGTTCTAACATGATGCCCCATATCTTGAGGTGAGAAGGAGTGAATTTCTTGATAAGATGCCTTTGAGGTAATATCCTTCCTCACCCTTCTTATATAATTAGTGAGTTGGTCTTTCTTTTCTTCTTTTATTTTCTTTTTGTGTGTGTCTTTTTCTTTTATTTTGGGGTGCTTGCTTACCTACTTCTGTTTCCATTTTGAGAACACGACGACCTCTTTGTGTTGGAGTGGGAGGGTAGTATGCATTCCGGTTTTCGAGTCTAAGAAAAGAAAAAAAAGAGTCGTTTTGTAAATATTTTAGTTTGTTTTCTTAGTTCTTAGTCCTTGGTGTCTTGTATAGTTTGTTTTTCCTTTTTTATTTTGCATGTTAACCATCACACATAGTATGTTTTTCTTGTTTATTTCTAACCTATGGTGTGATGTTCTTTGGATCGTGGATTGAGTGCTTTTAATTGAAGATCTTGAGGTAACTTCTTGCCACTCTCTCTTTATGTGAATATATCGATGATCCATGATGCATGCTTGATTTTCTTTTTGGGTGGCGAACCCCTTGAGTGTGAATGTTGGGATACTATTGTTGTTAGAGCCGTGTGGGCTCGGGTCGCCACCAATTATTGTTTGTTGTGTGTTTTTAGGTTTTCTACCTTATTTGTGACACCCTTCTTCTCACAATGGGGACATTGTGAAGTTTTGTGTGGGAGTGGGGGGCGATACTTCCATTTGTCATGGGTAGATCACCTAGTTTTGAGTCTTTGTTTTCATTTTTCGTAGTTTGTGTCGAAAAATTTGAAAAATTTTGTGTGAAAAGGAGAAAAAAAGGGAGTGAAAAACCTTGAAAGTTTTCGTTTTTCGTTTTGTTTTTGTTTTTGCTTTATTTCTTGGATTTCGTTGTTGAAATCAGGAAGCCGTTCTTAATCTTCTTTGAAAGAAACCGGTTTGAGCATTTTCGACCCTAACTTGGGAGATTGTCATGACTTACCTTAATTAGATTCTTTTCATCAAGTGTCTAGTGAGATTTCATTTCTTCTTTTTATGTTCTGGTTGAAACTAGGAGATTCTAGGGGTTCATATCCGAGCTTGTTTTCTAAAAAGAAAAAGAAAAAAAAGAGAAAAAGCAAAAGCCAAAGCAAAAGTAAGAAAATAGCAGCAAAATTAAATAATTTGACTAAGTGGGGCGTGTCGGCTTTACGACATCAACCATCATACACTTAGCCAACCTACACGGACCCGGTATCAGTGGTACGGCACGGATGCCCCTTAACCCTCCTCCTATATCGCTTTGCGACGGAGAGGCGAATGGAAAAGACCGTGTTGGCAGGGTATACCCCTTTTATGGGTCGTCCAATTCCCGAAAATAAGGCTAATACCGACATTAAAAAGAAGAAAAGTTTTGAAGTGTTAATAAAGTGAGGGGCTCTTCCTTGCATCACCTACGGCCCTCACCAAGCCAAGGGCGACCAAATGCGGGGAGGGGCAACTCTTTCCTTTCCTTTGTTCGTTTCGCTGTTTTGTAAGCTCGGGTGTGAGTCTTTTAGGTCGTCCGGGATCGATTAGAACTGTTTAAAACTCTTTCAAATGGGATTAAACTCTACATGAGGTGTAAGGAATCAAAAACTTCTAAGATTGGCAGTTGTCTGGGTTAAGCATTGTGAGATGCTCATAACGGTTCCTTTTGGAGGATTAATACCGTTTTCTTAATTGAAACGACTTGATCCATTGAAACGAGCAGTTCTCTTTTTCTTTTCTTTTAAACTTGTTTTGTTTTTCACTTTCCCTCTTTCCTTTTTCTATGGCTTTTGTGGGTCTAGTTGCTATAAACCCTCACGAGACCTACCTCGTCCACCCGGCCTGCCGGGGGGTTTAAAGGGCTTGATGCATGTGCTAAATGCATCCGCGATTCCTGCAAAAGTGAGTTAGGATTTTTAGTTTCTCTTTCTAATTCTTTTCTTTGTTTTTAGTTTGCTCGGGGCGAGCAAACCCTTGTGTGGGAGTGGTGTTCGGTCTCGTTTCGAGCCGAATTCTTCTCTTTATTAGGGAGTTTTTATATGTTCTAACCCCGTATTTTATTCGAGTTATGAGATTTTTGTAGTTTTGTAGGAAAATAAGAGAGTGACCTAAAATGGAGCCAAAACGGAGCAAAAACTCACCAAATAAGGGGTGGAGGCAGAAGGGTTGCTCGACCGAGCAGCATGTTGGCTCGCCCGAGCAACACCTCTGGAAGGACAGCAAGATTTGCCGATTGATTTTAAGCCAAGAGCAACATACTGGCTCGGCCGAGCCATGCTTCTGCACAACGACCGTGGAAAGTTCGAAAAATATGGCTAAGGCAATGAAGAAACAGAGGGCCAGCTCGCCCGAGCAAGGGCCCTGCTCGACCGAGCTGAGCTTCTGAGCTGCCGAGGAGAAGTTGCCGAGGAACAAGAAACACGCGACCAGAATGCTTGCTCGCGGCGGCGATTCGCTCGCCCGAGCCAATTCGGTTTCTGGCATGATGGAAATGAGATGCTGCGTTTTGTGCAACTAACTTGGGTCATTATAAAAGCCTTAGTTGCGATTCCATTTAGGAATATTAGAATTAGCCTAGGTAGTTTAGGAGTAGAATTAGATTTAATTGCTTTCTTTTATTTGCTTTAATCTCTCTTAATTGTTCTTCAAGTTTTCAATTGTTCTTCATTGTTCTTCAAGCTTTCATTGATTTCTAGCATTTGTATTCAAACTTTCTCAAGTTTTCTCAATTCAAGCAAGTTTCCATTGAAGTTTTACAAAGCTTTCTCTCTCTTCTCTCTTCTCTCTCTCTCTCTCTAATCTCCATTGTTGACTTCATTGCAAAGCTTTCTAGGGTTAGCCACATCAAATCCATCTTTTAGTGGGGAGGAGGGTCAAGGAATTCCAATTCTACTTCCTAGTGAGAATTTGGGAGATCCTTGGTAATCTAATCCACAATTTCTTGTTTGTTCGGGGGAAATTGCAAAGGTAGATTGAAGGTTAGAAGATTTTGGTCATCGAAGGTATAATTTCTTGTTCCCAATTTTGTTGTTCATTCATTGTCTTCATTCATGTCTTTTAATTGATTTCATCCTTAAGTGTTTTCTTTATTGCTCTCCTTTTATTGCTTTCTTAATTATTATCATGTCTAGATTAGTTTATTGCTTTCCTTTACATAATTAACCGCTTTCCGCATTGTGAGAAAACCCCCTTTCCACAAACCGATTACCCTTAATCAAGCCTCACACCCATCCCTGAGATCGACAATCCTTACTTATAAAACCAAAAAAATTACAACCGAACAGCCAACCTAAGGGAGGTGGATGTAACACCTCCAGGTTCATAATCACTTGATTATCATTAAACACCTTATAACCCAACCATTAGCATAGTAGAAATATAATCCGAAGGCATTACCGTCGTCCATAACAAGGACTAGGCTTACTAACCAAACAGAATGAGACACCAAACATATAGGTATGACACTAAACCATACACAACATTCCCAAAGAGGAGTTCAAACAACAAACATAACCTTAAATTTCCGTACAACACCTTAAATCACTTATAATTTACACAATCAAAGAGAGAAATCACCTCCACTTCAACCCTCCTAAATAAGTATGTCACCCATAAGGAAAAGAGAAGGTTGGTATCTCATCAGTAGCTGGCTTAAATATATCCAAGGAACCTTCATTCACCTGCATGAACTGGCTTCTTACCAATAGACTTCTTACCAATAGGCTGGATTTATCAACACCAGGAGCATCCCCCTAAAACAAAACATAAAACAATTTTCAAATGAGTCGAAACTCAATACGCATACCGCAAGAGTAAAACATGGGTACATGAATACATGAAAATCATTGGAGTAAAGTGGCTAGACTTGCTATCAAGGGATATGCTTAAAAAATTTCATTGGGCATGGAGAGAGTAAGTTATGAGCAATTCTTTTCAGATATGTAATT
The DNA here is from genome assembly GCA_029582165.1 of Portulaca oleracea. NCBI lineage: Eukaryota > Viridiplantae > Streptophyta > Magnoliopsida > Caryophyllales > Portulacaceae > Portulaca > Portulaca oleracea. The sequence goes on along the minus strand of CM055873.1, from coordinate 35,994,851 downwards.
AGGTTATGCCCAGAAAATATTAGTGACCATAGCATATACAAGACACTCTTTGAGGCTTTTCTAGGGCTTTCCATAGATTACTCATGTGCAATTCAACCGATACATAAGAGTTGTAGTGTGCAATTCAAGCTTTCCATAGATTACTCATGTGCACTCAACCGATACTTAGAGCTTGAGTTATAGTTCCCGAAATATCACTCCCGACTATGTTTAATTATCGCCCGAGCAATTTTTTGGGATAAGGGCGATGTAGCTTGACAAATTAACTTTAGTCCTAGTAGAAATAATGGTAGTAAGTGAGTAAGTAAATATTTGTTAAGTAAGTGGCTAGAACTCTTGAAGGACTATGATTTGATTATTCAATACCACCCAGGCAAGGCAAATTCAGTGGTAGATGCATTGAGCAGAAAGGCTCAACATAGCTCAAGTATGCCTTTGATATCCTCAAATCAATCTTCGAAAACACTCCGGCACCTTGTAATTGATCAAACAGATCGTCAATTCGTGGGAGAGGATATTTATTTTTGATAGTAACTTTATTCAGTTCCTTGTAATCTATACATAGCCTAAGACTCCCTTCTTTCTTCTTTACAAAAAGTACAGGTGCTCCCCAAGGTGACACACTAGGCCTTATAAACCCTTTTTATAGTAGATCTTCTAATTGTACTTTAAGCTCCTTTATCTGCATACTTGTCCTCCTTCAGTGGATCTCCCAGCAAACTATTGGGATTTGGGATTCGCTGCAGGAGTTCTTGTATAATGTGTCCCAAATATTCAGGACAAAATGGATTGTGAAGGTGCACTGAAGCTTAAGATGAACCTAGGTTGGGGGTAATGTGAGGGGAATTTTGAGGTCCCTGAATTTGTATATTATTCACTTGACTATCCGCCATCTCCTCCCTGGATTCTTCCTGAGATCGGCCATTGCTTGACATATGAGACATACTACAATGCAAACATAAAATACCTTGTTAAGTAATACAAGAACTCCTGCAGCGAATCCCAAATCCCAATAGTTCGCTGGGAGATCCACTGAAGGAGGACAAGTATGCAGATAAAGGAGCTTAAAGTACAATTAGAAGATCTACTATAGAAAGGGTTTATAAGGCCTAGTGTGTCACCTTGGGGAGCACCTGTACTTTTTGTAAAGAAGAAAGATGGGAGTCTTAGGCTATGTATAGGTTACAGGGAGCTGAATAAAGTTACTATCAAAAATAAATATCCCCTCCCACGAATTGACGATCTATTTGATCAATTACAAGGAGTCGGAGTGTTTTCGAAGATTGATTTGAGGTGAGGAATGTCTTGAACAACCACCACACTACCAGAAGACTCCTGAGCCTATACCCAGCCACAACACTTTCATAGTTAAGAGAATTTAGCACCAAAACAACATACTTTCATCATCCAAGAGCAACCTAACTTGATATTATACATTTATACATCAAGTTCTCAATTTTCATTGAGACATAACATCAAACACTTAGCATGCATAGCTCATAACCATAAACCAACGCAAAACCAATTGGTAATTCAGAGTGTACTCATTCTAAATACTTAAATTTGATAAGAAAAATAATTCTTTCTTTGTGCCTTACGTTCTGAATTACCAATTGGTTTTGGATTGGTTTGTGGTTCTGAGTTATGCATGCTAAGTGTTTGATGTTATGTCTCAATGAAAATTGAGAACTTGATGTATAAATGTATAATATCAAGTTAGGTTGCTCTTGGATGATGAAAGTATGTTGTTTTGATGCCAAATTCTCTTAACTATGAAAGTGTTGTGGTTGGGTATAGATTGCATGTGGTTAAAATGGTGTGAAATTGAATCAAGTGGCAAAAATTGGGTGTTAGAATGTTGAATTCAAGTAAGATTATATTGGATGTTACTGAAGTAATGTATATTAGGCCTTGCATGTATCTTTAGGTAGTTGGGAATGAGAAGTAATAGAGGTTTTGCTGCTACTTGGTAGTGGTTTAACCAGAAAAGAGCACTTACGAAAGGGAGTACTAAGGTATGAATTGGGTAATATGTCAAATAGGAGACTTTAGATGTCATATTGGGATCCAAATGAGTAATCTAAGTTTTCCAGGACAGTTAAGGCACATCGTGATCAAAGTTATGTTGTGAAATGATAGCCTTAAGTAATAGCTTTCATATGGTTTTGGAATTATGGGATTCCGACGAGTATAACCCAAGTTATGGCATTTTTAATCGGGGTGCCTTGCATATATACGATTTTGGGGTAGTAGATTTAAGGGCATTTTTAGGTATCAAGGAGACTTTATTAGCCTAAGTGTTCAGCACGCTCTACAAAATTTTCGGAATGTGGCCTTATGCGTCCATCATATGTCAAGGTAATGACTTATGGCCCGTCGAATTCAGCTCCATGACCATGTCAAACCAGAATTTTAATTCACCGAGCCTTTTTCAAAACCAATTTTCGGTGGCTTCCAAACCTTTTCTGAAGTTGTGGTCAACATAAGAGTTATAATATATAATTCAATCTTTCCATAGACTATCAAGACATGTTTATATATTCTTTTAGTTGTGAATTCTCAAAGTTCCCTTCCCAAATTGAATTTTCTATAGAATCAGCTCTCTTGTTTACTTATTTTCAAGCCTTTACACTCATATTTAACCTTAATTCTTAGCTGGAGAGTTGTAGAACTCTTTTCTAACTTTCTAAAATGTCCTCTTATGAAGTTTCTGCAAGTTTACTGCAAAGTCCCAAAAAAACAACTCTCCAATCTTTTAATTAAAAGTTAACTCTTATTAAGTTAATTAGGAGACCCCCTCCTTTCCAAGAATCCAACTTAATTCACTTTAGTGTTTTTATCTCAAGTGTGATCCAAAGGTCGTTTTTGCTCCCTGTTCGAGTCCAGTCAAGTTTTCAAGTCACTTAAATGCGGGTTCAACGTGTAAGGTATGCATATAGCCTGACTCTACCCAAAACTCTTTTATTTGAGTTCAAGTAAGCAAGTTTAATAATTGTAATGTGACTAAGTAATGTTTACATGTTTTTCACGTAAATATGGCCCCGACCCAAGTTACTTGTGCCATAGTGCACTACCCAAGTCAATACTTGACCAATGTCAACCCATCCGGACCTCCCGATCGGTTCGGGTATGCGCATGCGAAGGCTTATTCCGATGATCGCAAGGAGGAGACTATCAAGATAGTAAGAACATGGCAAGCAAGCTTTTACTGTTTGTTTTTATTGTTTAGCTGTTTGTAAAATGAATTGAAATGCACGAAATAAAATGAATTGCCTTAGTTTATTTTACTGTACATGGGATATGTATATTGAGTTTCGACTCATTTGCAAAATTGTTTTATGTTTTGTTTTAGGGGATGCTCCTGGTGTTGATAAATCTAGCCTATTGGTAAGAAGTCTATTGGTAAGAAGTCAGTTTATACAAATGAATAAAGGTTCCTTGGATATATTTAAGCCAGCTACTGATGAGATACCAACCTTCTCTTTTCTGTATGGGTGATATACTTTTTCAGGAGGGTTGAAGTGGAGGTGATTCCTCTCTTTGATTGTGTAAATTATAGGTGATTTAAGGTGTTGTACGGAAATTTAAGGTTATATATGTTGTTTGAACTCCTCTTTGGGAATGTTGTATATGGTATAGTGTCATACCTATATGTTTGGTGTCTCGTTCTGTTTGGTTAGTAAGCCCAGTCCTTGTCATGAACGGCGATACAGATTATATTTCCGCTGTGTTAATCGTTGGGTTATGAGGTGTTTAATGATAATCCAGTGATTGTGAATCTTTGGGTGTTACAGTGGAGTGGCAAACAGAATTTTATTTTGTGTAGCAAAAAGAGAAATAAAACCAGGGGATATCACATCTAAGTGCTACGAAGTGGAGAAAATCACAATTGTAAACAATATGAAGTTAATCCTAAACCTGAAGACAACTGAAGAGATGGACGCTTTGTTGGAGGAACCACAAGAGCTTCTCAAAATCTTTAAAAAGTGAGAAAGCGGAGTGCCTATAAAGCTAGCGAACACAGGAGAATCTGGGTAAGTATCTAAACAGCCCTCCACATGGTTGGTTGATGGATAACTTTGAGCGTATAGTAGAACCATGGGGCACCCTGGTCAAAACAAGAGTTTGCTCGAAATTCTAGACATTTATGAAGTAATGCAGGCCTTCATTAATACCAAGATTATGAAAAAGATTGAAAGAGAGCTTTTCTTGGATATTGAAGATTGCTTCTTCAGAGTGTTTGTTAGAGAAATTGAAAGGTTGTTCAACCAAAACATTAATCCATCCCAATAGGGGTTGTCCTAGGAAATCAGTCTAAGTCTAGGAGACTTAAAAAATACCAAGAGACCAAATGATAGGGACATCTCAACGCGCACTGGAGGAGGTTAATCATAGTATGAACATGGACCATCACAATTTGGAGAATGATTGACTGACTCACTGAGTCATACACTCAGTAAACTGTAATTACATAATTACCCTCCTCCTTAATTCCCCTCTTTCCTTCCTCGGTAATCAGGCATTCCAATTAATATTCACTCATTCTCTCTCTCCTTCCTCCAATTCACGCTCACTCTTTCCCTTCCCTCTCCTTCGTCGGTAACGGGAGAATTGCAACTCCCAACAGCCTCCTTAATTACCCTTCCCTCTCCTTCGTCGGAAACTGTTCGAGCTCCCGGCTCCTCTCCCTCCAATCTCCATCCAAACCACCACCCTCAACCACCACCGTCGACGGACAACCACTTTCAATCTAAACCCTAATCCTAACTCCCTAATTCAAACCCATTCAACCTAAATTGTGCTAATAACGGCGAAACCCTAAATTCGACTGAACATCGGCGATTCCCGGAAGAATCCGGCTGGAACAGGGCTGGAATCGCCGGAGATATGTCGACGGCAATGAAACCCTAAATTCGACTGAACATCGGCGATTCCCGGAAGAATCCGGCTGGAACAGGGCTGGAATCGCCGGAGATATGTCGACGGCAAACTCCAAACAATCAGATAAGTTTTTTCCTTTCTTTTTGTTCAATTTTTTAGTTGGTTTTTGGATTGTCCTTGTTTTTCTTTTCTGGGTTCTCAACGGAAGGGTTTAGGGTTTAGGGTTGAATATCGTTTGATTTTGTTAAATCTGGTTTGGATTGTCGTTGTTGTTATTTTCTGGGTTCTCAACGAATGAACTATTTTTAGGGTTAATATTTTCTAGGTTGAATATCGTTTGATTTTGTTCAATTTTATTTGGGTTGTCGTTGTTGTTCAAAGTTTTAGGGTTTCTGGAGATGTATCTGTTTGTTTCTTGTTCGAATATGATTTTTAGCAAATGAAAGAACTATATAACGAAAGCATCATATGAATTGAAAAACTGAACTTCATTCATTGATAACTTTTGATGTTGCTGTAAATGAGGTTATAAGGTGAATCAAAGAAATGTGATTTGGGTGGTTTTGTTCTTCTTTGGTGATGCAGTGGATCTCATTTATCTTTGTCGATTTGGTGTTGTTGATGTTGATGTAAATGAGGTTGATGCTTGTGCTGGTTGATTGATAAGCTGCTCAATTTGTCATCCATTTCCACGTTTACTGTGTTGGTTTTGATCGGGATCAAAGTCATTGACAAGTACTTGATATGTAATCAGCTTTGATATGTAAGGAATCAAAGTACACTTGGTTCTTCAATAACATTACATCTTAAGCAGGTCCACATCATAAGAGTCGATTCCCCTGAAGAGGGCGAGAGGACAACCAAGAAGTGGTATCGGTGGTGGCTTGAAACAAATTACGATCTTCTAATTGCCCGGTGGTAACTTAATTATGCAGGTTTGTTTGTCTTTAGGTTTAGTTGGACAATTTATCATATTGCGCTTTTGTTCATTGCGATTGCTACCCTCATCGCAGATTTATGCAAGCGGGGTTTCGCAATTGAAGGAATCGGGTGGGGTTGGGTAGGCGTCATTTGGTGTACAATCTCATCTTCTACATCCGCTTGATCTTATCAAATTCACCATCCGTTACGCTCTAAGTGGAAGAGCACAGGATCTTGTTATCGAACAAAGGGTATGCATAGAAACAACTTTGAAGCATTTCAGAAGCGAGCTCTATAGTTTTCTCTTCTCATGCAGAGTGACTAATTTTTGTCCCTTGATCTGTAGATTGCCTTCACAAAGAAGAAAGATTTCGGAAAGGAGGATCGTGAGCTTAAGTGGGCACATGCACAACGAACCCTACACGGATTACAACCACCAGAGGCCAAAATGTTCCGTTTGTTTATTGTTATAGAGAAAGATAGTATTGGTTGTTTATCTTATTGTACCTCATGATATTGTTGACCCTTTGTTGCAATTATTATGATCTTATTGTTATATCATTTGTATGTTGTTTTTGTTGGGCAAACTAAGTTGACCCTTGGTTGTCGTGTGTAGCCAGTTCCAATAGATGAACAAGGCTTGTATCAGTTTCAGAATTCATGTCATCAAGGCTTGTATCAGTTTCAGAATTCATGTCATCAAGGCTTGTATAGTTGTATCAGGAGATCTAGCAGATGCACATTTTTGAAAGTGTTTAAAAATCAACCAATCTTCTTTGCTAGATCTTCAGGACATCATCAACCAAGTACTCAGACTTTTGTTCATTTTCTTTTTTAATTCGTCAGCATTCATCGTAACATTGATATCCATAGAGAAGCAATGTATAAACTTGCACCTTGTTGAATAACTTGGGGCTTTGTTTGTTTATTTGCTAAGCCCAACAATATATTGGTATACAGAGACTCATTTTGACATAGAGAAGCAATGTATAAACAATATAAACTGCAATATACAAACCTGATGACTGTATTATTTTTTAAACTGCAATATAAACTGCAATATAAACCACCTCATCTTTAAAAATGACCTAATGTGATTTGGATAACGACCATGGTTTTGCTTTGTAGTTTGATCTAACTTCATTACCTCAACACAAAGAAGTATTTCAATTACTACAACAATTACACCTCATTTTTTTTCCCGTTACCTAGCTATTAGAAAATTTTCATACTTGTACCAACAACATACAAGAACAACTTGTCCCCCAAATCATGATTCACAATGTTATACTTAATAATTTCCTACTTACAAAGTACAATAATCAAAACCACTATAAGCAGGACCATCAAACACGCTTGCCTACTCTTGATAACTTCTACATCCTTCTTAAGTACTCCAATGTGATTCAACAATTGTCTTTGCAACCTTGAAACCCCTTCACTCCGCAGGTTCACATCAACAGTATCTTCCCAATTAATAAATACATCGCACCTATTGCATTTGAAGTAAACTCTTCCTGGGTTATCCCTTGATCTGGACACTTTCCTTGTACCCTGAAAATGACATAGTTGACATATGTCCTTGCCAAGCTGATCTTGCCCATATGTCCTTGTTGAAGAAGAAGAAGAAGTCATGACCTACATAGTTGACATATAAGCATCAATTTCTGCCATAAACCCTAAACCCTAAACTATATCAAAGAACAAAATCAAAAGGGTCCACAAATAATACAGGATCCAGCAATAGGACATTGAAAAGGAATGCAAGCCTCTCATTATTTTCACAGATAGCAATTGATAACACATCCCACTAGCAGAGGACACAGTCAAACTAGAAATCACTCCAACCCAACAAAGCACTCTTAAAAGGCACCCAGAAACTCAAGTGAACTCAAACCATTTTATTATTGACACCAACAACTAAAATTTTACCCACTCTGGCCCATAAATCCATCATCTCCTCAGGCCAGTAATAGTTTACAAAGAAAAGGAAAAGAAAAAGGTCACCATAAACCTTGTGGGTGTGAAAAGTAAACTAGTTCCCACAATACCCTTTTATGGTTTTTTCAGTTCTTTACAAAAGGAGTTCCTACACACCATTTCTTTATCCATAAAACATAAGAAAGAAAGTGTATTTTTTTCCTCCCTTACAACCACGAGCGATGAAATGTAAACGACTAACGAGTTTAGATAGATAGATGATGATCAAACACAGAAATTTCCATAGATGATGAACAGAAAACAACATACTGATTTTAGGCTAGAAATTACCTGCGACAACAGAAATGTTCTTGCTTTTGTAACGCTCAACAAACAAGTCAATAGTATCCTTGAAAGCTTTGGGGTCCAGCAACAGAGTAGTGATATCTTGAAACATAATACCTGCAACAAAATCATCACTCAATTTCACTCAGGCAATTTAAGCATTAATATCATGCAGAATAACAAGCTTTGAATCATGATCAATTTAAGCATTAATATTAGTTCAAATGCAATTTTTTTCTTGGACATGGTATTAGTTCAAATGCAATTTACCTTTCACTGATGAAGACACTCTAACTAGTCAAACAGCAAGCACCCATTTGTTCATGTATTGTGTCAATTCACTGATGAAGACAATGAAAGAGTAAGCATTTTGGGAAGAAATGCAATTCACTGATAATTGTTTGTATTCACTGATGAAGACACTCTAACTGGTCAAACAGTCATTTACCTTTCACAGAATTGTTTGTATTCAACCTGCCATACACCAAAAAAAAAAAACCTCCACCAAGATTGGGTGATAACCAGCAGCCACCATTGGAACAAAGAATAAAAATAATCTAGCACTGATTTTCTAATAAATCACCCAGAAGAATGAAAGGAGAATTTTCTCCCAGTTAAGAAAATAACTTTTTTACACCAAAAAACAGGGATTAGGAGGGTAATAAAAGGAAGGGGTCATCACCTAATTGAACCAAGATGGTAACTCAATTTTCTCCCAGTTAAGAAAATAGTTAATGTCTTGAAAAACTACAGCAATTACAACTCAATGTTTTTTTTTCCCGTTAGAAATGTAGCTGTTAGATGTTTTTCATGTTCAAAGGGTATAAATAACACCAGTTCAATCAATTTATGTTGAAGAAAAAAAACCACTAGTACAACATAGCTTTTATATACAAATTCACAACAACCCAGTGAAGAAGAAGAAGAAGAAGAAGAAGAAAACTCAGTTTCGGTAATAATCCCAGTAAATAGCATGATTATACATTCATCCCAATCTCAATTTTTGGAAATCGCGTTTCAATTCCTAAAAAACGAAATCAAATTATGGTTTAATCAAGCTATGGTTTTCGAAAACTAACACTGAGTCAGTAAACTAAACAAACAAATTGGAAACCATAAAAATCGAATTCAAACTATAAACCACATTTACCTCGTTAATACATCGTTTGCTTCACCTTCTTCTTCGTTGTAGGGTTTAGGCGAAAGGATAGATGAAATCGAATTGAAACTATGAACCACATTTACCTCGTTAATTCATCTTCTTCTTCGTTTGCTTCATCTTCTTCATTTAGGGCTCGGATAATGAGGGTTTCGATTTTTAGGGTTTGGTTGAGATTCGATTTCAATTGGTTAGGAGATTAGGGTTTGGTTGGGATTCTCTTCGTTTTAGGGAGTTATAGAGCGACCTAGGGTTAGGGTTTTGCTGGGGGAAAGAATGAATGGCGCGGGAAGAGGGAAGGAAGGGGAAAGGTGTTATTTTCGTGAAATGATCTTGGCCGTTCATTCTAATTTGAATCTGACAGTTAAGATCTTGCCATGTCAGCAATCCATGCCACACTAACTAATTTACATGTATTGACAATTTTAAATTTAGTTGGACATTTTATAAATTGTATATTTTATGAACTTTAATAAATACTAACTCATTCTAATTACTTACTTAAATAAATAGTTTGATTTATTAATTTTTAAATATTATTCTCTAATTTTTAAATAACTAATGTGTTTCTTTTCATAATTTTGGTATTATTTTTTTCATGCAATTTTAATTACTAATATTCTATTGTTTTACTTCTTCTATAATTTTAATGATTTCAATTTTTTCATGCAACTTTAATATGATGAACGTATAATATATTTTGTAGTTTTTATAAATTTTAATAAACTAATGTGTTTCTTTTCATAATTTTGGTATTATTTTTTTCATGCAATTTTAATTACTAATATTCTATTGTTTTACTTCTTCTATGATTTTAATGATTTCAATTTTTTCATGCAACTTTAATATGATGAACGTATAATATATTTTGTAGTTTTTATAAATTTTAATAAACTAATGTGTTTCTTTTCATAATTTTAATGATTCATGGTGTAGGTTTTCATCGATATCATCATGGCATCCCGACTAATTGACTTGAACGAGGATTGTGACAGTGATTCCGATTATGATCCATTAGAAGAGTTGTTTAATGATGATGGGTCATTGGCGTTAATGTCGTGATGGCTTGTTTCGTGATTTATTCGGAGATGAAGACGAATTTGATGCGAAGATGAGTTTAGGGCCCCTTTCATGCGAGGATGATGTGGAAGCCATGGTATTCTTGCTAATGGTGATGTTGATGCGTCGATTGACTACCCAAACGATGGCGGATCACTATCCGTCACCGCCCTTTTCAAGGGATGGAATTTGATTCGATCGGCGATTTTGTTTACCACATGCATAACTACGGGCGGACTAATGGGTTCCAATGCGTATTAGAAGCTCGAAAAATTCCCGAGAAGTGGCACGACAAGCGAAGTACTCATCAAGAGGATAATGATGGTGCAGACAAAATATGGCGCGTTCAAGTCAAGCGATTGCAAATCCGAACCGATCATCCACCACTACATCGCGGTGTGGTTTCAAAGTCACTGCCACGTTCCAGCAGCAAAGCGGAAAGTACAAGTTGACTACAGTCGACACAAACCACAACCACGAGTGCAACCCTGCAGACATAAAATACATGCGGAACTACAAGTTCATAAGTTTCGAGAATCAGTGGAGGATGATAAACAACGACACGGCCGGCGTGCAAATCTCCAAGAACTTCAACTCAATTGCGGTACAACATGGTGGGCATGATCAAGTTCCATTCGACGAGAGAGATTGCCGCAATGTTATCAGCAGGGCAAGGAGACTCGCATTGCAAGATGGCGACTTCAGTGCGATGATGGGACATTTTAAGGAGATGATGTCCGGTAACTCCAGCTTTTTCGTCACGTATGACACCGACGATGTTGGAACTCTGAGGAACGTCTTTTGGGCGGATGGAAGGAGCAGGGAAGCTTGCGAGGACTTTGGGGACGTGGTGTCGTTCGACACGACTTATGTGTCCAACAGGTACAAGATGCCATTTGCACCTTTCATTGGGGTTAACAACCACGGACAGTCTATCCTGCTCGGCTGTGCACTGTTGGCTGGAGAGGAAGCCGATAACTTCGTCTGGTTGTTTCAGACGTGGTTGACGTGCATGTCGGGGAAAGCTCCGATCGCGATCATAACAGACCAATGCCAGTCCATAGGTATGATTTAATTATTCTATTTTAATTTTAATTTTTGGTGCGTAGTCAAGTTTTCAGCGTGCAAGACACTTTGTAACAAGTTAAATTTTTTATATGCAGGAAAGGCAATCGCAAAGGTATTTCCGAATGCACGACACAGATGGTGCATATGGCACGTGATGAAGAACGCAAAGAAGCATCTATGCAACAGACCAGAGGGAAAAGATATTCTTCGAGGGCTCAGAGATACTCTTTACGATTCACTTGACGCCGAGGAATTCGAAGACAGATGGAAAGAATGGGTTGACACGTACGACCTGCACAACTCCAACTGGTGCAATGACATGTATGATAAAAGGCATAGATGGGTGCCCGTATACTTCAAGGACGAGTTACGGCGGGAATGTCAAGCACAAAGGAGCGAGGATGAACTACTTCTTGAGGATTCGTGAATGTGAACAACTCTCAAACAATTTGTGGAGCGATTCGGATTCGCACTAGCAAAGAGAGTTAAAGAAGAGGACAAGGAAGCGTTCGATCAAAGGATAAACCGATCCAATGTAAATCGTGCTTTGTTTATGAGCATGTATTCGAAGCTATACACTTCAAAGAAGTTCGTTGAGCTTCAAAGCGAGTCTGAAACGATCTACGTAGTGAAAGCGGATAAGATACACGAGGAGGAGAAGGCGTGCTCTTATGAGGTCACCGTGAGGAAGGACCGTGCGATATCTGAGCGAAAGAAATCACAACCGAGCGATCGGGTTTATCGTCAAAGTAGATAGAGACCTAGAAATGAAGTATGGCGCAAGAAGTTTGAGTTGAGGAATCTTGTGCTCCAGCGTCTTTGCGTGTTTTTCGAGGAGGGCTTGATTATGTTCCGGAAAGGTACATTCTGGACCGGTGGAGGAAGGACATTCCAAGAAAATATCTCATTATCCAAGTTCCGTACTACCAACTGCACCGGGCTAAAACCAAAGAGGTTATCCGATTTGGACAACTGCATAGTGCGTTTGAGTCTGTTTCTACATTGGCCGTGATGGATGAGAAAATGTTCAAAGCGACGATGAAGGCTCTTTCCGAGTTGAAAGAGAAGGCACCATCCATTATTGGGGACCGTGATGGGGTCGTCACCCGAGTCATTGACAAGATCGGCAGAGCGTACGGTAGGCGGCCTGCTGGAGAGGGAACTTCCCGAAGGGGTGCGAGCGCCAACGCCAACGATTCTGTCCCCCGTGAACGACCCCGTTGATAAAAGGGGTAAGGGTAGGAGACAGACAAGGAGAACCGGTTATCATAATGAACAACCCCGTAGCAGGAGGAGAACACAGCAAACGCCACCGACATCCAGTGTTCATCAAGGCTTCCAAATGCCACCTGGATCAATTGTTCAACCAGGCTTCCAAGTGACACCTGGAATTGGGTATCAAATGCTGCAAGGTTCTAACGCTCCCAACGGGTTCCAAATGTACACCCAGCCGCATGTCGTGTTAAACTACACTGTAACTAATCCTCCTTTTCAGCCTACGTCGGTAAGTTTAGTATTTGATATATTGTACATCAAACGTATTAGAATCTTAACGATGAATCATTTGGCAGGGTCAGGGTCAAACACCTCATTTCAACCAAGGAAGATGAAGAATAAGATGGCGGGTTTAGGTAGAAGATTGGGGAAATTGATTTCTTTCTCTATGCAACATGTATGTACTAAAGGGTTTAGGTAGATCAAACTATTAAAAAGTCTTGTAAAAATAAGTGTAATTTCAAATAATCAATTTTGAATGATCCATAATCAAACTATACCAATCCAATCAGTACATTTTTCGATCCCCACCAAATCAATTAGTTCACTTTCATTAGTTCATGATCAAACTAAAATTAAGGGATTTGATGAGGGATTTTTTAGTGATCCATAGTCAAACCTATACCAATCATTTAGTTCACTTATATTATCCATAATCAAAAATCAATTAGTTCATTTTTGTTCAAAAAAATCAAATCAATTAGTTCACTTTCATTATCCATAATCAAACTAAAATTAAGGGATTTGATGAGGGATTTTTTAATGATCCATAGTCAAACCTATACCAATCATTTACTTCACTTATATTATCCATAATCAAAAATCAATTAGTTCATTTTTGTTCAAAAAAATCAAATCAATTAGTTCACTTTCATTATCCATAATCAAACTAAAATTAAGGGATTTGATGAGGGATTTTTTAATGATCCATAGTTCACTTATATAATTACATTTTTTTGCCAAAGAAGTACGCTAATTTTGCCGCAGAGTTGATCAAAATCATGGACCTTTTGGATGATAACCTGGAAGCAAAATCCAAGTTATACAAGGACCCATCAGACTTGAGAGGCTACCATAAGAGCTACCAAAGGGAAACATGGAGTAGAGTGCTCCAATGCTTGAACCAGGAAGGGTTACAGGTGAATGGGAATGTCCAAAAGACACTTGTAAAGGAGAGGCTCAAGAGTTTTAACCAAATGTTTGATGAAATTCACAAGACACAGAGCTCATGGGTGGTGAGCGACAAGCAACTCCAATCAGAGCTTCGAGTCTCGATATCGGCGATGATGATCGGCTTATCGTTCGTTTGTAGCTCGCTTTGGCCAGTGCTTTGGATCCAGAAAGCAAGCTGACAAGTACATCAAGTATCAACCTGAAGATATTGAGACTTACATTGAAGCCTTGTTTGATGGGAATGGCCAGAATCTCTTATATAATTAAGGGATTTGATGAGGGATTTTTTAATGATCCATAGTTCACTTATATAATTACATTTTTTGACAATTTTCATAAGAAACAAATAAGAGATCCACCATTGCACATGAAACCAAATCATAATCCTGGGTACATGCACATACATTCAACCATTGCACATGACCTTCTCCTTTCTTGTTACAGTAACCAGGATAATCCCAAAGACTAAACCGAACATTTCGGACCAAACAGAGCCCTGCTTCATCTGCAAGATCTTCAATTTCCCATCGGTCGAATGGATGAGCAGTCTTATGAGTTACATGGACTTCACCATTGCTATCCAGCAGCCTGTAAGCACTCTTGAAGAAACCCCTAACCAACATCTGATGCAATCTGCAAAGCCTCCATCAACAGAGTTCAGAGGCCATAGAAATTCAAAGTAAAATCAGTGAAATTAACATAAACATAATTTCAAATACCATTGTTCAACTACCAAAACTACCAAAGTAAAATCAGTAATTCAAAGTAAAACCAGTGAAGCCTAAATTCAAAGTAAAATCAGTAAAATCAGTAATTCAAAGTAATTCAAAGTAAAAAGCACATAACATATGTATATACCTTACCAACAAAACCTAAATTCAGCACTTAGGAAATTTTTATAAATTACATAAGCAAAAAAAAGGGATAAATTAAGTATCAAACAACCAATTATCATCATGACAAAGATTTAAATCCAGACAGCCATTTAATGATAGAACACTAAAGGCCACTATGATTTCCTTATAAATACTAGCAGCTCTCCTTGAACCAACACTTACAACAAATACATTCCCATTTCAAGCATTCTGAAACAAAAAAAGAATGGAGAGCCCTTCCTCTGCCACGAAAAGCGACCCAAGCCCCATCACATCTACAACCATGAAAGCGAAAGTGACCATCATTCTCCTTCGAAACAACACTAAGCGGACACCCATACTGTTTGATGGCGTGAAACAGGAAAATTCCTCACCAAAACCCTCACCAATCTCTCATTAATCCTCAACCAATCCCTCCCCATAACACCAAAATCATCATCAAGGAAATCTAGGACACGTACATTCATGCTTTTCATCCCTATGAACTGCGTACCATAGTTGAGTGCGAAATTACACCTATTCAAAGGATGAAAAACAATGGCAACGGGATGCTCACTGAGGAAAATGATACGGGCTAATAACGAGCCATTGGTTGACCTTGATATTATAATCAAGGGATTTGTGGTGAGAGTCCTATGAATTGGAGTTGCTAAGCAACTTCACCCATATACTTCCCGGGAAGTATTTTGGGCGGAAGAGGAAGGTTGAGCAAAGGGTCGCCTACCTCATTCTGATGGAGCAGAGATCATTAACATAGATTGAGGTTTTTACGGTAGTGTCTCGGCTTTGTTGGTGTTTTTATGAGTTTGTTTTATTTATCTAATTTCTTTATGTAGTTTGTTATCTGTCCGGTTTAATCTATCAATGAATGAAGTTCGATTTTCAATTCATATGATGCTTTCGTTATATAGTTCTTTCATTTGCTAAAAATCATATTCGAACAAGAAACAAACAGATACATCTTCAGAAACCCTAAAACTTTGAACAACAACGACAACCCAAATAAAATTGAACAAAATCAAACGATATTCAACCTAGAAAAGATTAACCCTAAAAATAGTTCATTCGTTGAGAACCCAGAAAAGAACAACAACGACAATCCAAACCAGATTTAACAAAATCAAACGATATTCAACCCTAAACCCTAAACCCTTCCGTTGAGAACCCAGAAAAGAAAAACAAGGACAATCCAAAAACCAACTAAAAAATTGAACAAAAAGAAAGGAAAAAACTTATCTGATTGTTTGGAGTTTGCCGTCGACATATCTCCGGCGATTCCAGCCCTGTTCCAGCCGGATTCTTCCGGGAATCGCCGATGTTCAGTCGAATTTAGGGTTTCGCCGTTATTAGCACAATTTAGGTTGAATGGGTTTGAATTAGGGAGTTAGGATTAGGGTTTAGATTGAAAGTGGTTGTCCGTCGACGGTGGTGGTTGAGGGTGGTGGTTTGGATGGAGCTTGGAGGGAGAGGAGGGAGATGGAGAGTCGAAGGGAGAGCAGGATTAGGGTTTTGGGAAAAGAGAGGCGTGGGAGGCGTGGGGGAGAATGGAGGCGTGGTTTCTGGGAAAAGAAGAGAATAAATGGGAGAGGCGTGCACGTGGTATTATAACGGCTGAAGTTTTGGAATTCTCCAAGTTTTTCTTTTCCCTTTTTTTTTCCTCCCATGAGTTAAAAACTCACTGAGTCCATGTCATGATCATCAGACTGATCAGATCGATCATATTAACCAGGGAGACTGTCATCAGGAAGGTTTGCATGAGGAAGTCGAAAGGTTATCTAATTGCTCGACATTTACTCAAAATGGGACATTGGAAAACCAAGGAGCAACAACTAATTACGCACGGCTCGCCTACCAACAAGAAATTAGACATTAATGAGAAGGTGAATCAACTACAAAAAAATAAATAAATAAATAAATAAATAAATAAATAAATAAATAAATAAATAAATAAAGATTTGTAGTAGTGTTGAGGTCTCAAGAATGGAGAGAGGCTCTTAAAAATACCTCGAAAACAAGGGACGGTGAATGTATCTAAGCAACCAATGAGTAGTGAAGTCTTGACCAGTGAAGAGAAGGATAATACTAACAAGAAGGCTATGATTTCCAAACCTATGAAAGTAATTGCTAGCAAAGCTATTGGGATGCATGGTTCAACGAGAATGAATTTAGTGACAAATTAGAAAAGGCTTACAAGGAGTATTTGAAGGTTATGAAGAAGTAGGTTGCTATAACAAAGAAGAAGAAGCAATTGATTTGTAAGAATCCTAATCTTACCAATTTATTAGGAGATCAACACTTGGATTCCTAGTTCAAATATCATGAGAAATAGCCTCTTGGAATGTGAGAGGTTTGGGCTCCCTCAAGAAGAAAATAGCAATGAAGTTAGGAATGGATGGGTTGGTGTCGATGTTGACTTGTAGAGATCCAAACAGTAGAGAGGTCTGAAGAAATGCTGATGGTGTGGAATTAGTAGGATTTTCAAGAGGAGAATCGTCAAACAGGGGACAGATGAATTTTTGTTCAGGGAAAATTTGTTCATGACTTAACATGTGCTATTTGGTGAGTATATGGATTTCAAGAACAAAAAATTGGTTCTTGACAATGGAGATCTGCAATTTGAGGGTCTCTTATGATAAGCAAAAGGAGTGGAAAATTTCTCCACTCAGATCTCAACTCAGATTTTAAGTGAGGGGCAATTTATGGAAGAAGGGGTAGTTTGTGCAGCAAAGAAAGAAGATGCAAATTGTAGAGAAAAGTGAGTGAAAGAGATGCAGAGCATGTGAAACAGAAGCAAATTGAGGGTTTTTTGGGCCCTTTTGATTGACAATGTACAAAATCTTGCTCTTTTTGAGACACAAAAGAGGAAGAAGACAACGAATTATTGAGGAGGGAGATAAGGTGCAGTGATGAGTATGAAATGAAATAGTAAAGGTAACGCTTTTCTAGGGATGATTTTTCTGGAGTATACGTATGACTTTTCTTTCACATACATGAAGCAGGTCATGTGGAGGGCTTTCGAGGATTTTATTTTATTTTTTCAGCAAGGCTTTATTTTGGGCTCTTTTTGGAATTTTAATATCCAATTTTCAACTATTTTATTGTACTTGTAGTGCTTTTCGAGGTATTGCCGAAGATTCGTTCCGTCAGAGTTGCTTTGAAGAAGAAGAAAACATGGATCACATATTCTGGAGATGTCACCATGCCGACATAATTTAGGATGAACTCCTTCTAATGGACTTCAGGCCACATGGCTGACACGCCCTGATGTGGGAATGGATCAGGCACAACACGTCGGGTCAGACAATCACCATCTCCCATGCATGCCTTTTCGTGACAGCGCTCTGGCACGCATGGATTTGGAGGAACGCTAGATGCTTTAATAATACTGAAATTAGTTCGGCATCCAAAGGAGTCTTCATCTATGAGAAAGCCAAAGAGGTAATGCATGTGTTGGAATCCGAGGGCCAAATACTAGGCCAACAGGAGCCTCACACACAGGAACTTGTGATTACGTGGGAGCACCCTTCGGCAGGTTGCATAATTTGAACACTGATGGGGCGTTCTCCTCAAAGACCGCAACAGGAGGAGGAGCAATCCAGGATGGGAGGGGCCATTAGGTCAAGGGGTTTGCAGAGAAGTTTGATCCAGACTCGGAACTTGAAGCTAAACTGCTAACAGCTTGGAAAGGGCTCAAAATAGCACATGAGGAGGGACAAACAAGGATCTGGTTGAAAATGAACTCACTAGAGGGAGTAAGCTTTGCTAAAGGGAGACAACTCTAGGAACAGGAAACTCTGCAGTGTGGTGAACAAATGCAAAAATCTCATAGGAAGAAGCGACTGGGAGGTCCTCATCTCCCACACCTCAAGAGAGGCAAACAAGGTCGCAGATCGGATGGCCCGTGTTGGCAAAACCATGGATTTTAACACCGTGTGTTTCAATTTCCCACCCATGGAGGTTTTCGAAGTGTTTAAATGCAGATTGCAATGGAGCCCAATGACTTGGGAGAATTACAACTTAGTTTTTTCTAGTTGTTTTTTAGGGGCTTTGACCCTTCTTTTGACCGATATATGTACAAACGCATGTTAATTTGCAAAATTATACAATTTGCTTCATTGTACAATTATAATATTAAACCTCTCTTATGAGTGGTAAAATAAATCAAAGCTGACAATTTTATTTTATTTTAAAAAAAATATCGATAAAAGTGTGATTTTATACCATTTATATATACTATTATAATTATAGAAGTCAATCATGTATTTTTTACAATTTAATTATAAATATAAATTTTATACAATGGCAAGACACTTAAGATGTGTCTTGGCTCAAGATGTTTTATTATTTTCGAATATTCATATATGTAGCGAGGCTATTGCATTAGCAATATTTGAAAAGACTAAAACAGTAAAACGTAACATATTCGACATATTACCACTAACGCCGCTCTGAAGTTAACCTTGCATCACTTGAAGAAGAATATATGACTGTTTAACATGAATTGCAGGCTCTACTTGGCTATATCACACGTACTACTCGAAAAGTTTTCACGAATGGGAAAGTAAAACAAAACTTATTTTCATCTAGCAATAGACAACCCCAAAAGGAAGAAGCCATACCAACTTCTCCTGTTTATTAGGAAAAAAACAACCGAGGGTTCTAAATCAGTAGTTGTCATTTTCTTTAATCCCTCTGTCGTCTGGTCCAATGGAGGTTTTCCCCTATTCTCCGTGCAAGATGTACTTTCAGCCAACAGCAACCCTTAGGTGAAATCAGATGACATGGGCCCTAACATGCTTCCAAAGTTGATAAAGAAGTGAAATAATATGCATCCCTGTGGTTGAGTTTTCAGGTGCAAACAGTAGACTGTTGATTGTACAAGTTGCCCACACCATTGCCAATATGCTGCCGGTTTCTCCTCCTTTTTGAGACAACAACAAACCCTTCACCATCTCCAACTTTGTTGCCATGGTTGGCGTTGGGTTTCTCTTGATGATTCAGTCCCCCATCTACTTTGTCTTCATCCCCGTGAAGTATCTTTATTATTGCACTGTCATTGGCAATTGCTTCTGACGAACTTTGCCAGTTCCCCGACCTCTTCCCATTTCTAGGAGTCTCGTTCAAGTGATCTGAACTATTATTCTGCACCGATTTCACAATGAAGCTGAGGAGAATCTGCCTAGCTAGCTCTTGTTTCTCTGCCTCCGAAGTACCCCCCTTCTTTGACCTCTCATCTTTTAGCTCTTCAGAACTTGGTCTCCCATCAGAATCTCCTCCGTCTTTTGAGAGATCAGCTGTCGAATTTGAGTCTTCTGGGATTGCTTGGTTAGCTTTTCTGGGTACAAATTCAGGGGCATCTGGGTTCATGATGGTGGCAGGCTGCTTGACTTGAGACGCATGGGTGGATATGGCTCTATAATACAAAGGTGACCTTGGACCACATGGGACTCGGGCTGAAATTGGTGGAAACTCAACAGGCTCCAGCAACATGCCTTGGCTACTTCTCGAGTCGTAAAAATTGGTGGGTCCAGCCATGTTGAATGGCTGGAAGAAGGTTGTGGAATTACCAGGATTGAAGGGCTGAGCTGAAGCTGAGAGTTTGGACCCTTTTGCTTCAGCGGGCTTCTCTTGTGCATCCAAGCTCAGCATACCTCCATTTTCAGCATCAGAGTTTCCTTCTGTGGGAGTTGAGTTCTGATCTTCTGAACCTTTCCCTGTTTCTTCGCTGCTGGGTTTCATTTCAACATCGTTCTTCTTACCTTCGTCCCCTTCTGAAGGCTCAGCTTGTCTCACCTGGTTTTGTTCTACACTGCTTGATTCTTCCTTCTGTGGCATCGGCTTCCTTATTGTCCCGGGTGGTGACATTGCCACTTCTTTGTAGGAAAATGCCTTTGAAGCTATAGAAGCAAGAGTTGGTGGAACTGAGGAAACCCTTTTGGATTGAGAATTGCCCGTTTCAACCCCTGCTTGGGAGCTCTGAGCTCGTGATTTCTTCACAAAGGCTGCATCATTCAAGGTTACTGCCTTCAAGGCTACCTTCTGATCTCTTTGAACAGGTCCTGATGAAACTGGACCATTTTCTCTAGGATTTGAGACGTTTGAATGATTGATCTTTACCTTAAGATGATTGGGCCGTTTTCTACGGAACTTGTGCTCAGTTGTGTTTGCAGACCGAACTTTTGAGCTGGCTTCTTGCCACCCCTCACCTGAACTCACATCAACAGATTCTGCAATCATGGCCTGTTCACTGAGAATTACTTCATTATGTCTGGAATTTTCGACTAATGTTCTTGCTGGCTTTTCCTTTTCAGCGGGTCTTGTTTCCACAACCTCATGACTAAGCATGTCATCTTCAACTGATGAGCCTTTTCCCACTGAATCCTGCTCAAGACCTTGCGAATTTTCAGCAACTTGCTGCATCTATTGTGACCATTAAAATAAGAAGCACGTTAGTAACACAAGTTATAGACAACTTTAGTTTGAATCCGAGAATGAAACATCTGGAAGTTCTGGCCTTGATCTCTTAAGACAATTCTACCAAATTGAAACTTTCATCTTTGATTTCAGTGAGAATTGGAATGTGCACTAGTTCTAAAGCACTACTAAAACATTAAAGATTTAATGGATACCTTTGGACGCCTAAGTTTCTTCTGAGCTTCGCCCCCCTTTCCATCATAGCTGATGTAGTCAAGGAGATCGGATACACTGTGCAAAGGAACATAGCATCAGTTCCCTTTTCATTGTTCAAAACAAAGCAGCCAGAAATGTTGGTCTTAAATTTTACGTTTTATTGTAATCTGTATTATCCTTCTCCTTTTGTTGTAGTCAAAGAATTCTGATTATGTAGAGGCTTCTTCTAACCAAAAGTAGGTTTTTTTTTTTTTCCATCCATTTCTTCTCATTTGACCCTACTACGGGTACCCTATTTATGGGCATCAAGTAATCCGAAAATAAAACAATTTAAGTCACATTGACCTTGCACTATGTTGCAGCATTATTACTACTACTTGTCCTTGCAATATTTTTCAGACTAAAGTAACCCAGCTATAGACATCTTAATACCTAAGATGCCCTTTGCTAGCAATAGATGCATCTGGCTTGGGCGTTCCTGTTCGTGCCAGTTCTTGCTGCTCTATTACCTTGGATTCAAAATACTCCAGCCACGCTGCCGCATCCTGTATATACAGAACATTCCATGACATTAGTCCTACCTGCTCATGTTACAGTTTCAATGAAGATTTTTGTGATCTTAAAACAATGGAATATTTGTGAATGTTACAGCTGACCTGAGTACGAAGGTCTTCTGACCCAAGCTTGGCTTGAAGAATTTTAAGTGTAGTCTGCTCATGCTGAACACTAAGAGAATAGGCCTCCATAAGTGACAGTGCAATTGCTATGGCATGATAGCTTGCAGCAGTCTGCAACGATCCACAAAATCAGTCAGTGAAATACACAAATAAGTGAAATAACTATGCAAATAACTCAGGTAGATCCAAGCAGACCTGGATATGATCTGGTCCTAAAAGCCTTTTATTGCATTTCAAGGCTTCATGGAGATACCGAAGAGCAAGGTTTACATTTCCCATTCCCTCTTCCATCATGGCTACGTTTATGTAAGTTGCAGCACTGTTGGGATGGGACAATCCACATGTAAAATGAAGCAGGAATAAAGCACGGTTCACATACCTGGCAATTAGACAATGTAGTTAGTAAGTTAGCTACCATTTTGGTAAATTTTACTGAACAAGAAAGACAAGAAGCAATAGGAAAGACGGAAGTTACTTCAGTGCCAACTCAATGTGCTGAAGACGATAGTAAAACACTGAAAGATCTCCATAACTTTTCATTGTGTCTGGATGATCAGGCCCCAGTTCCCTTTCATTGATGTCCAGTGCTTTTTGCTGGTAAATGGTTGCCTGAAAATGCAAAGAAAATTTTGCTTCAATCTCTATTCATACAATACCTCTGCTGTAGTCATACCCACTAAGCTGTAGCAATTGTCTTATATAACCTTAAAACATACTCAAAATAAGACTGCATTACTAAATGACACAATCAAACCCCCAACTTAAGTTTTACTCAACAAGGATTCAAATCTTATCAAACACACTAACGGTGGACCCAAACATATCCTAACTTGACCCTTGTTCACTAATTTCAACAACCTGTCAGCCTGGTCTAATATTATTGAATATTGATGTTTATAAGCGATCATAAACATCAAAGACCAAATTTCGGGGCATTTTTGTGAATAGTTAAAACAAGCACACAATGTCTCACTATATTAGTTGTCTGTATATGAATCAACGATATCCATATTAGCGGAAGACTGCAGTTACCTGATTAAAATCTCCAGTGTGGTACAGCACTACAGCAAGAAGACTGTAAGCGCCTGCAGTTGTTCGATGATAAGGACCACAGACAGCTATAATCTTTGCCAAAGCCTGCAGATTTTGCATATTTCAATAGAGGTGAGCCAAAAGCATCAAATCTGGATACAAAAGAGAATACTTAAGGTTAAATCAGACATGGTGAAGCACATACTTTAGTTCCATACATAACAGCATCTTCAAGCTTTCCCTTGTCCAATGCCACCTTTGAGGACTCCAACAAAGTCCGGCCATCTGCGGAGGAGTACACCACATGCTGCAGATATTGCATAAATGTACCCAAGTCAGAATTAAACAAAACTATAAGCTAGGGAAAGGGACAATTAAAAAAAAGAAAAGAAAAGAAAAGAGAAAAGAAACAAGCCAAACATCACCTTGCAAACAGGTACCATGCTGATAACATCTTCTTTCCTGAAAGGGTTGGGACTATCCAAGTCGAAATCTCTTGGAACCAACTCGATACCAACCTAGAAAAAATAATTAAATTATGGGTAAGCTTCAAAATTCAGAGAAGATTTTCAAGCATCAAATCAAATAAATTATGAAACTTGCCTTGTGACAAAGGCCTCGCAGAATCGATAACTTTCTCAAGTGAAGAAACTCATCGTTGAGTTTCCATCCAAACCTTCTCAAGAGGAATGCCCTTAACCACCTCAGTTTGAGGTCATAGTCTTGCAATAAGTTCTCAGAATTGTCAATGCTGTTTGTGGTAGAGGACCCAAAAAGGATGTTTAAGGATGATGCTATAATTGCTGGTATTTCTGATATGTCATCAGCAGAAGCAACAGCAGCTTTGACAACGTGCTTGAAAGCCCTTGTGACCATTTCATGCACACATAGCGATTGGATGTGAGGCAACTTCTCAGCCAACTCTATCTGTATCACACAGCTCGATCAGAAGGAATGCCAATACACAATAGTAAAAAGTTGGACTCTTCATGACAAATCTATGAAGATTTGAGGAACAAAAAACGAACAAAACTTATTGCTGACAGGGGAGAGCTTAAAGCTAACTCACCACACGACCCAAAGAACGCAGCTTCAGTCCCCTCAGGTGCATAAAATCAGTAAGAGTGCGCCCATCAACAGGAGAAAGTTCAAGTGATGCAAAATCTGACACCTAAATGAACATCTATTCTCTTAGACGAGAGAAATCATCAAGTCAAATAAAATTATTATACATAAGAAACAACAGTTACCAGCTTCGGCAAAGCAACTTCATCATAGTAGCTTTGAGCCATCTTGATAAGTTCGTCCACTGACTGTATGAGGAAGAACAGAAAATAAACAATCAAGAATTCAACATTCCTGATCACACAAAGAAGTTATCTACATAAAAGAGTTCATAGAAATTTGAAAGACCTTAAGATGAAGGCCAGTTCCAGTTTCTTTTAACCGCAAAAAGGCTTCTTTAGAAAGTAGCTTTTCCAACTCAGGCACAGTACCCACTCCATCAGCTTCAGTGTCTCTACTTGACCCTTCATTCGATTCAAGGCTAGACAACTGGGAATCACCGTCCTTAACATCTCCAGAGCACGTACTGCTTTCTTTCTTCTCTCTCTTTTTAAGCAATTTGAATTGCTTTCCCAAACCTTTAACAGATAGTTCTTTGTTCTCATCATTTCCAGTTCCCTTACGATCTTGTTCGGCATTATCTTCCTTCTGCAAATGCTGCACCCAGCAGGACGCTAGCTCCCATCTAGGGCCAGCTTCAGTCTCCACAGGTTTCTCCTCATCCAACTTAGCCAAGCTCTCGTTAAGAATTCTTACCACTTGAGATCTTGACTTTTCTTGATCCCCATGGCTAGAAAAGGAAGGAGAATGTTCTCCAGACTGTTCAGTACCATGTTGTTTGTGTAACAGGTTCCTCAAGCTGTGAAGTCACCCAATAGTGCATGTGATTTATTAGTGCACAATATTACTCGACAAACCACATGGCAAAAGTATATATACATATTCCAACAAAGATCCAGCCAAAGCTAGATTTAAGGAGGTTTACATATGAATAAGATCTAAAATGAGTCTCTACATCAGAAGGATTAGATGGCCCATACACCAAATCTGAGAGAACTTTCTGCTATGATATGGACATACCGACTTTATATTTCTCCCCTTTGGTGTCCACCGTTTGGTGATTAGTGTGCTCGCATTCTAGTTACTAATTTGCATGTGAAAAGGTCAAATTTTAGAGATAGCTAACCTGTAGACATTGAGAGCATTAGCTCCTCCATCAGGCTGATCATCAATTTCAATATCATGTCGCTCTAGATCCTTCTTCACATCACCAACTACACTCACAGTTGCAGTATAACCACAATATCTGATCGTTACTGCAGCAAATGTGGAAGTATCCTGGCAAAAAGAAAAATAAGGCCTGTATGATTGCAAGTCTCTGGAAAACTAACTTTCAACTGTTTTTCTTGTCTGCAAAGAAACTCACATGGACAGTCACATTTTCATCTGCAGTCAACCCCTTGATCAAATTCTTTTGGACTACCTCTCTATGTGATGCTTCAGAAGTCTGACAGGAGGTTAGTTTATCATCAAGTTTCAAATCAGCATTATTGGCATCATGTTTCACCACAATAGACAAGTCTCCTATTTGACTTTCGTGCACCACTGAGCCTGGAAGACAATTTATTGTGTTTGCTTTTGAGTCTATCAAATGGCGAATTGTATTAACAGCCTTGAAGATGGATACATCAACAAATAGACTATGGAGCAAGAAAGCCTTTCTGTCGCGTATCAATCTCTCCTCATCAGTTTTGCAAGGCAATCGTGTCAAAATAGAAAACTCAGTAGCCCAAGGGCGGAGATCATGTTTGCCATCTCTTCCTTGTCCTCCGCCATTCCCACCCCAACTCTCATCTTCAGTCGGCAAGGCAGGGAAGCTCGAAGGACATTCAGCAACACAGGGTGGGGTAAGCCAGCAGTTTGCACGAAATCCATATGGCAGATTCCCAAACTAAATTCAAAATCAGCAGTTTCATTATTCTTCTATTACAAAATATGCTACGAAATTATATTCAAATCAATATCTACCAAACGTATATGAAAGAGTGATGCTAGAGTTACCTTGTTGTGCTCTATGAAAGCTTTGATTAGGGCATCATATGCCTGCTCAGACAAGGACCAATAAATAGAGAATTTACTATTAGCAAGGCAGCAAAGGTTAAAAAGGTAGACCATAGCTTATCATACAGACTGAAAATACTCACATTGGCAAAAGCCTGGCTGTGTTGGTGAAGTAGATCAATAAGAGAGTGGCTCTGAATCGACTGTTTGCCCAAAGTGTAGAACCCTTTTGCAGATGCTACCACTTGAATTACCTTGCCATTGCAAATCTTGATCTATATGCAACTGCATTAGTAAATAACTCACAACAAGACCAACACCAGCACTAATAATTGTATTACAGTTCATCCACAAACATGTTACCTTGGCATGCACTTAATTAAATCTACTCAAACTCAGCTTATCACATATCATATTTGACATTAGTAACACTTATGCCACAGCCAAATTTCAGGCATTCAAACAAGTATAACACCCCATACCCCGACTATCAACTTTGTGGTCAAGGTATATGACACCTGATTGGATTAAGCCAATGACGCCTAATCCACATTTGTGAAATACGTATTGGTTCACATTCTAGATAATGCCATCTATAAGAAGCTCCTACATATTATTAGTCTAGGCTAGTCCTCGCCAAACCAGTGAATCCCCATCAACAATGTGAAAATTATTTGATTTTTCTAGCATATTGAACCAAATTGAGGCACCAAAATATCCAAATCCGAATCCAATACCACAAAATCCCTGTTACAAAACAGGGTATAGAGGTCCGATCCGAACTCTTACGCCTGAATTGAATAGAGAGACCGGTTCAAGAAAATGCCTCCATAAAATAGAAGTTACTGCAGCACCAGTTAGATTATGTTTTTCAATACTCAGTACCTAATTAGTAATTACTGTGAAGTGCGTCAAATTCGGTTGTCTAAGTTTAGGCCAGTATGCTGTTACTGAAAGGGTTCTTTAATACAGACAGAAACCCAAGCATATAATAAAGGATAGTGTAAGAATGAGATAAAAGAGAGGTACCTGCAGTTCAAAATAGTCTCCATCACGTTTTTCTTCTGCCTTCCTCTCACACCTCTTAATACCTTCAACCAACCACACAAGCCCACAGAATTAATAACAGGAAAAAGAGAAACTAGAAACCAACTATAGCAACAACAGTCTATATATTACATGCAAAAAAAATTTACCAACAAAATTATAATAAAACACACTCCTTTCCCTTCAATGTGTCACTTTATGTACTGGTTAAATGTTAAGAACTTTAAACTATTGAGCTTTTTTTTCTAATACCCACAACAATTTTTTAGGTGAAAGTATCATCATTAAATTATCAATTCCTAACACAATATATTGAGATAATATAAATCTTTATATTCATATGAAAATACTTTTTTTAAAAAAATTAGTAATATTAATTACATAATTCAAGCAATTATATATAGTGAAATGGTCAAAATTTATAAACACCAACCATGGCAACCAATATAAAAATGAGTGAATAATAAACAGAGGAGGGAGTGGGACCCACTGAGAATTGGAGGAGTAAGGTGAGAGAAAGAGAAGAAATCATAGAAGTCGGACAGCTTGGGCGTGGGGTGCAGTGCTTCCATGTCATTTTCAGCAGAGATAATTGAAATGGAGGGCCCATTTTGGATTATTGGGCCCGTATTTGTTGGGCTGCTTTGGGCCTTTGATTTCTTTGATCGAGAATCAGCCGATGATGTCTTGGGCTTACTGAAATAGGTTGTACATGCTATTATATCTAGCACCCTTCGCACGTGTGCTAATACTTGCCCCTCCTCTTTATATTCCTCTGCCATAAGTTCAACCAAAACTTGTCAGCATCTTTGAAAATTTCATATCAGATTTAATAACAATAATAATAATTCCAACAATAATAAAGAACGACAACGAAATTAATAAATGCATTTTTATTAAAATTAAATGAGTATAACTCATAAAGATGTTACTTTTTTGGACAACATAGAGAAAGATAATTAGTACGTAATCTATTATTATCAATTGCCATCCTTACGTGGCTACGTGCATGGGATGTATAAAAAAAATTGAAAAGCTACACGTGAAACGCATGGCGTTTAATGCAATGGAATTGGAATATACCCTATCTGAGTGCTTACAACAATTGATAAAAATGGGGGAAAAAACAACAGGCAAAAGCATGAATATCCTTTTTCTTTCGTTTGACTCCGGTTATTTGGTGCGGGGAGATAAAGGATACAAACAATTACTCCCTCAGTTCCATATTAATTGTCCAAAATATCGTCTTTGACTAATAATTTTTTATAGTATATTTATTAAAAAATTATAACATTATATTTTTATGATAATAATTTTCGTTATGAATCTAATGATAATACTATCGTATATTAAAACATTATATATTTTGAGAAATTAATAACACTACAGAACAATTAATATGTAACAGATGGAGTTATATCCTATAAGATTTCGCAATCTTCGTAAAAATAATGGATTAAAAATAATAATGGTTAGTACTGGTAATTGCGATAGTGGACGACTGTTATAGTTCAGCCAATAGCTTATGGTTAATAGTTGACAGGTATTTAAATTTCTAAAGAAGATGTTCAATTGTTTACTACTCCCTCTATCTCAAATAACTAATTTTCAGTTTTTCAATATTGATATTTCTTTAATAAATTTTTCATATAAAAATTTTATAAAAAAATTTAATTTTATACTTTTCCAAAAACAACTTACAGTACGAATCTAACGATATTAATTTATATGATGAATCATTATATAAATAAAAAAATTAATGATCAACGTTAATGACATCAGAAAAGGGCCACAATTATTATAAAAAAAAAGGAGGAAGTATTCAGTAAAATTGACAGTTGATTTAATTGTTGAATGTAAAATGACAAAAAAAATTCTCACAATCATTATTCCTGTCAACCATGTGATATATGTCAGACATTAATATCAATTATTCAGATTATTTGCTCAAAAAATTATTTATATTGTTGATTGGACAAATTCTAAAACTATCAAACAACAGATGGCAATTTAGCTATTACCATTGACCATAACAAAACAGTTAAAACAAAATAAACGTCATAAATCAATCTTAATGCAAATTTTTAGGGTGGCCTCAAATGAACTTTGAAAATAAAATATTGACGCTAGGGATTAACATGGTGTCATGGTCAAATTTAAATATATGTTCTTACTTCTGAGTAACAATTTATTTAGCTTACAAATTAAGTTAAGGTCACCATGCACATAAATGAAATTCTAATCCATAAATTTCAAAACTAATTTGAAAATTTTTAACTTATAAACTTATAGCAAGGATGTGTGCTCCTACAACAAATTAGATTAAAATTTATGTTGGATTAACATTGTGATCTCCTTTTATAAAATTTGAAAATCAATGTCAATAATGTACGCCGTACACAAACTGCTAGATATTATACACACAAATCACATTCACTCCTGTTTTTTAAATTTTGAAATGCATTCACTACTGTTATTAGTCTCACTGATGGCCCAGCCCCAGACTAATTTGTTCTATTTTTCATTATAATGTCAAAATTTACTGTGTTTGTTTGAGATCGTTGCCCTCCCAACCAGTGGCTGAACAACACTATGGAGACTATATATATATATATATATAGAGGAAAATTGGATTCTAATAATCTCTACTTTTGCAAATTGGATAATGATGATCCCTACTTTCACTTTGTATTTTGGTGGTCCAAAAAAATATAATTGGATTTGAGTGGGACGCTGCCGAGTTAAGTGGTGGTGACTCGGTAGTTTTCTGATATGGCACATTAAAGTCAACTCGGTCAAACACATGGCCACCGAGTCACCACCACTCAACTCGGCGGCGTCCCATTCAAATCCAATTCTATTTTTTTGGACCATCAGAATACAAAGTGAAAGTAGAACCACCATCATCCAATTTGCAAAAGTAGAGATTATAAGAATCCAATTTTCCTCTATATATATATATACACACACACACACACACACAATAATGGTAATTAACCTATTGAAATTATTTTTAGGAAAATTGGATTCTAATAATCCCTACTTTCAGCTTTTGTATGACAATAATCCTTACTTTGTTTTTGTATTTTGGTGATTCAAAAAAATAAAAATTGTATCTTAGTGGTACTAAATCTATCTCCACATTTTTTATTTTTTTCATTGATGTCTCATATTGTCTTTATTTTTTTCATTCCTGCTCTCGAAAAGGTTATAAAGTATAGTTACTAAAAGAATTTTCAAATTATTTTTGGAAAATCCGAGCAATGAAGTGAAAAACGGAAAAAATTGGGAGAAACATTGTAAATTCATTAAAAATTATGAGGAAGTCTTGTGCTAAGTTTTGAATCAAACGTAAATCTAAATCTATGATATCTAGCGTATATAGTCGGTTGTGTTCCAAAAGAATACAATTTTTTTTTTACTACCAAAATACAAAAACAAAGTAGGGATTATTAATCGGCAAACAATAGGTGAAAGTAGAGATTGTTAGAATCTAATTTTCCTTATTTTTATCATTGACATCTAAATATTATTAAGATACACGATATAAAATATAAGAATCTACGATTTAGTCTTTATATTAATTTGATGGTGAATTCATTCAATAAATTGATCATATTCTGACACTACTTTGTAAATAATAATGTAAGATAAAAATTTGGCACATTAAATTGTAACAAACTTTCATGATTAAAGTAGAGTTAATAAGTGTGACTGAATCATAAAAATAAAATAAATTTGGCACATTAAAGTGTGATTGAACCTTAACCAAACAAAGTATAACAAAAAAAAAAACTCTCTAATTACCAATTTTACTTA
The DNA here is from genome assembly GCA_029582165.1 of Portulaca oleracea. Lineage (NCBI taxonomy): Eukaryota > Viridiplantae > Streptophyta > Magnoliopsida > Caryophyllales > Portulacaceae > Portulaca > Portulaca oleracea. The sequence goes on along the minus strand of CM055873.1, from coordinate 35,963,844 downwards.
AACCCTGTTCTTTTGTGTAATTTGTATAGTGTGGAAATGGTGCGCTATGAAGAAATTGTGAAAAATGCAGTAAGGTGTGGGAAAATATGATAAAATTTGTGAAAAGTGTAATTGATGTGATATATGAGAGCCGGGGGGAAATAATGTAAAAAATAGAGAAAAAAAAGCGAGAAGAGATCAAGATTGAAAAGATAATATAATGATTATGGTAAAATGTGGTATAATATAGTAAAGTGTGAAAAAATATTGAGTAGTATGATGAGTTGTGGTAACGCATCACACTGCATCATACAAAAGATTAGAAACTTAAAACTTAGACCCTATCTTGTCCTGTAAATCTTCTCTTTTTCTTTTTTAAATAACGAGCTCTAGACATAATTCTGAAATATTTCCTGGCCAATACATGAGGTAGGATTATATATGACAATATAATATTTATAATAAATTGGTATTGTGACTTAGTCCTAATTCTTTCTCATTTTATTTGTGACTTAAATTCATAAGTTAGTTAAATATTAAATACTTACACTATTAACTTTGCAACATAATACAATATTATAATATAAAAAGCTACTATTTTTATATTTGTAATGTAAATTGTCATATAAGATAATACTGTAGTTTTTTTAATAAAATATTAATGTATGTAAAATTTTTAGTAAAAGAAATATATTAAAGAACACAATAAATGGCAAATACAATAAGGAGGAAGTATCAGGTTTTTCTGCTTAGTATTTCAATGACACTGTCAGTGCATAAAAATACTAACACTATCTATATTCTTTTAAATGATCATCCAGACGCCGACATAAAAATTTTTGATTATTAATATCTTAATTTATAGAATAATTTATCATACAAATTGACGTCAACAAATTCATAATAAAAAAAGTATTAAAAAGTATAATATTGTGTTTTTTACAAAAATCTTATGTAAAAAATTATTTATTAAGAATTGACCTTAGGTAATGTTCCTTTTGTGTGGTTGATAAAATGTGAAAATGGTGCGATGCTGTGAAATTGTGGAAAGTGTGGTAATGTGTGGAATGATATAATGGAATTTGTGGAAAGTGTGGTTGATTAGTAGGTGATGAGAGAAATGTGAAAAGTATGGGAGAAAAATTAGGAAATATATTAGTAACAATTGCAATAAAGTGTATAAATAAAACAAAGGGGCCTAATAAAAGGAAATGATAGATGGGAGTATATAAATAAATGGGAAAACAAAAACACAAAATGAAAAATAAGAATTTCAGAAATCCTGAGAGCAGAGCATGCACACATACATACAGGTTATAAAAAGCTAAGAAAACCCGGTGAGCAAAGCAGCCTTTGTTCACAACAATGATTAAAATAATTTTTTATTAATCCACGTGATTTGATACGTAACAATTTAATTTAAGTTTATTTTAGAGAGGAAATTACTAAAAACAAACTACCTACCTTCAACCATCTTCAACAAACTTGGCCTCAGAGAAGTAATCTCCACCTTATCACTCAACCTATGCCCTCTGACCTGAAACCATATTCATACAACAATTCTTGCATAAATTTATCACTATAGTAAAATAAAATTGCTAAAAATTAATTAGAACGAAAGAAACAGATTGAAATTGATTCACACTCACCTCATGAGATAAGGAGTAGTTGGTGATATGGCATGTCTGAACATTAGAGGCAATTAGCCTCCGAACATCGATAATCTTATCGGTCGAAATACCCTAATATATGCAGAAGAATAATAAATTAGAGCAAATATAACTTCTACACCAGATATTGTGAAGAAAAATGAAGAGATACATGCTGAATGAATGGCAGATATTATTAACTTACCTTGAGAATGACTTGAAAGTCATAAGGGGTTATAACAGTAACATCAATGCCGCTGGGAACAACTGTGTCATAAATGCAAATAAAAAGATTACTCGAACGAAACTAGTTTGTGAAATGAATGAAAGAAAGCAAATGATTTGTTTACCAATAAGAGGAGTTGAACTCTAGCTAATTTAATTAATATCTTGAATAGGAGATGATGAGTAGTGTATGAATAAAAGAAACATAAAAACCAATGATATTGAAAAGAGAGTAAGAGAGTAAGAGTAAATGAAAGATGATTAAACCTTTGTCCTCCTTCTTCTTCTTGTCAGTCTTGGGTTTGTGAGGCTTACTCCGACCAGATTTGGGCGCCATTAGAGTAGAGGATTGAAGAACAGACGAGGTGGGGGCGGGTGGAATCGGATGGAATCTGAGGAAGACGATAAGAGAGAGAGAGAGATTGAAATGGGGGTAGAAGAAGGGGATAGGGATAAGGCAGAGGAGGGGGTTTGGGTTATTGATGGTTTGGAGGTTTTAGGAAGGTGAGGAGGATTTTTGGGAAATCCTGGCCTCTCACTTGCTCCCTTAACTGATTGCGTCCCCTCTGTTTCTCTCTCTTTCTTGCTATCCTAAGTTGGTTGACAGCCCCACTCTTCTTATAATGAAAATAGTTGCGATACCACCAACATGTGAGTACCCTCTCCAGTCAGCTTCATATGTGTGTAGCTTTTTGGTGTTTTGGCTACTCTCATTTCCAACCAAACATTTTTCTCTTTTTTTCTTTTTTTTTATTTTTTTGTTTATTGTGAATTGTAACAATAATGTCCTCCGTAGAAATAATCGAAATTACACATTTCTTTGTTAACTAGTCAATGGGACTCGTTATCATAGTCAAATGGTGGGGAGTTTTAGAATTACCAAACTTTGAGAAAGATTTGTCATTTAAAATGTGAGTAATTTTATAACAATTCTATTTCTCAAAGGGGTATGCATACGAATTGATGTTTGGACGGTAGGTAATAAGGTGAGAGACAACAATATTGTTAGATTCGCTTTAAAATGGGAAGATGATTCATTCAATTCAATTCAAAATGAGAAGATGTAGTGAAGTGACTAAGATTAATACTCCCTCCTTCTCATATTATTTGTCACTTTAGACATAATTTTAAAATCTAAAAAATCTCACCCCTACATTAATTTAGTTCATTGAAAATGTGGAATTGTTGAATAAAATGGTGAATAAAAAAGATAAACGATGAATAAAAAACAAAAATGGAAGAAAAAGATACAATTAATAAGGTTAATTTGATAAATTAGTAAATAATGTGTTTAATGAAATAATAAAGTGACATATATTATGGAAAAAAGAAAATTAGTTGAAGTGATAGATAATATGGTAAGGATGGAGTATTATCTAGCTAAATACTCCCTACGTTTTTATTTATCTATCATATACGAAGTTGTGTTAAAAACTTTGATTATTAGTATCTTAATTTGTATAATGATTCATCATACAAAATTGATGTCATTAGATTCGTAATCAAAAATACTATTAAAAAATATAATATTATATTTTTTAATAAAAAATTTATATTAAAATATTTTTAATAAAAATTGACATTAAAAACCGTAAAATGACAGATAAAAAAGACGGAGACAGTATTAGCGTGTGAAATGGAAGAGACGACACTGAAACTCTTCTTTTTCCTCACTTCTAACGTTGACAAAATGATAAAAGTAAAGGGGAATGGGGGGTGAATTATTTCCATCTATTCATCTCCCTCCCTTCTCATTTAAGTATAAGGGAAATAATGGTTAATTAATTATCCTTTTTTTCTTTTTTCACTCCCAACTCCTCAGTATAAACAAACTTCTAGAATATGAAAAATAAATCTTTGACACAAGGATAATTAAATCCGCAAGAAGAAATAAAAACTAGGGTCAAATTACAATTATGATATGATTGCTAATGCACGTACAAGAAGACATGATCCACATATAAATGGTTGTATGAAAAATGTGGCATTCTACATAAGGTAGTGGTAAAAATAGTGACTTGATGAGTAAGGGGGATCCAATATCGACTCTCAAACTTCACTCTCGGTGCCACCCAAAAAAAAAAAAAGGAAAACAAAAAGCATGTGATCAACTTATATGTTCAACGAAGATATCAATAGGTAGTAGAAGCTTTCTTTAGGGAAGACAAGCTCATGTCCAACTATGAATGGAATTGAAAACATTACACTGTTGCAATTGTGGCCGAAAAAATTTGTCAGATTTCCTCACAAATGGACTATTTTTGTCTTAAACACATATAATAAAGAATAATAATAATTTTTATTTTAGTTAATTTGTATAAATGCAAGCGACTATATAATTCGTTTCAAATCTTTCTCAATAATACCCTCAAAAATACTTAATCTTAAACATAATAATTAATTATTAAGATAATCGAAACAATATGTACACCTCATAAACATAATGTTGTTGGAATTTTGTTTTATTAAATAAATAAGAAATTTTTTTTATAAAAATAATTAATATAGAAAGGTTAGAGAAATTATAAAGCATTAATATTTAGTAGTATAACTAATAATAACAAATTATAAAATAATTATAAAATCTAAAATTTAAGTATATACCCAGTATCAAACTATCACAACCATTCAAGATAAAGTTGCATTATTTTTTTCTTAATAAGAGAGATAATTAATGTATTGTCAATAGAAAATAATTTTTGGGAAAATTCAATAACAACATTAAAATATAATTAATAATGAATCTATTTCATTTTTTGGGAGATGAAAGGTGAAACTGATGACATTTAATTACACTTAAATTTCAAAAATAATATGGAGTAAGGTATTGTGGAGAGAGTTGTACTATCATTATTCATATATGTTTTCGTAATACAAATATATTTTAATATTTTATATATATATATTTTAATATTATATATACAAAAAATGACTTGGAGGTACCTATCATTTTGTGAAAATGATTTTTAGGACCTCATATTTTGAAAACTGATTTTGAGGTCCCTTTCTTTATGTGTTAATAATTATCAAGACCCACTATTTTAATAAAAACCTATTAAAAGGGGTAGTAACTTTTTATATTTATAGAAAAGGGTTTAAAACAAGGATCTTTTATGCAAAAATATAATGTTTGAGATTTTTATTAAAATAGGTTAAAATAAACACTCTTAACTCTTTGTGATAATTTTAATGATATCAATTATCACAATCTACTACTTATACATCAAAAATTGTATTTTCTATGGTTACAGGCTCACCATGTTTAGGGAAAAAAATTAAACTTAACTTGAAAACTTTGACTGATATCTTAATGTAGTTGTGTTGGACAGTCAAATTATTAAAGGTATCATAAGCAAGTACAAATTTTTGAGGTATAAGTAGTTGATTGTGATAACTAATACCATTAAAATCTCAAAAAATTATATTTTTTGCATAAAAGGTCCTTATTTTAAACCCTTTTCTATAAATATAAGAAGTTACAAACCCTTTTAATAGGTTTTTATTAAAATAGTGGATGCTAATAATTATTAGCACATAAAGAAAGGGACCTCAAAATCAGTTTTTAAAATATGGGGTCCTAGAAATCATTTTCACAAAATGATAGGTACCTCTATGTCATTTTTTGTTATATATATATATATATATATATATATATATATATATATATATACACACACACACACACAAAGAACACGCAATTTCCATTTTCGTAATCATTGATTAGAGAAACAAATCAAAATGAATTTGTAACCACCGCCGCGCGAAGTCTGCGCGAATCTGCATGAGTCTTCCTCTCTTTAAGCCCTTTTATTGTTGCTTTTTGATGATTCAGTTGCAACAATTGGGTGTTTTGGTGTGTTTGTGATAGTATTTGAGTGTTGAATTCATGTGCAATTCGTACAATTTTGGGTATGCTTTACTCAGATTACTGCTTCTTCAGGTTATAGCTTCTGACATTTGGTGTGGTAATAACATCTCCTTTGATCTGATCAGTTTCTGTGAGTTAGCTTATTTCATTGTTGAGAATTGAATTTTGGGATGAGTTCAACTGGTATTGCAAGTGTTTTCATATGTCACCCTCTATCCAATTGGTTGTTTATAATTTCCAATGGGGACATTGAAATCTCTAAGCATGGGGGGAGTGGTTAAAATTTGCTGGATTCGTGGTGTGGTTGTGGTTCAATTGGTATAGTATTGAGTGTGATGGTATGCATATTGTAGTTGCGTCAAGTCATTCTCTTGCATTGTAGTTTAGTGCATTTTAACTTTGCATTTCATAAAGCATTAGATTACAAAGTATTAGTTTAGGGTCATTCTTCATGAATCTTGCATTCTAGAGTTTAGAATCATTTTTTTTTTCATATGCAAGCATGATAGAACATTAGAATAGAATTGCATTCATTTTTGCATTGCGTGGGCGAAAACAAAGTGAAAGTGGGACGTTATCAAGCATTCAAGGTACATTTCCAATCTCCTTCACTTTAGTTTTCGTTTTTATCGCTTTCTTATATAATTTAGTGCTTTCTTAGATAGTTTTAGTTTATTGCTTTCAATAAAAGGTGGAAAATCCTTGGTTTCTTGGCTTGGTTGTTGGTTTCGAAAACTCCTCCTAATGTTCAAGGGGTGATTTCTTAGTTGGTTTAGCGTAATCGTGTATGATGGGAAGTTTGGTTTGGCTTGGATGATGTGAGAAACTTGTTGTATATTTGTTTTGAAGAGATCATTGTCTTGTGTATGACTTATTTACTCTTGAAAGTCCCTTGTGTATGATGGTGATTTCTTGTGTTTGGTTCATTAAAGGAACTAGTTGCAGTGATTGTGGTAGGGTTGAACCCGTGAGGTCTCTTGAGCCTAAAATACGATAATTTTATAGTCTAATTTCTTTTTGAGTGCGACCTTACCATGTGTGCATCTCTAGAACTTGACTTGTCTCTCTTCAAAACTGCATCTGACTTGTGCATTGTGTTGATATGATTGAGGCCCATTTTTGTAGCCACATAGCCAAAAAGCCACCTAACATTTTGACCTCTTTTTGAAGCCCTTGCTAACCTTTTTTCTTGTCTTGTTGTTTACCCTATCAGTGTACACCTTGGCCTTTTCTTAATTTCCTACCCTTAGCCAAGATAGAATGAGCAACAGTTCAGTTGTATGGGGCAATTTTGTGGTCGACTGTTGAGAGTTGTTTGATGGTTTGTTGCTACAAGGGAAGTACATTGTTGAATATTCTTTCTACCCTTTTTATCCTCAAAGGTTGTAAATTGTAACTGTTGGGATTTTAGTGTTCTTTATATATTCATGCTATTCATTGAAAAAAAAGGGGGGGAAAAAGAAAATAAAAAGCTCAAAAACAAGTAATTCATTATAGAAAAAAGAAGCAAAACAACAACAAAAAAAAAAGGAAGAAAGGAAAAAAAAAGAAGAGAAAAATAAAGAAAGGGCTTGAATAATGGGTGATTAGCATGGTGAGCTTTTGTCTCTATCAACTATTTCCTAATTTCTTTTCATTGGGGAGTGTTTTGTGCTTAATCAAAGTGTGATGTAAGTGGCGTTGTGTTTCATGAAACGGAAGTGTTGTTGCTCTATAGGTTCTTGGCTATTTAGCTCCACATTCCCTAAATGGTTTCCCTCCTTACCCTCAAACCTAAGCCCCATTACAACCCTTGAAAGTCCTCATGATCAACACTTGTGCATTTTGTCTATAGTGGTAGAGAATTGAGAGTCTTGCCAAGCCTATGGTAGTTGCATGCATTGGTTGAAGGTATTGAGTGAACACCAAATTCATTTGAAACACATGAGAGAGAGTGTTCCACGTGCCCAAAAGTGAGGTCCTACCAATCCCTTCTAGTTCGCCAATCACTTGAATGAACTTGAACTGCATGTAGAGTCTAGATTGAGTGAATGTTTTGCCACTTGACTTTGTGATCTTTGAAATGAATTGCAACTTTGTTTTGATCTGAATTTGGGCTTTGCCAAGCGACCTATTGTATGCCTTTGTTCTTGACTACCAGATTTTGTCCCTTGTTCAAAAGGGGGAGGCTCCTCTTGAGGTTTTTTAAGCATGAGGGATTGTTGAACCTCGGTTTTACCACTTTTTACCTCTATTTTTATTGTCCTATTGAACTTATCTAAGTTATTTAGTTTAAGTTCGATAGTATTTTCGCCCATCTTTGCTAATTGAGACTAATTTATTTAATTGTCTTATTTTTAGGCAAATTCAAGTGCAAATGATGATGACAATAGAGGAAAAAGATTGGAAATAAGGAGCAAAAGAAGCCAATGTAAAATTGGGATTTCCAGTTCGACACACCTAGGTGTGCCAATCGGCACGGGCACTCGTGTGCCAAACTGCAGTCTTTTGTTTTAAATAGTTTTATTAATTAGAAAAAAGACAGTTTTTCATATTACGTTCTTTTCTATTCTCAGTTTCTCTCAAGGCTTGAAGGGAGGTTTCTTCCCAAGCCTCTCTAGTTCTAGGGTTAGACTTCCATTGAAGAAGGAGATTATAGTGTCTTTGTTCAAGAAATCAACAATTTCGTTCTTCGCCTTCAATTCAAGACTAAGTTCTTCTATCTCTTTCTCTCTTTTATTATGTTAATTTCTTGTTAGTTTTATGTTGTTTGGGTTGTGATCGATGTGTTTGACAATGAATTAATCTTGTTTTAGTCCTAATCTATCCAAATTCATGCTTGTAGTTGGAGATTTTCTATTGCCCACCATGTGTTCGATGAAATGCTCAAGAGAGTGTTCATCTATATTTCTTAGGAAATTGATGTACGCCGAGAGGTGAGATTGATTTGCTAGTGTGGTAAAGAAAATGGTTAGAGTTTTGGACATGAGAATAGTCGAATTCTAACTAGGTTTAGGGTTGCTATTCTTGTAGTTTAATTAGACTAACTCCATGAGAATAGGTAGTTAGAATAGTTAGACTAGCCCTTGACCCTCGAGAGAGGGTTTTGGTGAGCTTTAATGGTGCAACCGATCACTTTTAATTGCTTGTTTAGAATTGGTAGATTAGGTCGTTCAAATTGATTAGTTGTTGAATACAGATTTTGTTGCCTGAACATCTTTCTACTGCTTTCGTAGTTTGTAGCTTTGTTCGTCACCACCATCATTTTGATTAATCTACCTAACTTGAAACACTTGAGTCCGCTCTGAGTGCTTGGAACACAACTCCCTGAGATCGACAAATGTACTCCCAAAAGTACGACAACATATGTGTTAATAAATAGGTTTGAAACTATACTTGTTAAATAAAAATATATTAAAGTTTAATCATTTATTTATCAATCATTAACTGTAACACCCCCAAGTTATAATCATGAGATTAAGTCTTAAACATACTTAACCCAATGATTAGCGCAACGGATTAGTTAACCTAAGAGCATTACCGCCGTTCGCTACCGCGAACTAGGTTAAAAAAAAATTCAAAACCCAAAGACGAAAACGAGCAATAACATTTTACTTATAGCTTGAGAACCTACTTTTCCACAAGTACATACATTTAAACACTTATGGCTCAGCAAGAGACACAATAAAACCAACCATACTACAACCCCCAAATGAGTTTTTCAAGACGTATAATACACAACAAAACCATGAACTCATACACCAAAAGTACTATCCATTATATCTTTATTTCATACAACTCCAAATTAATCATATTTCCTATTATCAAATCACAACAGCACTAAACTACAACCAAGAGCGTTCACCTTCTAAGCATCAGCAGGGAACTTAGCAGAATTAGCCTTGGAAGACTTTCTTTTCGAGAGACCACCTAAAACAAATCATAAAAATACATTTGCAAATGATATAATCTCAATACGCATATCCCTATACAGTCAAACAATTAGCAATTCATTTTAGTTCGTGCATTTCAATTCATTTTGCAAACAATAATAAAACAATAAACAACAATGAACAACAATAAACATGTTTGTCATATTCTTATCTTTAATGGTCCCCTGCTTTGCGATCATCAGTCTAAGCCTCCGTATGCGCATACCCGGACCGATCGGGATATCCAAATGGGTTGACACTAAGTCAAGTATTTACTGTGGGAGTGCTCATTGGCACGAATAACAATGGGTCGAGGCCATAATTACGTGACAAAAGCAGTAAAATTTACTTATTCTCATAATTATTATTAAACTTTCTTGGTAAACTCAAATAAAAGAGTTTAAGAAAGGTATAGGCAATATGCGTACCTTGACTTGGACTGTTTGACGAACCACTTGCACTTGAACGGACTTGAACAGGTGGAAGCAACGACCCCTTGGAGGATTCTTAAGACAAGAATAAAGAAAATACTTAAATTGGGTTCTTTTAAGGGAAGAGTTCCTTAGCTAAATAAAACCAAACACAACAATTTTGGAAGACTCTGGGAATTTTCATGATATTCAGAAAGGTATAACTCTTCCAATATATCTTGAAAGACCTTGCAAGAGGACTCTTTGGAAGCTCGAATGAAGTCCTACAATTTCTAATTAAGAGTTCAATTCCAAAAACACTTGCTAAAGGGGAGAATCTTTTAATAAAGCAAGGCTATTTCGTCAATTAATATAGCCGAGAAAGATATTTCGAGGAGTTATAACTCAAGCTCTAGATATCGGTTGGATGCCAATGAGTACTTTATGGAAAGCTTCCATGGCATACTGCAACTCTTATGTTGACCAAACCTCATATAAGTCCTAGAAGAGGTCCCAAAAGTGTCAAGAACCAGCCATAGACACCACTAATTGATGGACAGAACATATTTACATAGCCGTATAAAATGGACCATAACTTCCTCTCACGATGCCCAATGAATGTACAAGACCCCATTTCGGAAAGCTTGTGGAACGTACAACAACTTTCATATTAATCATAAATTGATTTGAGCATGAGAAATGGTCGGATTTTGGCCAAGAATACAGAGCAATCGAAATAAGTTTCTGGGTAATCTCAGATTACTACCTCATTCTGGAAGTCAGAACTCTCACTCCCAACATTATATGGCTTGTAAATTTACCTTTCCGGAAAGCTCAATGAATCCTCTAAATCTTTTATGTTGAACAGTTCACCCAAAAAGGTCTCTAAATATATAAAAAACATAAATTTCCAGACTACCTCCAGAATTCGTATTAAGACATGAGGCCTCACGGTTTTAGTCATAACTTTTGCTATACTTAACGAAATTCTACGATTCAAAAACTGGGGTTTACCTAACATCTTAGGCTACCTATTCATATTAAAAAATAGGATAAATTCATATTATACATTCCCTGGAATTTTCAGAATTAAACACAATTAAAAATCCTCATTCCAAGCCTTGTTTTATACAAGCAAGGCCAATTCTTAGTATTCCTCAAGCTTCTAAAGAAACTCTTCACAAATTCAACATCAACATCCATGAAATTTATTTCCTTGCTAACCAAATCTCATTCTAAGTACATGCACTCATTAATTCCACAATTTAACAAAATTCTAACTAGACTCCTATGTAATAACTCAGTGTTAATTAGACCCTAACATCGTTTGATTTAGCTAATTAATCAAGCAATTAACCAAAGTCGCGCATTTCAATTCTTCTAACTGTGTGTTTTGCCGAGCTTGAACAGGGTAACGTCCACCGATTTTCCATCATCGTAATTTGTAATAGATGTCTCTCAATTAGTATTACCGATCATTCCTAGTAAATTATAGTATTGAGACCTTTTGTCTGAAAACTCTCGTTCAAGTTTATTAATATCGGAAGATTAAAATACTCATGGCATTTTATTAGTAAAAATTCCTCATGAAACAATTCCTCATGACATTTTATGGAAAGCTTGCATGGCATACTACAACTCAAATAAAATCTACAAAACTAATTCATGAGGAATTTTTACCAATAAAATGTCATGAGTACTTTAATCTTCCGATATTAATAAACTTGAACGAGAGTTTTTAGAGAAAAAGGTCTAAATACTATAATTTACTAGAAAGGATCGGTAATACTAATTGAGAGACATCTATTACAAATTACGATGATGGAAAATCGGTGGTCGTTACCCTGTTCAAGCCCTGCAAAATACACAGTTAGAAGAATTGAAATGCATGACTTTGGTTAATTACTTGATTAATTAGCTTAATTAAACAATGTTAGGGTCTAATTAACACTGAGTTATTACATTAACTCTTGTATAGCATATATTAATAATAGGTTGTTTTAATAGTATTTCTTATTACAGATCTAGTAATATTGATTTTATATTATAAATCATTGTATGTAAAAAAATTAACAATTAAAATTTTCAACACGAAAAATTGGATAATACATAAATAAAACCTGGGGGAGTATAACGTTAGATCATTATTCCTTGAAAGATCACCCTCACACATCATATCCAAAGTGAACCCAAGACTTTGGCTCTGTTCGGTAAAAAGAGCGGATTGAGTAGCGGATAGCTGTTTACGTAGCAGATAACGGTTCAGGTAGCGGATAGCTGATGTATATTAACGAATAGCGGATAGCTGTTAAAGTAGTTGTTTGTAAAAAATATGTTCGGTAAAATAAGAGGTTGAATAGCTTATTAGTGTGAAATGACTAAATAGGACATGTACATTATTATTATTATTATTATTATTATTATTATTATTATTATTATTATTATTATTATTATTATTATTATTATTATTACTCCATCCATCCCAAAATTTGTCCATGTTTGACTAATGAAGTTGAAAATTTTAAATTTTGACTGTTACTTATCAAATTATATATTGAACTACCATTATTAAATTTGCGACGCAAAAGATTTTTTATTTCAATATAATTTACAAATCTTACTAAGATAAAACCTGAAAAGTTAATGGCCAAAATGTTATATTGAAGATTGTCAAAATAAATTGAGACAATTTTTTTAAACAGAGCAATTATTATTATTATTATTATTATTATTATTATTATTATTATTATTATTATTATTATTATTATATAGTGGGTTACTGATCCATATTTCCGAGGGGTACCTCACATCGGAGATAATAACAACGGAAGGGTCGGGCTCACTTTTCCCAAACCGAGTTTGGTCACTTTTTGGGTCTCAAGTCGTCCGTTTAGAAAAGCTAGGAAGAAGCTAAGATGGAGTCAAGGCCAAGTTGGAGGAGTAAAGTTGAAGAAAAAAGCAAGTGTTGGGCAAAATTGGGTACAAAAAAATACATACCTTCACTATTTGGGTCATAACTCCTTCAATATAACTTCGATTGATCTGAAATTTGGCGAGCTTAAAGTACACACCGAGAGCTTTCCATCGATATATTATAAGCCCAAATCGAAGTTAAAACAAGAAAGTTATGCACGTTTGAAGTCAGCAGGGAAAAACTGTCAACAACACGATCGTGCCGTCAGATTCTTCCAGAAGGCACTGCACGATCGTGCCGTTGGGTAGCACGATCGTGCCTTTCTCGAACAAGCCATTCTAGGGCTTTTTTTGAGTGGCACGATCGTGTACCCATATGGCACGATCGTACCATTTCGCGACGGTCGTTTTTCGGTCTTTCTCTCTTTCTTTTGGTTATGTTTTCCCCCTTCCCTTATATATACTTGTTTCCCCTCCATTAGAGAAAGACTTTTGATGAATGTTTAGGATTTAGACTCAAAATTCCTCTCATTTGGAGAGTTTGTAATTGTGGGTTTTCAAACCCTAATCAATGAAAGCTAATCCTTTGGGTGGAAATTGCTTGGTGATTTCTCTTCTTGGTGAGTGGGTGTTCTTCCTCCACTCTTTGTGAGATTTCTTGGGTGTTTCAAGACTCTTTGCTTGTGGAAGATTCTTGTGCAAATGATTGAACATCTTAGTTCAATTGGGTGAGTGATTACTCTTTACAATTGTCCATATCCCTTTTAATTCTTGTTGTGTTTGTTGTTCATCTCCAAAACCCTAAAAATTAGTTGTAGTTTTATGAGTTCTAAATTGGGGTTTTCTCAAACCCTAAGTAATTAGTGGATCCTTGGCCTCCCATATTTATCCATTCGAAGGACCCTCGGGTTTCCCGGATCAGTTACACTTGTCAAGTTTGCATTGGTTCAATTAAAAAAAGTTTCCATTGAGACATACAAATTAAATGTGGCCCTCATTCTCAGTAACAAGGAGCACAAGGGTAGATGTGGAAGTGTCATCATCAAACGCTGCCTTCCATTCTTGACGTTACAATTGGTAACGTCAACCAAATCTACTTTTTCCGCTAGTCTAAACGCTATCCGCTAATTCTAAACGCTCCCATATCGAACACCTAAAATTTGATAAAATAGCGTTTTGATCAGTCAAAACGCTATAAGCTATTGAAAACGCTGTTGTCGAACAGGGCCTTTGAGTGAGCATACTAATGGTGAATACATCTTTTCGATTTCCGGCTATAAGAATTTTGTTAAGGCTCTGAAGTTGATTTTTTTTTTTTGGGTACAAAGAGGTAAGTACAAAGAACCTTAGGTAGTTCTTCTCTCAATGGATTTAACAAGGATATCATTTCTAAGAGTAGAAGAAAACGACATAGAACGACTAGAAACCCAACTAGATATTGACTGAAGAGAAACTCCAAACTTAGTAAACCAGTCAGCAATCCTATTCCCTTCTCTAAAAATATGATTAATAGAATCGATACTATAAAGGGGAAGTAACAAGCGGATATCTTGAATCAATGGACCAATTTCTCAGGGAATCTGATAATCACCTTTAAGAGCCTTAATAACCACCAAATTGTCACCTTCAATCATTAAAGAAGGTAACTTAAGGTTGATAGCATGAAGAAGGTCATTTCGAAAGGCAATGGCTTCATCAACTGAGATGGAAGCATTGGCAAGGGGAAATGCAGAGGCTGCAATAAGATGAACCGTTGAGTCACGAATGATGAATCCATCAGCACGGCAGCACTCCCACCCGAAGCCTTAGACCCGTCAAAATTTAACTTGAACGATTAAACGGGTGGTTTACTCCAAGCCACCCACACCGGACCACTAGAGGTTGTCGAGGGCCCACCAGGAGGGTGAGGAAGAAGAGCTCTACCTATCTTGTGACGCATCCTCCACTCTGTTGACGCTCGCTTAGCTCGAACTGTAGTGACAAAAGTTGAGGCCGGGGAAGTCACCTTTAAACACTATAGAGTTCTGAGACTTCCAAATACTCTAGATTAGTGTCGTGATACAATCAAGACGAGAAGCTTCAGTACTCTGTTTTACATGGGAGAGAAATTGAGGAAAAAATTCTGACAAACCAGGAATAGAAGTTGACAAAATTCAATTATGAAACATAGCAGTATCCCAAAGTTCTTTAGCCATTGGACAAGTTGAAAAAAGATGATCAATATTCTCAAGGTGAGAAGAGAAACAAGGACAATCACTACAAGGGAGATTAACACCTCTATAGGAAAGCCAAGACCTGAGAGGTAGCGCATTCCAATTTACTCTCATGACTATATTCTTTTTTTGTCTGATTTATAAGTAATATGTAAAAGAGGAAAAAAAGGGGAAAGTGTATTTAAAGAATAATAAAAAGGACAATAAAAACAACTTCAATAATACACAAGAAGGTTAAAGAAAAGCATATTTCATACCCAACCTTCAATGCCTTTAATTTTTTAGTAAATTTTGTGTTAGTTGATTCTATAGTAAGTTATTGTAAAAACCTTGTCCTAGTTGTTCTAAGCACTATTTGTTTAAACTTACAATAAGTAATTTATTGCCAATGGGTGTTGAATGGTGTTTATTAATGTTGATGAATGTTGATAGGTGTTGAGGAATGTTGAACAGTATTGATTAAAAGCTATATTATACGAAAGGTAAAAGTTAAATAATTAAAGTATGATCATATGTCTTAATATTGGTCTTACAATATCATACCATATATAAAAAATGGTTTCATATAGGATGATTTGTTGAGCAGAAGAGGATTAACACGCAAAATCATTTACTTATTTCCCATTTTCATTCTCATTCACGTTCCCATTCCCGCGCACCAAACATTACGAAAGAGCAGTTCACAATTCATTCACATGTAGCAATATTTATTTGAACAATGATACACATCTTGACTCAAGATGGTTCTTAACCATCTTGAATTGTGTATAATTCACATTTTTGTAATTTTTAATAATATTTTCTCTAGTAATTATATACATTTATCAAATATAAGAATATAATATTTATTTGCTAGGTCAAAAAATATTAATGATGGCCTAATTTTATCAATCATAGTATAGAATGCATATTTTGTGCATATTTTTATATCTATGACAAAATATAAATAAATAAATAAATAAATATTTTTATATAATTTATAAGTCATAATAACTCTTAAAGTAATGAAACTCACCTTTATAATAGTTTGAATATACTTACATTTAATTTTTTGCGTATTTTTCATAAAATGCAAGATGGTTAATGACCATCTTGTGTAAAGATGTTTATCCTTTTTGTATTTATTTATGCATTTATCTATCTTTTTCTTTGCCCCCCGGAAAGATGTGGTTGTAACTGCTTTTTAAAATGAGAGGAAGGTATGCACAAAATAACAAATTCCTCTATTTTTTTCCCCTATCACAAACTTCCTCTCATTCTTCTCAAGTAAAAGCAACCATGATCAGTGAGGGAATTACAACAAGGTAAGCTGGATTTCTTTAAACATATATATAACTCAAGGAAAATGTATGATTTGAGGAGGGTTACAACTTAGAACAGCTCGCTTGTCATTGACAATGGAGAGGATCATGTATAAATGTAATCTATGATTTCTATCAATTACTTGGTATTCGTCTGGTATTCAATGGTCAGGATTCCATATACAGAGACGAGTTTCCGGTGATCTGAGATGGTGTAGATATGAGAACTTTCGGGGCCCTATTGGGTCTCTATTCTCCACCTTTCAATTTTAACACCACAATTCTGCCCAGACATACATATAGTTACATATGTGTCGGTTTGCCAGACGCAGCTACAACAGGGTGATCTTCACAGGAAGTATCTCAACGCATCAACAACTTTCTCAGGCCTGCTCGAGTCACCATTACAAACAGAATTCAGCGTTTTTTTTTTAATATTTGAAGTATATCTTTTTTAGACTAGGTAAATTTGGCCCGACAATAAGATAGGTAGCCATCAATAAGCTTTATAAGCTCGGGGGCAAAGGGCAAGTACCAAACTACCCAACCCTGGGAAATTGTTTTGCTTCTACTAAGAGGTGAAATTGAATTTGATTACTATCTCTTTGTTATATAGAATTTAAGGACAGTTGGAGAATCAAGTTCACTGTATTTAACAAATGTGGGACTTACCAGTCCTCCTGGGGCATATGACCAGCACCTTCAATTAACTTAAGTTCAACCACTGCAGGGTTACTCTTTCGGAATTCTTCAGCTATCGATTTTGGAAGGTACTTGTCCGATATGCCCCACGCAACCAGTGTAGGTTTATCCCAGCTGCAATTCAAACATGCCATCAAAATTAAAATAGGCCTCAATCTACTGCAGTTAAGTCACATAATGTTTTGATTTCTTTTGATGATCCCCCCCATTTTTAATGGATTCATGGCTTACCTTCCAGATGCAAATCCGGTAGCTATTTCAGTTGATATCTGACTGAAATTGACTTTTCGTGCTGCTTCTAGCAATGCTAAAATACAAAAATGGTACAAGTCAGAATGTATAACGGATAACTTCAGACAACATTATTTCCCCTGAGACTAGTTTGCTAGACAATGCACCTAAAGTCATACACACTCATTGTGAATATTGTAATTAAACAACATTTACCAAAATGTACATCTAAACCTCGTACATCATGAGGGGGAAGTAAGGATGTCCGTTAGGGTAAGATTGACTACATCCGGATTCCCTGAGATCCCACGCAAGTAAACCGACACTAGGATTATAGTTGTTGTACATATAACCTCTAGGGGGCGCTGAATTGAGGATATATATATAGAGAGAGAGAGAGAGAAAGAGAAATGAAAAGACGTCGAGATCTACATGTGCTGAATTCCCTTCATTGATGGCTAGATGCAGACTTCGAGGAATCTAGAGGGTTTAAAACTCTGATATGCGGCTAATGTACTCTTTAATATCTATCCAATATGGTTAAGCTATTCTTTTTGTATATTTCTACCTGCCTGGTTAAGAAGGAATGAAAGATGGTATTTACATTCACAACATCTAGACACAATATTGTAGAATCTTCATGAAAAATATGAAAAAAAACACAGGAAGACAAACCAAATCCTGGTGCACCGCTTGATAGATAAGGCAACCGGTATACATCAGCCTTCTCTAGCTTCAGAACATAACTGTCAAAAGTATAAATACATTCAGGACAACTTCATGGAATGTAATAATATAAAAACATAAGCGATAACTTTGATTTAATCACATCACAAGGAAAAAAAAAAATTGCAAAAGTAAGCGAAATAGAATCCTTTTGTCACATCATGACCATTTTTTTTTCTTCTCTCATTGATCATATATATATATATATATATATATATATATATATATATATATATATATATATATATATATATATATATATGAAGTTTTGTGGAGGACCCAACTAAGTTAAACTTCATCTTGATGGTTGAAAAATCTATTGCTAACACCCTCTAGATTTGACAATTGGATATTGCATAAGCTCCTCTTTTTGAAATTTGTTCAATATCGAAGTTGCTGAGATCTTCACCTATCTACCAAAATGACTCTTAAAACTACACATCAACTGGCTC
This sequence comes from Portulaca oleracea, assembly GCA_029582165.1. Lineage (NCBI taxonomy): Eukaryota > Viridiplantae > Streptophyta > Magnoliopsida > Caryophyllales > Portulacaceae > Portulaca > Portulaca oleracea. The sequence goes on along the minus strand of CM055873.1, from coordinate 35,945,264 downwards.
AGCTGAAATATTAAGGTTACAGTGCAGGGCTGAGGACAAGGGTATACTAGTACACCCATACCAAAGAGTTCCCTATCTGTGTATAATTTATAACTTATAAACATCATTGGCACCAATCTCACTTCAAAAGGCAATTAATGCTAAGTAATGTTTGCACTGATCACAGGCACAAGATATCTAGCTATGGAGACAAAACATTCAAAATAAATGAATTGGATACATACGCGCTACCTGCTTCAATGAAGCGCTCAGCCATAACAGCATTCTGACAAGTGAACTCACCAAACAGCGGAATTCTGCACAGAGAGAAAAAGTTCTACACAATTTTATTTGGGGCTTATTTAATGCCAAAGGCATAGAAAAATGTAAAGTAAAATTTTAACTCGCAAAGTTAAGCTAACATAAGGAATAACTTTGAACCTTAGCTGTTGAAAAAGTCCAGGAACGGGAGAAGACGGTGTCAGTGGAGAATTCAGTATAGCGAGCTTAGATATTCTTCCTGGATTTTTCAATGCCCATGTCAATCCATAGGAACCTACAAGGAACCCCTAAAGAAAAATGAACAAGAATTAGGTGGATAAACTAGATGTTGAGTTTTAATTAGCAGCCCCTTATTAGAAACATGAAGTGAGTAGTTTTCAAACAACCAAGATATTAATTAGTTCAATGGAACAAAACATGGTTTACAGGTTTAGAATACACAAAGTTCTACAACACATGTTAGATAGGGCTCCAGTTGGTCACACCTGTACTACAAGACGAAAAGGAGACTGCACTCCAAGAACTTCAAGTAATTTATCAAACTCGTCATGGTACTCCTTTTCTGTTGCAATAGGTTATGAATGTATCAAACTCCAATTTTTTTCGAGTAGCATGAAATTTATATTCTCAGAAGGACAATGAGAAGAACAAACCTGTGTAGTCAAAACCATACTTAGGATATGGCTTATCACTGAAACCAAAGCCTATCCAATCAGGTGCGATGCAGTGGAATCCAGAATCTGACATCTATCATATTCAACAAAAGAGCCATCAGCAAATTAAATATTTGAAAGGTATTCTTCTTTCTAATATTCTCCCCATTTGTTAACTTCTCATTGATTTATATACTGTTGCTATTATCATTGAAATGATTTCGCAAATTTAAAAAAATTTAATCCACCTGTTGTATTGCCAAGACTCAGGTTGTGCCCCTAGCAGTATGACTGAAGGTTCAAGAAATTCGTTATAGTTCCTCAGTCTTGGCAACAAATTATTGACATGCGTATGTTTTTAGACGTCAGATTAGCCTACTTTCTTTAAGTTCAATGTGTTTGGTTTAAATACAGAGCATCATGTGTAAAGCCTGTGTCAGAACTCTGAATACTAAACACGCCACACAGGAACACAGTTCAAACTTAACACTACAAGGGAATGTTGCCAAACAAATTTAATGTAAGAGAGAAACCCAATATGAGACACTCAGTTATAGAAAGCTAAACCAACATGACTCACAGTTGAAACTTTTGTTGTACACAAAAATGCATGCAACATTATGTTTTACAAATGATCCGGACACTTACAAATGTTAGGCACAAACCTGTGACATAACAACTCGATAGCTAAAAGATTGTGTAGGAGCCCCATGGAGGAAGACAATGGTTCCACGCACACTATCACGTGAACCTACAATACAATCCCACAAGAACACAACTTAATCAAACAATACTATTCCTTCCAAATCTCATTCGATTGTCCTACCTTTCAGGAACATTCATAGTCATACTCTTCTAATATGGTCTCCTCATTGATTTGATTTTCTCGCGTACTTTTCCAGACCAGCATTTTACATCATTAGGTTCTGATGTATTTGAATGTTTAGCTACATAGCATCAACCTCAGTAGCTTGGTTAATAGTTACCACGGAACAACATCGTAATTAAACTATGTATTGTTAATGAGGATGAAAGAAACACCATCACCTCTTTTTTTATAACTACCTACTCTTTAAGAACAGAAGCAAGACTTTAAAATACCCAAATCCAATACCCCAAAATTCCCAGTTGCAAAACAAACTGTTGGGGGTTTAATATGGTCGTCTTACCCTTCCATTAAAAAGTTTGAAATTCTGGTATCGATTAACCCAATTTTCCTAAAACCGTTCACTAATTGCTATTTCATAGTAAACAAGTTGAAAAGGTTCAGGGAAGCAAGAGTGTTGACAGCTTATGCGAAAAACGACACAAGTTGAAGCCTAATGCATTGCTCTAATCCTAGAGTTTGTTTGGCCTAAATTCTAAAAACCTATTTTTCCGGAAGCTATGTTTGGAGAATTATTGAACTGTTTAACCGAACTTATGACATAAGCAATTTTACTGAATTAGAGTGTTCGGCATAAACGTATGATATAGTGCTTTTACTAAATTTTCAATTGTTTAGCCTAACTTTTGAAAATTGTCATATATTTTTCTGAAGTAAAAATTATCATATGATTATTTACTATTTTCTACTTTTATCAATTTTTAAACAGATTACCATATTTTAATTTTAATTATAACTATAATCGTATAGTTATAGTTATAACAATTACAATATAACTATATACATGGTATTAAATACTTATATACCAATATCTGCTAAATACCATTTTTGTAGGAATTAGACAATTAAAAACATTTAAGAGTTTCAACATAGTATTAAAATGTCCAACATAATATTAAAGGTTCTAACATCATATTAAAATATTTAAGTGTCATTTTTATGGAAATCATAATATCTATTTGAAATTATGGAAACTTAGCACCAAAGAATCACATAGATTGAACCGTCATTAGTTTTTATGACGTAGAAGCAATAATTAATTGTTTCTGTTTATGAATTTTGATAAAACTGTTTCTGGAAAACAATTATTAACTTCTAAAAAAGTCATTGTTCAACCAAATTTGTGTATTTTAACTGCAAAAATACTGTCAAAAGCTCCCGGGTCCATGTTCTTTGGATTGGATAAAATGATGTTTAGATGGATTGGATTGGATTCTTTTTTGGGGAATTGTGTTTCTAGAGAGTATGTTCTTTGGGGAATTGCATAAGGTATGGATTGAATTGCAAAGAGTTACCAATCCAAAGAACACGTTATCTTTCACAATGCTTACTTTTGAAGTCAGTAGCAAGACATAATAGGAAATTAGAAGTTGGCAGAAGAAAAACAAGGAGTTCTTACCGGTTTCTCGGACAAACCAGACCAAGTCCCCAGATTTGATATAACGTCCATACTCTTTTCCTTTGTCTTCTATCCTCTGAAACCAAACCCCATCCATGAAATTGAAAATAGCCAATTTTGATGGGATTACTACTTTTCATGCAATTATCCAGAAGATGGAATGGTTGTGATGAGAAGGAAAAGAAATTACATACATAGAGCATTTGGCCGACATTGCCATCCTCAGCAGGGCTCTGAGGGAGCTGGATAGCAGATCGGCTCGAGGGGTTATCAGTGACGAACCCAAAAGGGTTGAAACCTGGGGTTTCATCATCATCACTACCACCGCTGCCGCTTTTGGCCACAATTTTGGCGAGGGATATGCTTCTTCTACTGCTGGTCCACTCACGGCGGCTTCCGATGAGTTGGCGGCTCAGGGGAGATGGCACGACACACCAAGCCGACGCCATTCACAGAGGTGGGGATGATCGCGGGCCAATTCAAATCAAACGTTGGTATGCAAGTTTTGTTAACCACCACAAATGTGAATTAGTGACTACTGTGTGACTGAGTGGGGTTACAGAATCTTTCAGGATGGATCCTCATTGGCCACGTATAGAAATACACCATCATCTTTACATTGTGGCTATCATTCAACCACACTTTTAGGATTTTTATTCTCACAATTACCATTAAATTACTACCACTTTACCCAACTTTTGGTGAAATGTTTTTCTGCTATTCCAACTTTTCAAAACTAATTTTGAGGTACCCTTACTTTTTGGATTAGTAATTATTTGGTGTTTTTCCGGTCATTAATTTTATTAAGTGACCAAAATACCCTTGTTCTTTCCTTCTTGAAGAAATACCTTCGAAGAAGAAGAAGAATGAATGCATTTCGGTCACTTAATAAAATTAATGGTCGGAAAAGCACCAAATAATTACTAACCCAAAAGTAAGTGCTCAAAATTAGTTTAAAGATGATCGAAAAATAGTTTAAATATTGAGAATCTATCCAGTAATTTTTGCACAATTACCATCACCCCCCTTCATTGTTTTGCTATCCAAATCATATATATATATATATATATATATATATATATATATATATATATATATATATATATATATATATAGGGATATTTGATTCGATAATCCTCTTATCACAATCAGATGACAATAATCTCTACTATCATTTTGAATTACGGTGGTCAAAAAAATAAAATTGTATAGTAGTGACAAAATCAGTGTATACGCTAAATATCATAGATTTTGTGTTGCATTTGATTAAACTTTGTATAACACTTTCTGACGATTTCTAATGAATTTCTGACATTTCTCAATTTTTTCAATTTTTTCAATTTTTATGATTTTTCAATTTTGTTCTTTTAAAAATCATAATAATTCTCAAATCTCAAAAATAATTTAAAAATGTTTTAATGAACTACACTTCGTTATCTATCTAGGGTAGGAACCAAAAACAAAAATAATATGGGGTAGGCATGGAAAAATAAAAAAATGTGGTGATGGATTTGGTACCACTACAATACAATTTTAATTTTTTGACCACCGTAATCCAAAATGATAGTAGGGATTATTGTCATACAATTTGTGATAGTAGGGATTATTAGAATCCAATTTCCTATATATATATATATATATATATATATATATATATATATATATATATATACATATATATATATATAGGGAAATTGGATTCTAATAATCCCTACTTTTGCAAATTGGATGGCAATAATCCCTACTTTCAATTTGTATTTTGGTGGTCCAAAATAAAATAAAATTGTATTGTAGTGGTACTAAACTCATCACCACATTCTTTTTATTTTTTCATGTCTACTCCATATTGTTTTTGTTTTTTTTCGTTCTTGCCCCCAAATAGGTAATGAAGTGTAGTTGTTAAAATATTTTTTTGAGATTCCGAGCAATTATTATGATTTTTTAAAAGGAATAAAATTGAAAAATCATAAAAAATTGAAAAAAAATTGAAAATAAATTGGGAGAAATGCTGTAAATTCATTAAAAATCGTTTTAAAGTGTTATACAAAGTTTTGAATCAAATGCAACACAAAATCTATTATAGTTAGGGTATATTCTCGATTATGTCCCACTACAATACAATTTTATTTTTTTTTGGACCACCAGAATACAAATTGAAAGTAGGGATTATTGTCATCCAATTTGTAAAAGTAGAGATTATTAGAATCCAATTTCCCTATATATATATATAGGGAATAGATAGGGTGAGAAGAGAGGTTGGGTGAGAATGTGAGAAGGAGTCTTTTTGACTCTTAGATCATAGGGCCCTAAATATTTAACTATTTTTTATTTATTTTTTCCTTATATGTCATGTGAGTTAGTGTAGAAAAGAAAAGGAAAAAAAAATCTTGATGCTTTGGAAATAGGTGAGGCAATAAATACAACAACTTTTCAAAAAAAAATGTTGGCTGAGATTATTCATCATGCCCATTTGACTAATACATGATGTTCAACTCCCACGTCATTGTCTTCAGTGTGTTTGTGTTCATTTGATTTATTCGTCATGCTCATTTGACTGATACATGCTATTCACTTTTAATTTAAACATGATGTTCATTTTTATAAAATTTGATATTCATTTTGTTTGTACATGATTTTCATGTGATTAACACATGATGATAATTTGATTTGTACATGATATGTTTATAATAATTTTGTTATTAATTTATTTGTTCATTTGATTTGATCATGCTGTTCATTTTGGATGTACCTAATGTTTTTTTTATTATGATTTGTTGTTCATATTATTTGTAAATGACATTCAATTTATTATAATTTACTTTTGTAACCATGGTCGTTAAGGACATCATGCTCAATCAAAATGCACACTACGTTGAAACAAACTAGATATCATGTGTACAATATTTGGCATAATATAAACTACAAAAGACATCATTATGTTCGAAACAACAAGATATCAAACTTAATCATCATGTCATAATCAAGATGAACTTTACGTATAAACAAAATGGACATCAAGCGTAGACCAAGAGGACATCATCTATAATCCAAATGGTCATCATGCTCAGACAAGATTGATATCACATTGAAACAAAATAGACATAATGTTTTCACCAAAAGGACATGAAGTCTTCACCAAAAGGAGATCAAGTACAACCCAAATGGACACCATGTTCATACAAGATGGACGTCATTTTCCTCTTAATTGTTCGATGCTCATAATTGTTTGGCTGAATGTTTGATTTTCGCCGCAAGATACTCATGAATCTGCTTGTCTTCATTGAAATTAATCTATTGCATTGGATTTTTTTTCACACTTATAATTAATGCATTTCAACAAATTTGTTTTTTGGTCTTGGGAGCAACTAATGACATATTCAATTCCCAATGCAAGCCTTAATTTTTCCTTTTTCTTTTCCAATTTTAGGTAGCCAAATAAAAAGGAAAATTTTGTTTTTATTATGACCATTAATCTATGATCCAATTGCTATTAAATCTCATTCTCACATTCTCACCTAATCTCTCTTCCCACCCTATCTATTCCCATATATATATATATATATATATAAGTTGGATTCTAATAATCCCTACTTTCATTAATTGTATAGCAATAATCTCTACTTTCATTTTGGATTTTGTAATTAGAAAAAAAAGATGAATTGTGGTGGTACCAAATGCACCTCCCTTGCCTTATATTGTTTTTGCTTTTTCATTCATACCCTTAGAAAGGTAATGAATTCTAGTTACTAAAGAATTTTTAAATTATTTTTTTTAGAATCCAAGCAATTATTATAATTTTTTAAAAGAAAAACTCGTAAAAATAAATAGTAAAAAAAGGAAAAAAATTGGGAGGGGGTGATGATACGTGTCTTGCCCCAAGACACTGGATAAATGTCTTGTTACTTATAAAATTAATGCTAATTATCATTTTTAATCCCATTTTTTTTGACACTGTTAATTATGAATTATAAGAAGATTGGAATATGTTGCTTACGCCAACAATTAAAATTGATACCCTAACGAATGAATCTCATCCGTTGGACATATTTTAGACGACTTTTTGTAAATTTTAAAAAAATATAGATAAAAGTGTGATTTTATACAATTTATATATATTATTATAGTTATAGAAGCCAATCATATAACTTTTTTCTAATTTGATTTATAAATATATAAGTTTTCTATAATGACAAGACATTTATCATTTTCGTTGGGAGAAACACCATACATTTATAAAAAATCGTGATAAAGTGTTATACTAAGTTTTGAATCAAATGCAACCCAAAATCTATAATATTTAATTTAGGATATACTCTAGTTGTTGTCCTATAAAAATCCAATTTATTTATTTATTTATTTATTTTACCAACAGAATCAATATTGAAAGTCAGTGGCGGATCTAGACATCTGAATTAAGGGTGTCCATTATATTATCACATTCATTTAATAAACATACAAGCTATAATTTTAATATCAAATTATACTAATTTTAAACACTTTTTTAAGGGTTAAGGGTGGCCATGACCACCCCTAACCAACCCACAAATACGCCCATGATGAAAGTAGAGATTATTGTTTTACAATTGGTGAAGTATGGATTATTAGAATTTAATTTTCTTTTATATATATATATATATATATATATATATATATATATATATATATATATATATATATATATATATATGCATGTAGAGAGAAAAGAAGCGATCTAGAGCATTCAATCTAAATTCGATGGATGAGATGAAAACCACTGTTTTGCACCCCAAAACTACCACATGTGACATGCGTGCACAAAAAATTAAAAAAAAAATGGCAACTAAATTATGTCTCTCGCGAGATTCATGGAAACTTTTCCCCTTGAGCATTTGTAGCAACCCAAAAGGAAGAAGTGATCTCAGTGATTTGAAGAAAAGAGTTTGAACGCTGGAACACCACACTGGTTAGGGCATATGACCACAATCTTTATATTATTAATGTTCAGGCTGGTGCATGACCACAATGTTTTCATGTTAAGGCCATTTGCATTGTTGGTGTCCACATTGGATATATTGTATGACCACAATATTTTATAAACCACATTGTATACATTGTATGACCACAATGTTACTAGTGATTAATGTGGCGATGAATGAGCATATCATACTCCTCCCGCTGTGGTCATATCTGGGGATTAGTGTGGTCAAACATATAATGCTACTCAAAATGGGTGTTCATGCTTGTGTCTACGTCATAATTAGCTCGGTCATCACCATTTCCCTTACCATGGTTTGTATACTCACCGGCACACCAAATGTGTGGTTATTACTGGTGATTAGTGTGGCCATGAATGAAGGTAACATACTCCTCTCACTATGGTCATATTTGGGTATCAGTGTGGTTAAACATATAATAACTCGAAGTGGTTGTTCATGCTTGTGTCTGTGTCATAATTTGCTCAGCCATCACCATTTCCCTTGCCAAGGTCTATACTCCTCCCAGTGTGGCACACCACTTGTGTGGTCAAATATCTAATGCTACTAGAAAATGATGTTCATGCCGGTGTCTGTGTCATCATTTTACCCCTCTCATCGACCCATAAACCCCAACTTTCTGCAAATGTAACAATCTTACATTGATTATCTCTAACTAACTGATTTTCTCTTTTTGATATTCGTTATTTTAAGCAAGAATGATTAGGTTTTGATTACATTGCACGATTTCCATTAATTACCTCTGACTAACACATTTTCTCCTTTTTTTTAATCAAAAACTACTAGTTGTTTTCAAGTGGGTGGAAAGTGATTTTTCATTGAAAAACACATGTGTCACAACTTTAATCTTATCCATTGGATTCAGATTGGATGCTCTAGATCACTTCAACCTACCTTCATATGTAAACTCACTTCTTACCGAATCCGTTCCATATGGAAAATTTGATTTTAATAATCCCTACTTTGTTTTTGTGTTACAGTGGACGGTGGTCCAAAAAAACAAAAATTATATTTTAGTGGTATGAAATCTACCTTCACATATTTTTTTAACTTTTTTCATTCCTGCCTCATATTATTTTTATTTTTTTTCATTTATGTCCTCATAAAGGTTATAAAGTGTAGTTACTAAAAGAATTTTTAAATTATTTTTTTTGCGAATCCAATCAATTATTATGATTTTTTTAAAGGTACAAAAGTGAAAAAATTGGAACAAACATTGTAAATTCATTACAAATCGTGGGCAAGTGTTGTGCTAAGTTTTGAATCAAATGTAATTTAAAATCTATGATATTTAATTAGGGTATACACTCGGTGGTATGCCATAAGAATACACTTTTTTATTTTTTTAGAACACCATAATTCAAAAACAAAGTGTGGATTATTGGCATACAAAAGTTGAAAGTACCGATTATTGAAATCCAATTTTCATATATATATATAAGTATGTATGTATAGTAAATTAACTAATTGTACAAATAATAATTATTATAGTTACAATCTACGAATCATGACCTTATTAAAATAATTGTACAAAAGATGAATTATTTGTATAAGCAATATAGAATATTTTATCACTTGATAAGATGATTTTATTAAAAAAAATTCATATAATTCTATTTATTTTATATATTTTCCAATTATATTATTTTACAAATTCAACATTAAAGTGGTGTACATGTTGTAGACTTTAATAAGGTGAGATGACAAAAAAAAAGTTAGAGAGAGAATATTATCATAATATTTTAAACATAAAATAAAAATAAAATAAAATAAAATTTATTGGAGAATTACATTAAAAAAATCGACATTACTATATAAAATCCTAACATAAAAAATTAAATTATACTTATATGATTTATAAAAAACATTTATTTTCTAATGAATCTCCATTTGAAACTTAATATTTTTATACTACCTCCATTCCTAATTATTTGTCAATTTTTCTAAATACTTTGTCCCTTTTTATTTTTACCTAACTTTTACAATTCCAAGTTTCCAACAATCATAATACTAGTTTTATCCCTAATAAATAAGCTCTTTAACTCATTCCAAGGGTACTTTTGGCAATTTAAAAACTTTTCACCTCATTCCCTATGTCCGTTTTGATGAGTTATTAATTGTTGTGACATACAATCAGGGATGAAGGTAGTATATATTAATTTAAAGGGAAATTGGATTCTAATAATATGAATTTTTGACCATAGTAGATTAAATAATATGAACTTTAGATTTGGTTCTAAATAATATGAACTTTTGTACCATAGTACACTAAATAGTACGCCATCGGGTTAAGTTAACTTAATTCGGCGGCGGATGATGTAGCGGCGGAGAAGGTGTGATTGGGCTCTTTTAATTTGCCATGTCAGCTTTGACCTGTCAAACACCCCCTCTCTCCTCAACAATTCTTCTTCTTCCTCCATTGTTCATCAATGGCTTCCTCGAGCTCCACCATTGGAGACCTCTGATTTGAGAAGATGAGTTGTGGGATGAAGATGAGTTCAATCTGATGCCCAAACTCACCACAAACCCCCCAAAACTCAATCTCATACTTTTCCCCCTCTCCCTCTCCTAAACCTTCAACTTCCCACTTCGATTTGGGGGAGGAAATCGTTCCTTACCCAGTAATTCTTTAACCAGAGGTCTCCAATGGTACTCTCCAATGGTGGAGCTCGAGGAACCCATTGACGGACAATGGGGGAAGAAGAATAATTGTTGAGGTGAGAGGGGGTTGTGTTTGACAAGTCAAAGCTGGCATGACAAATTAAAAGAGCTCAGTCACACCTTCTCCACCGCCACATCATCCGCCGCCGAGTTAAATTCAACTTAACTCGGTAGTGTACTATTTAGTCTACTATAGTGCAAAAGTTCATATTATTTAGAACTAAATCTAAAGTTTATATTATTTAGTCTACTATGGCCAAAAGTTCATATTATTAAAATCCAATTTCCCTCTAAATGAATTAAAGGTGGTGATACTTTTTACAATTATAATTGATAAGGGCAATGACATTTTCAATTTTTTAGAAAAGTCAAATGACAATTTTATCCAAATATCAGTGACAAGTTTCAAATTTACCTTAATTTTGTAAACATGTATACAAGGTAAGGGCCTGTTTGGTGAACAAAACCGAAAAGAAATTGAGTAGGAATAAGTTGTAATTCCTGTTTTTTCTGTTTGGAGAGCAGTTTCTGAAATGGAATTGCAATCCCTGGGGATTTGCTATCCCTCCCAAATAGGGGGATTAGAAACTTGCCAAATGTGGGGGGAATAAACTATCCCTTTTCTTTCACAACAACAAAACCAATAATAATAATAATAATAATAATAATAATAATAATAGTAATAATAATAATAATAATTATTATTATTATTATTATTACTAATAATTATAATTATAAATGTAAATACTAATAATTATTAATAATTATAATTATAATTATAATTATAATTATTAATAAATAATAATTATATTAATAATTATTAATATAATTATTAAATAATAATTATATTAATAATTATTAATAATTAATAATAATATTTATGGTAATTATTATAATAACTTATAATAATCATAATAATAATTATTAATAATTATAATAATTAATAATAATTATTATAATAATAATTACAACAGTTAATAATAATAATTATTATAATAATAATAATAATAGTAATAATAATAAGGGAAATTGGATTATAATAATACGAACTTTTGGTCATATAAGACTTAATAATACGAACTTTCGATTTGGTTCTGAATAACATGAACTTTGACCCCCTGTTGCCCCCAGTAACACGCCACCGAGTTAAGATTAAACTTAACTCGATGGCGATCCAAGCTGGCGACGGAGGTAGGTTGTCTTTATATTTTGACTTTGCCATATCATCAGTTGACTTAAAAAAAAATGTCATATCGTGATTCTGGGTTTGGTATAATTTTGGGTTTGGTATGGAGAGAAGAGGAGGAGAAGCCATGGTCATGGCCATGGCTGTCTGGTGGATCGAAGAAGAGGAGGGGAAGAGAGAGAGAGAGAGAGAGAGAGAGAGAGAGAGTGCTGACGTGACAATTTTTTAAGTCAATGGGTGATATGACATGGTCAAACATCAAATAAAACGTGCCGCCACCGCCAGCTCATTTCTCCGACGAGTCAAGAAAAGGGTAACTCGGTGGCGTGTTACTGGTGGCAACAGGGGGTCAAAGTTCATATTATTCAGAACCAAATCGAAAGTTCGATGTTTCATACACAAAAGTTCGTATTATTAGAATCCAATTTCCCTAATAATAATAATAATAATAATAATAATAATAACAAATACTATAACTATAATTTTGATTCCATTTCACTGCTCACCAAACATTTTCATACACCAACCCAACCCCCTTGGATTCTAATTTCACACCAACCCATTCCACTTTTCTTTCCAAACAAGCCCTAAAAGTTACATTTTTTAGTCAAAAAATTACTTAGGGGGTACCCTAACTTTTGGTGAAATGTTTTTCTGGTACCCCTAACTTTTAAAAACTAATTTTGGGGTACCCTAACTTTTAGAATTAGAAATAATTAGGTGAATCTCCGGCCAATGATTTGAATTCATCAGTGAGTTTTAGGTTGGAAATTGATTAAGTGTTTTTGTGGATAAAAATGTCCTTTGTTTTTGTGGACGAAAATGATTAGAATCAATCGGAGTTTCGTCGGAAATTCACCTAGTAATTTCTAATCCTAAAAGTAAGGGTACCCCAAAATTAATTTTGAAAAGTTAGGATAACAAAAAATTGTTTCTTCAAAAGTTAGGGTAACAATAATTATATTTTTTGTTTTTTTAGTTTGAGCGAAATAGAGAGTGACATTTTTATCCAAGTTTGTACTTATGACTAATTTGGGGATTGGGTTGAAATGTTGAATACTTGAAGTTGTCTCCATGTCTGTTCAGCAGGTGTACCCAGCTCCGACTGCAGTGACGAAACTCCGACCACCATTGTTGCTACCTTCTCTATCCTCATACTAAAGCGTCTTCCACTAATCACCTACACATGGTGACTCTGAATTCAGTGAGTACCCCAAATCAGTTTTTCGCGATTCCCTCGTGTACCTCTTTAATGCATAAACCCTAGAAATCATTCTTGCCGTTGCCACTCCTCCACGGCTACACCCAATTCATTATTTGCTGTCAATAATTATTTTGACTATTCAATGTTCAAATCTTTGATTTCTTGGTCTGCTCTAGTTTTCTGGGTTTGGATTTTACGCTTACCATGGTCACATTGTATGTTGTGGGATAATATAGTCCCCAAATTAACGACGCTTTACTCTATATTTATTGGAAGAAAGTTTGCAGCAAATGGTAATGAGAAAAAGATAGTCTTAGTTTGCCCCTATGTTGTGTACAATTGTTTGATTGCCAATGCCACATTGCTCAAATGGTGGTATTTTTTTGTCAAACATATGCATTCCTTTAGTTCTTGCTGAATAAACCTGGTTTCATGGTAGGGTTTGTTCATTTTTGCGCTCTTTAGCTCTCTGAAGAGGAAAGTCTGATGTCTGCAATGATTTGTCTGGATGGCGGGCCTTCATATATGATTTGGCATTTCCACCTTTGTATTCCCTGGTTGTTTTTCTTCATGTTTTTCTGCAAATTCTCCTCTTTATGAATTATGATGAAGTCGAGCATGACGTGCCCTTGACTTTTGGATCTCAGGTCCTGTTCACCAAAATCCATTCTCCTGCAAGGTGCTGCAGACTAGCTTCTAACTTTGTGTGACCCGATATTGTTTCCATTTGCTAATCCGTTGCATTGTTGGGTTGGTTCTATTCACCTATTGTTATCATAGTGCTTTCTTTGAGGTTTAATCGTACTAAACCAAGGAGGAAAAAACATAGGTAAGAGCTTGATCCAAGTGCTGTGTAGGCTTGAGCTTTCTTCAGTGACTACTGACTACCTTGTAAATCCTTTTATTTCCCTCATGAAGTTTCTGCCCTTGGTTGGTTCTCCTTTACAGTCGTACTTCCTGCTAGCTTATTTGTGGCTTGACTTACTGAAGTGTTATGACTGATCATTAGCTCAGCTCAATTGTAACCCTTTCTGGGCTTCTGGCATTAGGCTGTCCACTTCTTTTGCCTATCTAGCTTTCTGAAGTTTCTCTATATTTTTAGTGTTGAACATGGGATGAAAACGCATAACTGTTCAAGGGAACATTTGATGATACATGACAGTTGCATCTTGATATCTCATTGACAAGTATCAAGGGCTCAACTAATGCAGGGTTCACTCTATGACCAAAAGCCTTGATGTGCTTTCAGTCTTACACACTCTCCCCTGTGGGATGATAATTTTTTCAGCATAGATTTTCGGTTGTTAATTACTCCCTCTGTTCCAAAATGATAGTCCATCTTTTCTTTAATGAATGTCCCAAAACGATTATCTGCTTAACTACTATCAGAATTAAATTTCTTCTCTCTCATCTAAAATCAGCACAAAACACTGCATTAAATGATGTTTTCTTAAAAATTTCATTTCCTAGAAGGGACAATCATTCTTGGGACGGAGGGAGTATGTTGTTTATTTTTTTTTAAAAAAAAGTTTATCCTTGTGGTGCTTGATTGGATCTTTGTGTAATTATTCTTGTAACTCATTATAAAAACTCCAGTTCGAAGAAGAATCTCCTGGCATTGGGAGCACACAAGAGGTTGAAGGCAACATGACCCTGGAGAGAAGGAATGATGGAACTGGACTAGATGACCAAATTGTCATATCTGCCAGCGGGAAAGAATTTGTTGCCCCTACAGTTGGGATGGAGTTCGAGTCTTATGATGATGCCTACAACTATTATAACTGCTACGCAAAGGAAGTCGGCTTTCGTGTGAGAGTGAAAAACTCATGGTTCAAACGGAACAGCAAGGAAAAATATGGTGCAGTGCTTTGTTGCAGCAGCCAGGGTTTCAAAAGAATCAAAGATGTAAATCGCTTAAGGAAGGAAACCCGCACGGGCTGTCCAGCGATGATCAGGATAAGATTAGTGGACTCCAAAAGATGGAGGATAATTGAAGTCACACTTGACCACAACCACTTGTTAGGGCCAAAAGCGTGCAAATCTATGAAGAAGGTGGAGGCTGGCGTAAAAAAGAAGGTCTTAGCCGACCCAGTAGAAGGGCAGACAATTAAATTATACAAGGCACTTGTAATTGATACTGGCGGATCTGTTAACCCAAATCTCAATGCAAAAGAAAAACAGAGTTTCTCTGGTCGTCCGAATCAGCTGAACCTTAAGAAAGGTGATGCCCAAGCCATCTATAATTACCTTTGCCGCATGCAGTTGACTAATCCAAACTTCTTTTACTTGATGGATTTCAATGACGATGGGTATCTGAAACATGTCTTCTGGATTGATGCTATGTCTAGGGCTGCATGTGGTTACTTTGGTGATGTCATTTTTGTGGATAACACTTACCTGGCAAACAAATATGAAATTCCCCTAGTGGTGGTTTTTGGAGTAAATAACCATTGTCAGACTGTGTTATTGGGTTGTGGTTTGCTTGGCGGAGAGAGTACAGAGTCATACATGTGGCTGTTAAGAACATGGCTCAAATGTACATATGGTTGCTCTCCACAAACAATAATTACTGATCGGTGCAGGGCCTTACAGAGTGCAATTGCTGAGGTGTTCCCTCAATCACTTCATCGCTATGGTATTTCACATATAATGAGAAAAGTCCCAGAAAAATTAGGAGGGCTGCGCAACTTTGATGCAATTAGAAAACAATTGAACAAAGCAGTGTATGAAACCCTGAAGGTTGGTGAATTTGAAGCAGCATGGGGATTTATGATTCAGCACTTTGGAGTAGCTGATCATGAGTGGCTTCTATCACTATACGAGGATCGAGCTCGATGGGCTCCAGTATACCTGAAAGACTCCTTTTTTGCCGGTATGTCAACTGCACGACCTTCTGAGATTCTTCATCCATTTTTTGAGAAATATATACACAAACAGATGCCCCTGAAGGAATTTCTGGACAAATATGAGCTAGCTTTGTACAAGAAGCACAAAGAAGAAACCCTTTCCGACATGGAGTCAAGAAGTTCTTGTCCTGTGCTTAAAACGAGGTGCTCGTTTGAACAGCAGCTGTCCAAGGTCTACACAAAAGAAATATTTCAGAAATTCCAGGTTGAGGTGGAGGAGATGTATTCCTGTTTTAGCACAACACGGCTGCATGTTGACGGTCCATATATCATATTCCTGGTGAGGGAACGAGTTGTTGTGGACGGTAACAGGAGAGATGTTCGAGATTATGAAGTGTACTATAACAGGGGCTCAACAGAGGTGGTCTGCATTTGCAGCTGTTTCAACTTTAACGGGTATTTGTGTCGGCATGCATTGTGTGTACTGAACTTCAATGGGGTGGAGGAGATTCCAGGGAAGTACATATTGCCCAGATGGAAGAAAGATTACAAACGCCTATTTGCCCCAGATCACCCAAACAGCAATGTCAATCACAAAGATCAGATTCAGTGGTTTAACCAGCTGTATCGAAGTGCATTACGAGTTGTGGAGGAGGGAGTGATCTCTGTAGACCATTACAAGAGCGCCTCCCAGGCATTTGAGGAATCCCTGAACAGAGTCCATAGCGTAGAAGAGAAACTTGAATAGTGGGAACATAACATAATCACATATGTTGCTGAATTGCTTTGCTGTTGTACACTAGTGTCTCCTCCAAGCCATATCGTCTTTGGACCATAGTCCTCGACAGTATGGGGTTTTGTGAGCCAAAATGAGAAACAGCATCAGGATGTTTTTCACACAGTTGAGGATCTAAACACCGGGAATTATGTTATGATCAGCATCTCTGAAGCTTCATTGGATATTCTGTCTGAGACATAAACTCGTGTTTTCAGCCATCAAGAAGGAGGTTGCATTTCTTGTTGATTGAGATTGAGAATTTCGTGATGCCCAAGCTCTCCATGTAGGGTGGTGTTTATATGGATTTCTCAAGGTCAAGGGTTATATTTCAGAAACAAACAAGGGAAATTGGGATGGGTGTCTGTAATGTATAGTTTTTGTGTATATAGATTTGTTTGCCATGTAAAGTTGGGCTTTGTGTATTTAATTCTGACTTCGAAACTGTTTATTTATGTTTTTTTGTTTTTTTTTTGGCGCCGTGATCTAAGTTTATGGTGTTACCATGATGCCAGTATGACATTAGCTACAAGCCTACAACCCAACAATACAATCCGTAAAAAAATAAAATGAAAAAAAGCTCAAACATAAAAAAGTCCAAATTGTTATAATTTGAAATATAAAAATTTTAACAAGTCAGAGAAGAGAAATTGAAAGAAAATAAATATGTAGGGAGAATAGGAGGGGGGGGGGGTTGTCCTTCATTGCTCATCCAAAAGGGAATATAAAAAGCTATATAATTATAATAGTAATCTATGTGGGCCCTATTAAATGCTAAAAGGAGAGTGATTTGTGGAATTTTAGCCAATGAAATTAAAGATAATATCAAATTAAATTATTTATGTTCAGATTTGCCGAGATATTGACCGATAGTGGTGGAGAGAAATAAAAAATGTAACTGCTATTCCCACTGGATGAAATATCCAAATCGTTTTTTATATAACAAATTTAATATTTCTAATCTTATTCCTAAAATCTCATAAATTCAACCTCATCAATATGTAATTGAAAATTTGTAACCTACCCTCCCCTCTTTCCTTGGTAATCAACTTCTCTCCTCCTAATCTCTCTCTAGATCCTTTTCATTTCCTTCTTAACATCCTCAATCAATTTATAACTGAAAGTTTGCACTTCCTATCTCACAAAACTGCCACATATCAATGTCTCTTGCTCTCACATTAGAACCATTATTGTTACATAGCAATTTAGGTTTTGATTGTGCACGAAGAACATGTAACAATAGGCATTTTGGAAGAAGGCCAAGAGTGACCATGGAGCGTAACCGTCGCGTGGGTGGGTGAAGATTAGCTTGAGTGTAGATGGATGATCGATATTCAACAATAACAATAGCTTTTAGCACCCAAAGGTTGGATATGACCCGGAACAAGGAGAACCACAACTTTAGGCCTAACACCCCACCATGATTATCCAAGGTAATCCACTAAATAATCACTAAAGGAATGACTTGAAACACCACCAAAATTGATTGGATAAAGTTAACAAGATTTTTGGGAAAGTTGGGATAAACCCTACAAGGCCAAGCATTACATTCAAAACTCAAAAAAGGGAGGGGTTATATATAGACTATATAGTATTGGGAAAAAAATAAACAAAACGCAGCGTTTTGGGCCGGAAAACACGCACAGGAATGGGAGGTCGCGGGCGCGACCCTGGGCGTCGCGGGCGCGACAAAGAGCTGACTCGGGCGAGTCACAGTACGACTCGGGCGAGTCACAGTACGACTCGGGCGAGTCTGTCTTTTGGGCAGCTTTTCCCTGCCGATTTCAAACACACATAACTTCTTCATCCAAACTTCGTTTTAGGCCCGTAAGATATCGATGGAAAGCTCTCAGTGTGTACTTTAAGATTCCAAAATTTGAGACCAATCGGAGTTATATTGAAGGAGTTATGACCTAAAGCGTGAAGGCGCATCGATTCCGATACCCACGTTGACCCTTTTCCGCTTATTCTTTCCGAATGACTCCGAACCCTTTCAAAGGCCCGAAGTAGGTCCCGATGAGGGCCCGGTCCGGGGTCCCATTTGAAGTGGATACCACACCCGGTGATGACTCGAATACGCCTCCAAGGTCCCGGGCTTGAAATGGACTCCACACCCGTCCTTGGAGCTATTTTCATTCTGTTTCGTGGAGGGGTGCGGAACGGTTTAGCGATCATGAATTTCGAGGTTCGGGCCCCATTCCGATACACTCCAGACCAATATGCACTCAAGAAAGACGATGAGCTGCTTGATTCAATTTGTTTATGGTTTATTAACGTTGTGCTTCTTTTCTACTTTTTCCTTCTTAATTCAATTTTGTGCTTCCTTACTTTGTATTGCTATCAAATGTTCAAGTTATGGATACAAACTATTATTTCCATCTATTTGACCAATTATGGGGTATCTATTGTATCACTAAATCAACACCAGGTAATGTTTTTTGCATTTATATGTAACCCATTATCAATCAAATTGAGGTACTTGACAATATGATCAATACATATTTTATTCTTTTTAATTTGTATCTACATCGATCAATTAATTCTTTTAAATAGAAATAACTATTTTATTATGTCATGTACATAGTACGGGTTTAAGGCTAGTATATATATAATATCTAACATGTGCAAAATTGGGTATTCATATAATATTCATAACACTCCTCCTTGAATATCCATTTTCAAAAAAATATGCCTTGTTAAACTCTTATTGGGAAAAACCAAGTGAAGGAAAAAAAAATACATAATTCTGATCCGCCAACATATGTTGCCTCATTAAAAACCTTTCCAACAAAAACCCAATGGGACAAAACCACGGATATAGGAAAAAGAGTACAGCGTGTATAAGCTCCCCCGAATATGAGCATCAGCAAACATCCCTGAGATAACGCAACCCAATTTTACAGACTAACTTCTCAAAAGTTGTAGTCAGAAGAGACTTAGTAAACAAATCCGCCAAATTCTCACTAGATTGGATTTGTTGAACATTAATCTCACTTTTCTTTTGGAGATCATCAGTGAAAAAGAACTTCGGTGAAATATGCTTAGTTCTATTAACTTTGATGTATCTTGCTTTCAATTGTGCTATACAAGGAGCATTATCCTTATACAAAATCGTTAGAATATCTTTCCATGAGAATAAACCACAGATTCCCCGTATGTGTTAGATTACAGATTTTAACCAAACACATTCTCTACTAACTTCATGAATTGCCAATATTTCAGCATGATTAGAGGAGGTAGTTGTTATGGTTTGTTTCATAGAGCGTTATGAAATGGCGGTCCACCCCCCCCCCCCCCCCACAAGTAAACACACACCTAGTTTGTGATCAGGCGTTATGGGGATACAATAAGTATCCCACATCAACATAACCAGTCAAATCTTCTTTTACTTGGTGAGGATAGAACAGACCAATATCCATCGTACCTCGAAGTTATCGAAATATATGTTTAACTCCATTCCAATGTCATCGTGTTGGACATGAGTTAAATCTCGCCAACAAATCCACAGAAAATAAAATATCTAGTTGTGTATGATTAGCAAGATACATTAGTGCTCCAATAGCGCTTAAATACGGTACTTCAGGACTTAGGAGTTCTTCACCATCTTTTGGGGGTCTAAAAGGATCTTTTCTCACATCAAGTGATCTTACCACCATAAAAGTACTTAACAGGTGTGTATTGTCTATGTGGAATCATTTTAGCATCTTTGCTACATAAGTTGACCAATGCACAAAAACTCCATTCTCAGGGTGTTCAACTTGTAGACCAAGACAAAACTTGGTTTTACCAAGATCTTTTATTTCAAATTCTTTCTTTAAGCATTCTGCTGCTCTTCGGAGCTCTTCTGGAATTTCAATCATGTTTAAATCGTCAACATAAACAACAATTATAGTGAATTTGGATCCAGATCTCTTTATAAAAATGCATGAGCAAACATGCAATTTAAATCCTTCAGAAAGTTTCATGTAAATCTCGTTGTCAAGTTTCCCATATAAATAAGTTGCAATGACATCCATAAGATGTATAGTGAGATTTTCATGTACTTCCAGACTTAATAGATATCAACATCAACTACAAAAGAGTATATTTCTTCATAGTCGATACCTGGTTTATGTGAAAACCATTAGTGCAACTAGTCGTGCTATATATCTCACGATCTCATTTTTCTCATTCTGTTGTCACACAAAGACCCATTTGAATCCCACAGGTTTTATGTCTGTTGGCGTACGGACTACAAGTCTGAATAATTCTATGCCAAGCTTCCATGCGGCACAAGGATCTATTCTGCAAGACCATTATGTACATGAACATGCAGCACAAGATGTTTAGCTTGGGATTTGATGAATGTGGTTGTGTGTGTTGATGTCAACATTGTGAAGAAGAAACAGAGGAGGAGAGGTGAGGGGAAGAAGACGAACAAACGAAGGGAGGAGGAGGGTGGAAGAGATTGGAAAGGTTGGGGGTAGGGTTTAAATTTCTTTAGTAGCATATGAGGCTCTTTTAAATAGGGATGGAGTGCGTGAGAGTGAAGAAAATGAAGGGGCAGTGGTGAGAAGCTTTCTGGACATGGGCGGAGCCAAGGGGGTTGTGGGGGCTGCGACACCCCCTATGCCCAAAAGAATAGATATATACTGCAGTTGAGATGGGAGATTTGAGTTATGCTTGTAGCAAAGTCGGCAAACATTCATTGTTCCATAACAAAGGTTTTGGGTTCGAATCTAAATAGGTGCAATAGAGCCTAGCTTTTTGCTTCAATTTTCCTCCACCCTTCCCTGTGAGTTTTATAATTTTCCTTATACTTTTTGTTTTTTTTTAATTTTTTGTTTTTATAATTTTACTTATACTGTGGCTAATAAATTAATAATTTTACCTTTTATTTCTTTCAATTAGGATGTAGGTTATTTAGTTAAATATTTACATTTTCTAAATTTTTACTTTATGTACTATTCCTTTTAAATATAAATTTTAAGTTTTATAAATTCCCTTTTCTATCACCTTCTTATTTTTGTTTCTCTTAATTAGGTTGTAGGTTATTTAATTAAATTCAACTATCCTCTTTTTATTTTGACTTTTCTCCCTACGAAGAATAAGATAGTATTAGATTATATTTAGAGAAAATTGTATTGATTGCACTTGTACTTATATTCATTTTCATGTCTCATTATATTATAGACTAAAATCGAAGAATACTTAGATTTTATTATAATCATCGTGAATTATTCTATAGTATCAAAGTTGATTAAATTGCGAAGGCAGAGATAAAATTACAATAAATATATTATGAATGCACCATGATATATTAAATAATAAGTCAGCTAAAAACTATTGCATCATAAATTAATAGAAAAAATAATTGTTATAAAATTAGCGATATTACTACTAAAATTTGATACCCTAGTGATTATTTTTTTAGCTCTGCCCTTATTTTTGGAGAAGTTTCAAGTTTTTATTTTTGGAAATTTATGGCAACCTAAACAAAAGTAGAAAAACTTGTTATAGCATGTTAAATTTTTTTTCAGGCGGCATTTTCTATCATAACAAAAATTTAAGTGACACTAATGATAAACTTGAAAGTTGAGGGGTATTTTTATCCAAGTACTTGTGCTGAATTTGGGGGTTTAAACGTCTCAACCATCGAGCCACGTCGGTATACTTGAGAATGAATGCTGCGAGCTTGCGACTTGACGACTTATGACTTGTAAGCTTCATCTTTCTCCAGGAATAGTAGTTGAATCAACAAAACTCATCGGATTTCCGATACCCAGATGATCCCAACTCGGTAGCAACAATACTTCAGAGGAGAAAAATTCACCATTAACATACCAGCTTGAAGATGAATGCTTATGGGATGGACCTTTCTCTGCTGGATTTTGGTATGTCGGATGAGATAGTTGAGTCATTGTATCCTGGCATTAGCATACCTGCTTCACCTTCCAAATCAACTTCTACTTCACCACCGAGTCATCGCCATGATGGGACTTCGCCCTTGCCCTTGGGCATGGATTGGAGCCCTCCTCCTCGCAAATGGGTTCGCTTCTTCTCTTTCATGCATGTCACTTTTTTTCTTTCAAATTCCGTCTTTTACTTTGTTTTGAGGTTTTCTTGATTTTTGGGGGTTTTGGGTTTATTAACTGATTTTGTCTGGAACTGAATTCTGGTTGTTGGATGTGTTTGTCTATTTCTTGCTTAGTTGGTTTTATAAATCTAGGTTTTCCGAATTTGTTTTGAACAGAGAGTGGTTTCTTTTTCCTTGTTTGATTCTTTGTTCTTTATGGATTAGTGTGATTTACTTGATTTGAATGTCCTGTGATTTTCCAAATTGTGCTGGTTTTGCCTTTCATATTTTCATTTTAATTGAAATACATTAAAGCTTGATGGGTGAATGTGTGATTATACTTGAATTTTGTGAAGCTGGAGTGGCGAATGATGATCTATGATCTAAAAAGATCCCCATTAGCTTTGCTATTCAGATGCCACATCTTCAAGTAGTTTATCTTCCTCAAAAATAATTGACAAGCATCAGAGTATTAAGAGCACTTGGGTTGGGTGAAGAGTTTGAGTGGTGTAGACCGTTCTAGACTCAACGATGAAATGAGTAATGTTCGGTGTCTTGACGCTTGTTCTTCAAACCACTGTTTGAATTGTTTGCTAGATACTAACAATACAACTCATGACACATGAGGCGACAAGGAACTAGAGTTTCGAAACATTCCCTTCTATTGTAAATTAGAATTGTTTGTGCTTTATGTGCTGGAATCATTCATGTCTGAGTCATCCTGCTTGGGCTGGGCTGTAGTTGATCTAGCTGTATGAAATAGTTTGTCTCATTACACAAGGGAGGTTATGTGCTTAAATATTTTCTTTTGATGCCTTTTTTTTTTCTTCCCTTAATGTGACTTTTACTATTTGTAGTTTCGTAATATTATCTTGCATACAGGATGGGCGTGACACTGTCTGGCCTCATGATCCTCACACTGGATGGAGTTATTGTGTCACTATTCCTTCTTGGAGCATTGAGCCACACTTAAGAGGTTCAGATCCAGTTGTGGTATATATTATGTTTACTTAAAGTTAATTATTGTCTTACTCCTTGTAAGATAAACAAATATATATATCCACAATTGCATTTTGCTTGATTGTGTTTGTCTTGAATAATTGCGATAGGGGAAATGAGCTTGTAACTCATCTAGTATTTAGGATACCAGTGCTGGTTGGCGTGTGCCTTCATATTTAAAAGGGTTTGAACCTTGGAGTTTTAGTATCAAAGGCTTTAGACTATAGAATTCTAGGAGAGACCATGAAATTCTTGATTATATTTATATCCATGGAGAAATACATATACCGACCATGGATAACTGCATATAATCCATGGATAATCGTGGATACCATCCATGGATATAAATACAATTAAAAGCCTCATACTCTCTCCTACAATCTTATAGTCAAAAGCCTTTCATGCTAAAACTTCAAGGTCCAAAACCCTATTCAAAATATGCTCTGGCCAATAGCGTTGCTTGGTCTTGCAAGCAGCATGGTTTCTTTTCCTTTGTTTTAATGATCAATTAATTTGAGGATCTTTGGCAATGTTGCCAGTTTTAGAGTTAGTGAAATCATGAGCACTTTTGTGAGGAATATGTTTTGTGACTTCCGCTCTCCTTTGCTCAGGTCTGCGTGACTCGACTTCATGTTCAATGTCTGTGCTTAATTTTAACATTTATAAGCGACAGTTTTACAGGGTTCAAGTTGGCATACAAACACCAGAAGCTGTAACAACTGTTCGTGGAATATTACGCAGATTTAGTGATTTCTTGAAGCTGTTCTCTGAGGTTAGCTCATTGTCCATTGGATGTGACCATGCGGCATTGTTCATTTGACTTCATTGTCCATTAGGTCTTTTCCTCAATGACCACATTCCTGCAATCAGTATCTCCCAGCTGTAGAAAATTCACACTTATCTTCTAGTGGTTGACTGCTCCCCCCCCCCCCCCTTTTCTTCTTTTGAGAGCAGATTAAGAAGTCATTTCCCAAGAAAAAATTGCCACTGCCTCCTCCGAGGAAGCTCCTGGGAGGCAAAAGCCAGCGATTGATTGAAGAGGTGAGCATTAGTGGGGACCTTTAAAAAATTCATTTTATTAATTTCCTAATGCTAATTTTGACATTTTGAAGTTCTAACTGGTATTATATTGTACTCCCTCTTTCCATTTTCAAATTTTGTGTTGGTCAAATTTCGAAGACTTTAAAGCGTTAATTCCTGAACATATACAATGATATATTATAGAAAACTCATGGTCGAAGAAGAATATGTTTATGCAATGACTCTTTGGAATTTGTTCCTATTTGTTCAATCTTATGTGAAATCATCTAGCTAAGGATCAGTAGAGCTATTTCTGTTGTACAGCGAAGGTGCTTGTTGGAGGAGTGGTTGGAGAAGTTATTATCGGACATTGACGTCTCAAGAAGTGCACCCGTGGCAATTTTTTTGGAGCTGGAAGCTGCGGCTAGGTCTTGTAGGTGTTTTTCTGATACATCTCATTCTTTGTCTGTCATTTTGTGTTATTTATTTTTCAGTAACTGTGATCTGTTCTGGAAGTTATTTACCAGCTTAGTGATAGCCGATGATTTTGAAGCCAATGTCTTTAGTGGCCTGTGGTGACTTGAGTTTGTTTATTTGGTTAGCATTCAACGATCCATCTGAGTATAGCACCTCCTCATTACCTGAGTATCAGCCAAGTTCAGATGTCTCTGTAGTTGCTGATGACACATTTCGTGAAAATTCTGATATTGGAACACCAAGGCATGAAGGATCCGCTGTATCTGACATTAGCAGGGAGGATTCTGTATCAGACATTGCTGCATCTTATGATGAAGATGGGAAGAACCTTGTATCTGAAGGAGAAGATTACAAGGCAGATAGCCATGTATCTAGGTTGTCAGCATATACTGCTACAAGTGGAGTGAATTTGTCGAAAGGTAGTGAAATTTCAAACTTGGGGACTTCCTCAGCTTATGGTGAAAGCGGGCTTGACTTTTTGGACTGGACTGAGGGTCAAACAGTTGAGAAGCTACAATTTCCGGACAACCTTGTTGTGGTTCTTCCATCAGAACAACGCCAAAAGTTCAGTAGGCTTCTTGTCACCATGCGACAAAGGCTAGCATCTGCCAAAGCAGACATGGAGGATCTTGTGGCTAGATTGAATCAAGAACTTGCTGTAAGACAATACCTTACAACAAAGGTATGTGTAGACTAAATCCACCTTCCTTACCCCCACCTCCCCCCCCCCCCCACCCCCACCCCCACCCCCCACCCCCAAAAAAGAAAAAGGGAAAAAGGAAACTCAGCCTTTCTCCCCTTTGTGTTTCCAAGGGAAAGGTTGTGTACATCTCAATCTTTCCAGACTTTATTGTGAGAAAGCTCTTAGGGTATGATTTCACAGAGTTAGTGTCGCATCAATATTATTTTCATGTCTTTGCAAGGGTAAGGCTGTGACCTTGTTCTCTGGTCAAGCACAGGGTGGGTTAAATGATCAGAATCAGTGTTGCTCTTTGAACATACTTTATCGAAGGATTCTCCTTTGATTATTCTTTGCACATTATTCTTCTTTTGCTCCCCCCTTTTTTTTTTCTTAAATTGTTGTGGTGTCAATATTACATCTTTTTAAAGTTGAAGACTGCATGGCAGAGTAGTTGTGAAGTAGATGACCTGCCTACTATTGTCTAACCTCCTTCAAAAATTTCGTCTTCTTAAATTTGATGATGGATTGGTTGCCTTATCCAATCAGGGTAAAGATTTTGACCCGTAGTAGTGTCTCTTCTCTCTAGCGGGCCATATTCGTATCTTAATATTTTGAAGATGAATGAATCCTTTGTATGTCTTGCCCTCCCCCTGCTGTTTGATCTGGGATGCTTGAGTGATGCAGTGCTTGTACAAGGTTGTTTGGCTTTAATTGGAAAAGCCTGTGGAGATATCTTTTGCTCAAATCTCTTGGAGTTTTGGGTGTGTAATTGCATGAATGAAAGGATAAAAATGTGTACTACAGCTCTGATCTGTAGAGTGGAGCTACCTTCCCAGCAACTCTTTTTTTTTTTTTTTTTTTTGGTGTGTGTGTGGTGGTGGTGGTGGTGGTTATCTTACCTTTGTCGTATCATTCTTAATATATCGATTATCTTACATTTGTTGTGTCATTCTGCATTTCTTGTCTCCTGTTTTGAGATTGAGGGGTAGGGCATTTGGTTCTTAAAGTTTTTGTGAGAATATTGCATTGGGCTTATTTATTTATTTATTTTTGGTGATCATAATACTCAAATGGCTACACCGCATGTTTTTAAAACACCGGTGTTTTTTTTTTTTTTTGGAGGGGGAGGGGTTGATAATATAGCACTAGCCTATGCTATGTTTGCCTTGTTTATTTGAACTTGGAAGCACATTTCCTGGTGAATATGGCTAGCTGATTACCCCTCCACCTCTCAGGTTAAAGATCTGGAAGTGGAGCTTGAAACTACAAAAGAGAACACCAAGGACAACCTTCAACAAGCTCTTTCAATTGAAAAGGAAAGATATACTCAGATGCAATGGGACATGGAGGAGTTTCGGAAGAGGTGTCTGGAAATGGAATTGAAGCTAAATGCTGAACAGGTTAATAATATCTACAGTTAGTATACATCTATATCAAGCAATCAAGCTACTTTTCAGTTTTTTTGCTGCCTACACAAGATCATCAATCAAAGACGTAGTAGCCTTTCTGGTTACCACTTACCACCCCATCTTCCAAACTCCCTCCCAAGGTTTGAATCTTGGTAGAAGCAAAAAATTTCCCATGTAGGAAAATTGAGGTTGATGGGCTGTGATTGGCATGGACAGTTAGGTACTTACCCGTTACCCCTGGGCTATAGAGCTTGCTAGTAGTTACCCTTGAGATAAAGACCTAGAGGATTGGCTTGCTTACCCTTCTTTATTTAATTACTCTTTTTTTAAAAAAAAGTGATTATCAGATTTATAATGGCATCTCTGACTATGCTTTTTCAGGATGAAATGGCACAATTGGAATCCAAACATGAAGCTGTTATTCAGGAGAATGAAATGCTGAAGCAAGAGCTGAATGCAGCTAGAGAACAACTTCAGAATGTGCAGAAACATCATGAAGAGTCTGAAGTGAAACTAAAAACAGATATCAAAGTCCTCATTAAGGAGGTTAAATCTCTTCGAAGCTCACAAACAGAACTGAAGCAGGAACTTAGCAAAGTAATGAGACAAAAGTTAGAAGCAGAGGTAATGATTTTTCTATAAAACTGTGATTTTCTTTGTTTCATGTAGTATAAAGTAGCATACATTCAAATATCTCCAGACCACTCTTGAGTAAATTGATACCGGTGCAGGCGGCGGTGCTGATGGCTGTTATTATTAGGCTGCACCTGTGGGCAGTCAATTTGTATTGTAGCAATTCCATAGTTGTAATGGATAAACTTGGATGCAATCTGTGTATGGCCTGGTTCTTCTATTTTCTTTGGATCTCTGATACTCCGACTCTTCTAAATAGCAGCCGTACCCGCGTCGGACATGACACGACATGGATATGCACACAAGATATGTGTCTGACACCCACTTTGGCAATCGGACACGGCTGAGTTGTCCTTGGATGATATAGAGTGAAGGCACTCATACTAACTAGGGAAATTTTGATTGTTCTAAGAATGAACTCCATGAGTTTACTGTTTATTTTTATGTTAAAAGACTTTATCTAGGTTGTTATTATTGTTTTATGAGCAATGATTATGAGAACTTTTTAAGATTTTAGCTTAATATAAAAATTGCCTTCGTACCCAAATCCGTGTCACCGTACCCGTGTCCAAATACAAGACCCTATCCCCAAGTCTTACAAAAGCCAAAAAAATTGTGTCCAACCCACGGATATGTGTCCGTATCTGACACCCATACCCAAGCCAGAGTAACATAGCTTTGGATGAAAGGCATATATGCTACTATATGCATATCTTGAGGCCTTTGATTTATATATATAAAAAAAATATGTACGGTGGTGTTGCCAGCTATTGTATTTGTATCTTCTACAGGCTATTTGTTTCTCTCCAAGCTCAGATCGTGTTCTAACATGTTATTTTTCGGACATCTTGGTACCTTCCAGAAGGCTCTACAGCAAGAGAAGCAAATGAAGGAGCGTGCAAGTTCTTTTAACGAGAAGTTGTTGCATGAGTGTGCAATTCTTCAGAAACGGCTTCAAGAATGCAGTGTCAGCTTTACAATTGAAGAAGACCACAAACTCCTTCTGGATTCTCCTTCGACAGCTGATGCCATAGATCTACTGAACACATCTAATAACCGCATTGGTCTTCTTCTGGCTGAGGTATTATTCTGTTTGTTTTCTTTCTCAATGGTCCATCTTCCTGCATGTGATAATTGATATTCTGATCATTTGTTGTCATGGTTCTGTGTCCATAGTCCCAACTCATTCCGGATTGTGTGCAATGTATGAAGTCATCCTGTTGACATGTTTGCATTATTATTCTGCCCTGATATTTTAGCAAATATTGGGTTATGATTTAATTTTGCTGGCTGTCCTATTGTGTTCATCACAGGCACAACTTCTTGCTCAAGACATTGAAAATTCGATTGTCTCCACAGACAGGACAACAGAGGATCAACTGAGAAAGATGCTGACTGATATATTCATAGATAATGCGACTGTCCGGAAACAAATAAATTCTGTTATCCATTGTGCACTCACTGCATCAGGCAACTCCGAGGAAGATGCTGAAGAGGATGAAGAAACTCCTAGAAAAACTGTCCTGAGCAAGTTCTTATGAAAATATAATGTGCAAAATAAATCCAAACCTGGTGCTGCAACGTGAACCACAAATTTATGCACCTTGCATGCATATTACTAAAAGTCTATGCTTTGGAAGATATAATTTACCTCCTGTGACACAAGGAAACAATGATTCTGACAAATGAGCTTTTGTATTTCTTTTTTAGACGCTGACCCTTCTGTATAAAACTCTAAATGTAGAATTTTTACAACTTTCTGAATTAACACTCTCAAATAATAATCCTATTTTGCACCAGCACTTGTCTCTTCAATTTTGTATAAGCCTCTGATCCGTTCATATTCATATCCAGATCATTAGGTAATAGGAGGATAAACGGCATGGACAAATTGAGTTCTGGGCAATGTACTACAAGTAATTCGATTGCATTGAAAGAATCTTAATACGCGCCTGGTAATTCCTTCACACATGTGAAAGGTACAATAACTTTGCAAAGCTAAACCAAAAATCAACTTCCAAAGCATAAAAATGTTTTTTTTTGTTGTTGCCCTAATTTACATCTACCATATATAGTCTTCTTTCCAATTGTTATAGATTCATATACATCTACTATATATATATTTTTTTCCATTCCTATACCAAAATGGGCATCCATTTTGTTGAACGTCGTCCCTTTACACTTATCTCCCCCCCCCCCCTCCCTCCCTCCACAAAGATGTTTTTAACCCTTGTTCATCCTAACTCAGTAACTCTCATTCTCTCTCATCTTGCTCATTATCTCTCCAAACAACAATGATAATAATAATAATAATAATAATAATAATAATAATAATAATAATAATAATAATAACAACAACAACAACAATAATAACAAAAAATTTGAAAATAATAACAATAATAATAATAATAATAACAACAACCGACATTTTCAAAATAATAACAATTAGACCATGATACGGGTGCACTACATATGCATCTGGACCATGGTCGAGCCGCAATCTGGGTGCCTCTTTTTACCATGGTCCACATGCATTTGTAGGGCATCCGGACCATGGTCGAAACATGCCCAGATTGTGGCTCAACCATGATACAAATGCATCTATGGTGCGTTTGTACCATGGTCCAAACACGTTCATAGGGCATTTGGACCATGGTCCGGGCGGTTTTGGGGTATTTTTTTTTTTAAAAAAAAAATTCTGATTGTTAGTATTATTATTATTATTATTTTTATTATTATTGTTGTTGTTGTTGTTTTTGTTGTTATTTTTGAAATTTCGGTTATTAATTTTTTTATGGGAAACTTTTCGGTTATTATTTTGGTTGCATTATTATTGTTATTATTTTTGAAATTTCATTTATCAACTAACAATTATTAATTTAAATTATAGGATAGCTTAAAATATATTTTAAAAATAATTTTGGTAGAATGAGGGTACCTTGTAGTTGTAGTCGTTTTGCAAATAATTTTGGTAGAGGGATAAGTGTTTAGTGTTGCATTGGAGAGAGGAGGAAGAGAAAGAGTTGTAGTGAAGCTGAACCATATCCATCGAATGGCGGGCATAGGCACAGGCACAGGCACAGGCATAGGCATATGCATAGCCAGAGGGAGTTGTCTGTTCCACCCTGTGAGTGTGAGCTGCTCCAACACCAGCAGACTATTCTGGGGCTGGGGCTTCAAATTTTCAACCACAAATTTGGGGAGAACTCCACTTGGCCTTACAGCTTCTTCTGGCCCCTCTAACCCCACTACTAATAATTCTGACTCTCAGGTCAGCTTATCAATCACTCTCTCCTATGCTTGCCTGTGTTTATATATGTTATCACTTATGTCTTATCTGCAATTGTTGTGAATTTATCCAACATTGTTCTGCTGAATACCTGAGGCAGTAGGTGTTAGAGGTGTGGATTTGACCCTGATATGGATTTGGTGTTTTAGGTTTTATACTGGGGAGCCTACTTATGCGGCTGACTATCACCCTGTTGGTCTTTAAACTTGGATCTCACCGTACCTCCTCTGTTTGGGTTTTGGGACTCTTCCAATGTGCTCCATCTTTACCTTGCTATTTCAGCTTTATTATTCTCAATCTGGGTTTCTGGGAAATTTAAGGCTTTCTTCAAAGATTATTTCATGAATTGCTGATTTTAGGTTGATGAATTTGGTGGGCTTATTTATTGAATGTTGTGGAGTGATTTCTGTTGTTACTGCTGATGGACATGCTTCATATTATCATCTTTCAACTTCGAATTAGTCTCGACTGCACAACCACATCTTCGGCAAAAAAACTCCATCATGAGTTGCATATGGTTGCAAAATTCTAATGTACTGTAGCAGTCTTAACCCACGACTAAAAAGAATTTAAAAAAAAAACAAAATCAAAGGGGTAGAAGAGTTTTAGAGAGCTGTCTTATTTTAATCCATTACAATCAAAGAGGTAGAAGAGTTTGGTGGAAGGATTAGTGGATGCCGTAAACCTATTGACATCTTCTCTCCATGGGTTTTAGAGAGCCGTCTTACTTGCTTGTGTTGTGTAGGTTTGATTCAGTCTTTTGAGTTCAAAACAACATTGCCTCTCTAGTTTATATGACTTGCTTCTCTTATTTGTTATTGGGACAGAATGATTGGAACTATGTTCTGAAGTTGACAGTAGGCTCAATTGGAGGTGCAGCTTTGATAAAGTACGGCAGCGTTGTGCTTCCAGACATCACTCGGCCCAACATAGTCCAGGCTCTTCTCATGATTTCAACCCCTGTCCTTTTAGCTCTTTATCTTTTACTCAAGGGCAGTAGGAAACAATGAACAATCTCTCGAATTGTTTCTAGTTTACTGCACCCAATTTCGATCTATTCATGACTCATCAGCCCTGTATTCGGAATACCAAGTTGTAACTAAGTTGTTGAATATAATGAGATTGCTTCTGCGTTCTGACTCAAGGAAAATTGCCTCTTTTGTGTCTCCAATTTGTTTGTGGAGTACTATCACTCATTAACACACCCTTATGTATGCACTGTCTATCTACCTAGTCGCTGTCAGTTTGCCATGAACTGCTAGTTTCTTATTTCAGTTTTCGGGTTATTACTTGTAGGGAAAAAAAATAGCCTCTTGAAATTAGTCTCTTCACAAATAAAAGTGTCTGCTCATATGTAAGTCATTCGGCTGGCTACGTCTAAATATCTCAGAACCCTAAACGAAGTAACAGTACCTGAAGATGGGATTGCTCGTTAGACTTATGTGCATATTCAACACCAGTGACCTGCAAATAATATATGAGATAAACATTGCTTTCCTGCCATTCTGTTGACACATTCCTTTCAAACTAATTGACATGTAAATAAGAATTTTGCGTGAAGCAAGCCACCAGCACATTGAGATGAAAGAAGCGATGAGATGGCTAATCGTAAACAGCCCACAATATGGAATTATGGATGCATAAAATTCAACAAAACAGTGACACTTCCTGATAACAATGTATCATCCAACTGAGCAAAAATGTGATTTTCACAGCAGACTAAAAAATATTATTCCAATCACATGATATAAATTGAGCTGCATCATCTTCCAAAGAGATCTTGGTGCCTGCCTGTTTGGCCATCCTATTGCATACTCCATTACAAGCTAGCAAATGCACCAGTTAAGGTGACAATACATTTACAGAGTGTGCAAATGAATCAAAAGACCACTGTTACCAATATCCAGTGAAAAAACAAAAGGGGAAAAAAAAAAACACTTCCATTCTCCTTCTCTTATGCCTTCTCCCGCGACACTTCAAAATTTGGGCACAATTGAAAATGATAGGGTGGGATTGAGGGCAATTTACAGATTGTCCCGTAGCCATCTTAGAGCACCATTTACAACAGACCTGCAACAAGCACTATTGCAGTTACATGTAATGTGACATGCACAACAGCTTTAATTGAAAAAAAATAAACCATCCTTACTTGATCAAGCAGTTCACTGGATTATATATTACAGATTGAGAACGAAAACGAACACAGCCAAGATGAGAGCTAAGCATTTAGATAAGAACAGCACTGTATATAACCCCAGTGGAGATTGGAGAAGCAATACAGATTTCATATGCTGGGAGAACATCAGGGTCAAGTGAACCAGGGAGAGGAAAAACAAAAGGAACAACAGTCCATTGACTGACACCGACTCTTCCTGCACACATTATGAAAACATTGTTTCCATTTAATGCAGGCAACCAAGTTACTATTGGATCAGTGGAACAAGGCAACTCCTAGGTGCCAGCTTAGCATAGCTGGGTAACAAAAGATTTTATGTCAAAAAAGCCAAAAGATGTGGCAGGAGGATGGGTTCTGGAACTGACCATGGGGTAGTAGTGAAGAATTACAATCACCACATCACGCCAGAACCAGATTAACCAAAGTACTTTGAGAGGCAACGGGTGAAGGTCACGCGTGCAGATTTGGGGGAGGTTTCTACAGAAGTTAACTCCATAGTCACAGATAATCATTAATCCCAGTTGGACAGCAGATGCATCCATCTCACCCAAAGTTAGCAGTAATGATAAAAGTTTTTTTTTTTAATTAACGATGGGCTAACATCACTGCTCCTGTGGATAAATGGTGACTTTCTTTCATTGTACACCGCCAAACATGACCACCACCCAACCCACCTACCCAGATAGCACCCCCCCCCCCCCCAAAACAAAAATATAAAATGTATGTATGTATGTATGTATGTGCACACACAAAACATATATATATATACATATATAAAGTGCTATATACTATAGTCTCTTTGTCGCTTGTTAGTTACAAGCAAGTAGTGTTCATGAGCTACTGAGAAACAGCATGTATACTGAGAAAATAACATTCATGAGACTTATTTGCTTCAGTAGCTTATCTACACATTCAACTGGATTTTTTTGAGGCTCACTTTGACTGATGCATGGAGACTATGGACAAATTAGAATTGGAATTGGAATTGGGTGGGTACGACAGAGGAATGCCCATATCCATGATTTACCCATAGATAAGGGCACACTACCCATGCCCACCCATCTTCTCTAACACTCACATGGGTATTACCCATATGGATAATTACCCACATGGGTATTCATGAATATGGGTATTATCCAAATTTGAAAGAGCTATGCTCTACATGGCATGCGTTATTTCTCTGCCATAATTTTATTCCATTGATTCAATATATTCTCAACCATTAAGGACTACTAACAACTAGTCGACAATTAACATAGGAGGATCCTCAACTAAATCACCATATAATTATTGTTTCTTGCCAGATGATTACACTTGTACCACTTTTAAACCGAGTATAATAATCCACACATCCAACATAATCTGAAATGGCTGAAGTTTCCTCAAGTACACCATATTGGATTCTCAGTCCTTGGTTCACTTAACTTCTGCCTGGTCCTTACGACACAATTTAGATAGAGAAAATTATGAGTAACTCTATAGTTTGTTAAAGTACAACTACATCTCAAAACTCACGGTTAAACAAATACTAACTAATATGTTGTCAACTTAATTAATTAATTAACTAAAAAATAATAAATAACTGAAAACAGATCTCAAAAAAACAATTTGAACCTCCATGAGGAGAAGAGTTGAACTGAATTTAAAGAATATTTCCACATTTCCGAAAACAAATATGAAAAAAAAAACAGTAAATATATGTGCACAAATGTTGGGAAAGAATAAAGAAATAAGTTGGAGGAGAGTGGGTGTGTTCTTAAGGAAAGACCTAGTGAGGTGAGATCATACCTGAAAGTTAAAAGAGACAGAGACTCAGAGCGGGAGAGGTAAGCAGCAGGTCTGAATACAAATGGGTATATGGATATCTATGGGTGATGCATACCTACACTAAGCTATGGGTTATCCATACCCACCTATCCACTATTCATTTTTAATGAGTATTACCCACCCATTGTGGATGGGTAAGGGTGGATACCCATTAAATGGGTACAAAATCCCGTCCATATGGACAAACAACAATAGACACATCCTTTCAGACCATCAGTTCCACTATTGGATAATTCATAGTCAACCAAAATCATCCAAGTGATCCCTTGTGAGCTCATTATCAAGTCATTATATTCATAATTCTAGTAAGGCCAGACTATAAACTTTTCAACCACATTTATGAATTGAAAGGTCCAAATAATCAACTCTACAATCCGTTGTTAGAATCAATAGGTCTCACATCGTTCATTTGAAAAAATGGAAAGCCCTTCTTATTGGATAATCATGATACTTTCCAAAAATCAAAATTCTTGATCAATGGAGAACCAATATCACCATTTTGGTTCAATAAGATACCAAGGTGGATGATTGACTCATTCCATACTAGAAAAAATCGTGGGAAATCCTTTGATAACACCAATTCCTATTTCTCAATGACATCCCACGATCAAAACAATTGGCTGAATCCTGCCCCAGCAGAAATTACTTAATTTTCTAGATCCCGTTATAAGTTCTACCCATATACATTCTGATCGCCAATTCATAGTAGATCGGGTAGCGTTTTATTTGAACTACAGTTCTCGATCAGCAACAGAATCTGCTATACAGACTAAAAGACAGCTGCCAAGGATCAAAATGCAGTTCTGTGACAAGACGTATGGGATTTCTTATCAACGTTACACAGCCCAAAAATGCATCTGTATTTGACCTTCTTCTCTTTCTCCCTTTCCAGTGGGGGAAAGTTTGTATATGTCATATTAGTAAAGGTAGCAGGAAATGTTTATAAGGACACCAGAAGATAAGCTTTCTGTGCACATAATAGCGTTCAAAATAAGGTTAGAATAACAGAATTCAATTTACCCAGCAGCGTCTGTCAATTTCTTCAATAGATTATCCTCCTCTTCTGACCCATTGTTTTCTTCCGAGTCCACACTCGCGACATTCTCCACTGCATCAACTACAAAAGAAAGGGGGAAGTTTATCAATTTCTCATTATAGAAAAACAAGAAGCAGAATATACTCCAAGACATCAAAGTCCAACCAAAAGAAGGGGTTTTGAGTACAAGAATTCCATTTTGTTACAGTACATTTTGCTTGTCGTTTTATGTTGTCAAATTCAGCATCCACCCACCAAACAAATTTCTTTTTATTTTTGAAAGGCATTTATGTTTTGGGATCATCAAAAGGGAAATTATAACGAACCATAATATCATTTACCTTTATTTTAATACAAACAGATTCAATAATGTTAGCAGGATTGAACAGTTGAATAATCAAACTTTAATCCAACATCCGGCCATAGAGCTGACAATTTAGTTCATGGGCTAAACAAAATAAGAGCTTCATTGACATTAGAGTTTAGACTAATGCATATAAGCTGGTTTTGGCTCAGAGAAGTTTGCTGGTGCCCACTGACGCCTATCACCATAGTAGCTTTAGCCCTCCCCTCACTGTTGAGTAGCTACTGCAGCCAAATGCCAGAGTGGTACATCTTTTAACAAGACATACCCATGCATGCAAGTCTGACTTTTAACTGAATGATGGAATGACTCACCTGCTGGCCTAGGCTGGGGACGAGGACGTGACCGGCTGCTCTTTGTGGTGCTAAGCACGGCAAGTTCTTCAAGCAACTCACGTTCCCTTGTACTGTCAGTATAATACAAAAGAAACCAGTGATTCATGTCAGTTAGGTATTAGGCTACATTTTTTTTTTTTTTTCTGGGAATGCATCTTTGGGGGGAGGGGCGTCAAAACACACCACAATCATCAACCATATGAGTAAATGACAGAGAACTTGCAACAGATTCATGAGGTGTTGCTCATTTGCTCTTTTGAGGGTGTTTCCTACATGATGAAACATGACATTGGATTTTGTTTGTACTTTGTTCAACGCCCAAATTTGGGTGTCTTTGTTTGACATCTGAAGAGGACATGTTTTAATCTAGTTCTGAGTAACTGTAAACAGACCACCAGATCAAATGGCAAAAAAATCCCATCTGCAACTTCCAACTGGTTAGAAGTGGGATATTTCTACCTACGCTGGAATCCAACCACTACCAGAAAGTTACAGGCTGAAGGAATCCATAAGCTACTAAAGAAAATCTAGCAGATCAAACCTAATCCCCCAATATCAAATATATACCAAGCATATGAATACTAATGCAAGATTAAAAGAATTTCATCTTACCTAATGCGTTTTGGTATAGTAACTTTGACAGTAAATAGATGGTCGCCGCGTATAGATGGCTTGTTCAGTTTCGGGGCACCCTTCCTTGCCAAAACAAGGACATCTCCTGGTTGAGTTCCAGGTGGAATCTCCAGATTAGTAGGCCCTTCAACAGTTTTAACCTGCAAAAAAAGAGAAAACCCATAGTAAGTTGATATGCACACAGATATTAGAATTTCATATCACACATAACAAATTTAAAAATGAAATAAATTATTAATCAGCAGCTAAAAACTGCTTGACATTACATGTTTAAGCATTACATCAGACAGCCAAAACATACAACCACGCTACATACAAACTCTGATTGGTTTTCATTCTCTTTTTATAAGCAATCAAAAAGTATTTAAAGAAAACAAAGGGGATGTCAGTTGTATAAAACTAGCAACTATAAGAACAAATACCATACATACAAGGAGAGAAATCTATAAAATGATCAGGATAATGTTTTGCTTGGTTTCAAACTTTTCAACTACTTCACGGGTACAGTAACTTTCCCATACCTTAACAACTGCTCCCAGTATGGCATCTATGTAGCTAATAGTAACTGTTGACTGAAGATTTATACCGTCTCGTTGAATCTCAGGGATCTCTTCAACATCGAGGTAAACATAAAGATCTCCTGGAGGACCGCTGATATATAAGCAGGGACAATAAAGGTGAGAAAAAATAAACAGCCTAATGAAGTTAAAACAGAACCCAACCACCAACTTCTGTAAAGCGCAGAAATGTCACAGCGATCAGTTCTTAAGTAAATGTACTTCCAACAAGGTGAGTCGACTAACAGTCAGCACAACCCTCTATAAAGGCCTAACGTAAAGGGGATCTCCATAGATTTCTTTCATTTTAATGAAATATATGAACACACTCTCTAGATTAACAGGCAAGTTTATTTTAATTGCAACTCCACAAATGGCTAAACCAGAGAAATGCCACATATATGTATGAAAAAGCAAATGCTACAACAGTAGAAAGCTTAAAGGTCTACATCTCCCAAAAAATACGAAGTGCTAAGCACGAACTTAAAAGCTAACAAAATAGTCTCTCATATCTAGTGCAATCTATGCTATAGAACACGTTTCCACCCAAAAGGGGCAGGAAATAGGAAGCATACTAAGGCGAAGATACCCCTTCACTTCTGCTAATCTATTCTAGGCTGACCAAAAGAAACAACATAAATCAGACTCATGGAATGAATTTATTTGCAATTGTTAGCAAAGAATTATGTAAAATTAAGACATAGTACATAGTACATAGTACATACCCCTTCGGACCTGCATCACCTTCCCCATTTACCCGAAGAATACTACCCTTGCTGACCCCTGGAGGAACTTTGACTTTGATTTCTTTTTTAACCCGAACTCGTCCCTCACCAGCACAACTGCGACAATACTCAGAAACGACTTCACCGTTCCCACCGCAAGTTGGACATACAGAGACCTAGCATACAGCAAAGACAACAGCATAAATCAGAAATTCAAACAGCAAAAGTTAAAATAAAGCAAATGAAACAAAGAGCAGTTTTCTGCACCAACATACTGACAAACCTGTATGTTTCCACCACAAAGCAAGTTAATTATTTAGTGTTGAAACTAGAGGTCTTACATTGAAGGCAGTATCTTTAGAGGGGGGGGGGTATCAGGCAAGTTAACTATGTTAAAATAAATGAAAAATAACGATAATAATGATGATAACAACAACACAATATCAGTAGTTATG
Organism: Portulaca oleracea; assembly: GCA_029582165.1. Taxonomy (NCBI): domain Eukaryota; kingdom Viridiplantae; phylum Streptophyta; class Magnoliopsida; order Caryophyllales; family Portulacaceae; genus Portulaca; species Portulaca oleracea. The sequence goes on along the minus strand of CM055873.1, from coordinate 35,905,748 downwards.
CTCTAATACCATGTTACAATTTGCCTAAATATAATTATGCACCGGAGGAAGCTTATCTTCGAATTATGTTATGAATTAAGTTGGGTAAGGAGAAAGTATACTCAACATCTATTAATGCTGCCTATTGTAAGTTTAGCATGCAAGTATCAAAGAATATATCAGGGACAATGCCTTTAGACTGAGTAACTGAAAGCCCTAGAATTGTGACCAAGTAACCAACAGGCAGCAGTAGCATGATTTGCATTGCCTCAATCGTCAAACATGTCTGTCTGTCCCATTTTGGGAGTAAACAGTAAGTATTTTCCTTTCCTCCCTAACCCCCCCCCCCCTCCCCCCCAAAGGCCCCAACAAATACATACATTCCCAAAACAAAATGCTGCCCCGCTACCTTTTCTTATACACAGTTTTGTTATGTTGGCCATGCTAGTTTTCTTGTTCATGAAATGTAGAGGAAGGGGAAAGGTATCTTTGAGGGTTTTGCCTTTATGTGGATTGAAGAGTATCACATAACTTAACTTTAGGAAATTGTATGATAATTAAGTATAATATTATAATGTCTGCCCAAGTTGATAACAAGATATTAGAGGATAATTCACAAATAAAAATCAAATTTTCTATTATATTTTTTGCTAGAGTTAGGTCAATTAAACATTTCACCTAAAAAAGATCAACGTAAAAAGCCAAGATAGTTTGGACACTACTTGTACTACTCAAAACAATGTTGTACACAAAACTGTATTTAAATGAATAATCATTATACACGCTCACAAATCCAGAAAACCACGAAACTTTTTGGAAGCAAATGCTCTATGAAAACGTCAACTGTATCTGTGAATTTGATACATTATGAATTTTCTTATTTGGGATTGATTAACAAACTGAATTAATGCCACTTATCTCACAGGGATGCCCTAGATGGGGTAAGGCATGGAGTGATGGAACAGGGAAAAGGGAAGGGAAGTTCTCTCATACCTTTAGTGGGATTTGAACTCATACCCTCTTTTTAGAAGATAGGCCAGATCTCACAAAAGCACACCCTTGAGCTTTGGAGGTTGATCAATTATAAACCTGCTGCTAAGATTATTTATGTTTGTATTTCATCATTTCCTCCACAGAACAAAGCAAATTAGTTCCCATCGATGTAGCAAGGCAGTGAGAAACACTCATTTCCTTGCAAACTTGTCATGTTCAAAATCAGAGCATTCAGTGTATAGGTTGCTATCCACACATCAAGTCTATCGAACATCTTTCTTTATGACATTAGGAAAGGGTCTCATAGTAGTCTTTTATTTATTCTTTTTATAAGTGACTTTCTTCTGACCTGTTTATTTATTTATACGTTGCCAAAGGAAAGTGCAAGCTGAACCAAGCAAGTTGAAAAGTTAAACTTTCTTCTGACCTGAGAGAACAAGCCAAAAGGTGTCTGCTCTGTTCGCATCACTTGACCCCTGCCTCCACATGTCGAACATATTCTCATCTTGGAACCAACTTTTGCTCCAGTTCCAGCACAGACCTCACATGTCTCCAGATGAGAAAGTACGAATTCTCTCTCAGTCCCGAATATAGCCTCAGAAAATTCTAGACTCATGTCATAGCTGAAACACTTTAAAATAATGGGTCAACTACACCATCATAGAAATGATGAACCGTGGGAAGGAAGCATACGTGAAAAGTTCAGAAAAATAGACGGTTATCATGTAATCATCAAGAATGTTGAAATGCAACTAAATTTTAACATGACATGAACAATGAAATGTGTTATCATTTATATGCGAATAGATGACTGCCAACATGGAAAAATTCAGATATGCCCAAGTGATGGCAACAGCAGATATCAGATGAGTCACAGTTTGACTATGGTAGAGGGCTCACCGTATATCTTCACCCTTTGTAACGGTGGAACGACGCCCTGTTCTAAATCCACCCGTTTCCATACCTCCAAAGCCACCCATACTTGATCCAAAGAACGTCTCAAACAAATCAAAAGGGTTTGTCTGTTTTAGAGAAAGACGAGGACATGCCATCAGCTTCTAGCTAAATAATAAATGCCAAGGAAGGAACATTCAGATAAATTTTGACTTCTCGTACCGTATAAGCACCAGCTGATCCGCCTACAGCACTTTTAACCCCAGCTTCACCATACTGGTCATACAAAGCCCTCTTTTTCTCATCTGATAGCACCTGACAGTATTATAGTTCAGCGTCCAAAGCAATTTGATAATTTTGAAGTTTTGGAAAACATGACAAAAGATTAGATTATCCACATGACATCCAAGTGTCAAATGGCAACAGGTGATTGAGTAATCTCACAAGTTCAACACAAAGCACCCACCCATTAAACTTAAGTCATATTCAACAAACCAAGTTCTTTGCATATAATTTTCAATATGTATTATATGCTCCTAGAGCATGTGCTCCGGATCCTACGTGGCATATGACATTGTTCATCCATAAAGGAGTCTTTGTTCACTCATAACCAAATAGGATAGTTCACTACATATGTTGAGATTGTTCACCCTGTATATCGAGATTGTTCACTAGATATATTGAGATTGTTCACTAAATATGTTACAATTGTTCATCATGTAACTAGTGGTTGTTCATTGAAAATATTTCCATTGTTCACCATGTAATTATTTACTAATTCATTGTTTAGCCATTCATTCCTGCAAGTTCAAGTACATATTATTCGATAAGTTCTAATGATAGAATTTTGTCACATAAGAATATTATATATTAAAAATTGCTTTTATGAGTGAACGATCTTAATCTTTCAAGTGAGCAAACAAGTTATGATGAACAATCTAAATTTTTCTCAGAGTAAACTATGTGGAACAAGTTCAGTAAACAATATAGTTGAAGTAAATGAACAACGCAGTTGAAGTAAGTGAACAATGTAGTTGAAGTGAATGAACAATCACATTAATGTCAGTGAACAATCCAACTCAATTTAGTGAAAAACGTATGGTGAACAATGATGTTATCTTCAGTGAACAATTCAGTTTAACTGACGTTGGTAACCGACAAGTAGTTACTGATTTTTTTTTTAAAAAAAATCTGACATGGCTGCCATGTCATCTCCTGGAGCACATGCTCCAAGAGCATACAATAATTTGCATATAATTTTGCCCAGGGTTGACAGTTGCCTTAGTATCAAGTATACTTGTCATCAATTCTTTTCATAAAGGTGCAAAGTCAGGTTTCTAAAAGCATGCGTTTGGGAAAAGTAGTCATTCACTGATGCAAATTGACACAGAAACAAAATATATAATTAGGCAAATAAGAAACTAATAAGGGGCATATTAAGGAACAAAATAATAAGAAAGTGAGTTAATAACCAATCAGTAAGAATCGTATTAAGTTTTGAAAAAGGCTTAAAATGTTAAGTACTACCACACACATGGCTTCAGCTGGTATAGTAAAATACAGCCATTCCAGAAACCAACAGTTAGGATAATGGGCATTAGTGGAGTGAGTGTGTAATGCCCCGGCCCCCTCCCGGGCCGCGGACATTACCGATAACTGCTTCAAGGATCGCTGACTGGCCCCACAAATCACCACGAGTCTTTCCAGCGTGCTTCGTCCTCGCTCACACGCTGCCTGGGAAAACTTCCCAGGAGGTCACCCATCCTTTGACTACTCCCAGCCAAGCACGCTTAACTGAGGAGTTCCCAACGGATGAGCTACCATAAAAGAAGGTGCACCTTGGTGATATAAGTAGTCATTTTCAATCCTTTTAAGCCACACTTTAACCACATACCCGGGGTGTTACAGAGTGGATGGATGAAATACAAGATTTAGGGAGTGCTTATTTTAACATACCTCATAAGCAGCACTAATCTCCTTGAACTTATCGGTAGCCCCAGGGTCTTTGTTGACATCCGGATGATACTTGAATGCCAAGTAAAAACCCAAAATCAGAAAGACAGAAATGGGTGGGATAAGTTATAAGTATTAAGATAAAGGTAGTGGGAGGCTGGCACAAGTATGATACTGTTGTACTCACAAGGAAACAAAAATTAAGAAGAGAAAGAGAGATGGTAAGAAGTAGAGAAAGGAGGAATTAGTAAGTACCTGGCGAGCCAATTTGCGATAAGCAGCTTTAATTTCCTTATTGGAGGCGCTTCTGGAAACCCCAAGAGTAGAATAGTAATCGGCAGAAGCTCTGACAAGCATACCATTATGGAATCGCTTCCTGGTAAATAGAGAGTTGGAAGGAGAAGAGAGAGGCAGAGTAAGAGAGAGAAGGTTGATGTTAGTTGAACGGAAACTCAGCGCGGAAGAGGACGACGATGAGGATGAGGATGTCGACGGCAGCCGCGAAGGGAGCGGCGATGGAAGGAGAGAGAAAGCAGCACTACTCGCCATTGCCTTCCCCCCTTCTTCTTCTTCTTCTTCTTCTTCTTCGGTAGATAATAGCTCTTGGCTGCCCAGTTCCCCCCTTTCTGCTTGCTTTCTTGATCTTTTGGCCTTTTTTTTTTATTCGCTTTTAATTTTTTCTCTTTCCCGGACAGGAGACAGACACACCAAGCAGAGAAAGGGGGTCGAATTTATGGATAAAATGAAACCAAATAAAATGCAAAATCGATCTCAGAAAAATAATAATAAAAAAAAAAGAATGCAAAATGGTTTCACACCGAGACCCAGCGGACCGGGCATAGGGCCATCCGCCCAAGTTTCACACGTTTTCACCGCCCTTTTGGTTTGGAGGGGATCCGGCCCACCCTCCTGTGTTCTCAAGGGCTAAATTATTGCCCCATCTAATTCTAAATTTATCTGTTTTTCTCCGTATTTTTCATGCTTCTTTTTTTTTAATTATTAGACTCATATGACATTTAAATTACCTACAGCATCCGGCCCTGTTCTTTTGTGCACTATGGTACCTAATTTGTATAATCTAAAAGTTTGAAAATTATTTAGATGTTTAGGACATTCCAATTGTCGTGCCAACTAAGTTTTATAACCAAAAAATTTGAAAACTATTTAGAGATTTAGGACATTCCATTTGTAGGTGGGGTGAAAATTATTTAGAGGTTCAATGACATCCCGGTTATGAAAACTTTTCACCAATAGGAATCATAGGATATGAAATTGCTCTACAACTTTACTCGTACAAAAATCCAGTGATTTAGTAAAATGTGGTTCTACTTTTCACCCTTACGATACCAATTCTACAACATTACTCGTAGCAAATAATACAAATTAAGTGCTAATACAAACCTAGTCCTAATATGTAATGAGATCGATTTCAAATAGACTATACTTTAAACCACATTGGGTAAAAGTAGCGTCGCAAATAGTCACAGCACGAGTTCTTCATTTCACAAAGTCAGCTACCATGAGTGCAGCAGCTCTCAGCCAACACCTGAAGAAATTACAGCCTAGCAATGTTCACACAGACCATACCATCGATGATCCCAAATTATGTTATAAATAAATCAAGAAGACAATAGCTCTGAATGCAGGAAACAAAAACTTGCACAGAAGATGAATCATTTGAATAACTCTCCCAATGGAGGAAAAAATTGGAAGGAATTTCATTTGGACATCAAATCAAAGCAATAGAGGTGGGGGAGTACATTGATCAGGGGCTCATAATGTTCCTCCTGCTCCCCCCTTGTGTGTTTTGGAAGTAAAGAAAATACACAGAAACAACCTCATCTTTCTTCAACATATCTATAGACGCTACGGTTTAATCACCCAATCTTCTACCTCTTTCTTCTTTCTTTTTTTCATTTTTTTTGGGTGCACTATTCTTTCCCTTTGTTTTTCTTTCTGGAAAGATTTAAGTAGCTGCCCTAAACCGACCTTTACCCCATAACACTCTAATATCTAAAACACATCAGGATGGAAACGTCCAGGCATTGAACTGTTTTGCTGAGCCTGCTTCAGATGCATTGTCAATGTATAATTTGTCACCTGTGGACATTAATTTACAACAATCATATTAGCAAAGTCGATCGATCAACATTATCTTTCTATACATAAAAATAACAATAATAATAATAGGAGTAATAATACTCCTTTCGTTTTTAGTTGGGTTTAAGGGGTCAGATGCTTCTATCACAACTAATATAGTTATAAAATAATTTATGCAACACCCATACAATTTTATACCTTTTACACAATCAAATAACATATTTTATAAAAATATATTTAATTTATTTACTTGTTATAAAAAATTTGTCCACTTATTATTTGAAAATAGTTCTGTTGAATATTTTGTTTCCATAGGGATAAAATCACAAATTAACTAAAATATATAAAGATAAATTTATTTAAATTAATTAATAAATCAATCAGTAATAAAGTTATAAATTAACTAAAATAAAAACATAAAGATGTTTGTGAAAATTGTAAATTACAAACCCAAGTTAATGTAAGAAATTTTAAGTTAAAAACTATGAAGCACACACTTCTTTTAGCCTAACGTATACGTATCGAACACGTATCCGACACCAACGCCACTCGGACACGCGTCAAACACATGAAAAAATGTGTCCTCTAAATAATTATCAAAATAAACATCTGACACTTGGAGTACAAATGGTGCACTCGCAAATCCCAACCTTCACACGTTTTCGAATCATTGATGCGCATCACATTTTCGGCTAACCTACCTCTAGAGACATTCTCAACTATGATATCCTTTTTCAATACATCATTGTTCTTGCCTATTGCTTTACCATGTTACACATACATTTGTCCCTCTTTCACATAACTTGGTTCATCTTCCATTATTTTATTAAATTTTATGTTTTATATATAGTGTTACAATTCATAAACTGTTAGAGAAAAAGTATTTATTAACAAACATTTCTAAAATAGGATTTGATACTTTATGAAATACTATATAATATTAGGGTACGTGTCAAACTATGTGTCATGTCCTTATATGCATATTAATAATATTTATTTAATTGTACATTTTTAATGGTCAAACCATACCTTGAATATGAATAAATGTTAGGTCTCCAATTATAGCATTATATATGTTTTAAGGAAAAAAAGGTAAACATTAGTAATTATAGTTTCCAAAAATACCTTTATTAAAACTCATTTATATATATATGTGTGTGTGTGTGTGTGTGTGTGTGTGTGTATGATATGATGATATGACATATGATATATATAAAGAATGAAAGCAAAACAGACCTCTAATGTCCTCAGCTGCTCCTGATATTGAGAAAGTAGCTGCTTGAGTTGTTGTACTTCTTGGCTTTTGTCATCATATTCCTTTTGACGTTCATGTTGGATTTGAACACCACGTTTAAGGATGGCATTCTCCCGCATAAGTGCTTGAATGTGCTCCTTCAGCATCATGTTCTCCTGATACACAAGTTCATCAAACGACACATTATTGTCATTTTCCAAACACCATTTGGCTACTCATATGCATCACACAGATAGCACTCCCACCAACCCACCCAACCGCTCTTTCGAAAGTCCAAGACCTTACCTGATCCTAGATTGACACTCAATATCTAAGCACATATCAATTGTCTAAGGTTTAGTACATATGATAGAACCCAAAATAATAGCCAGACCATCCAACGACAACAGAAAAAAGTTTCCATAAATTGGCTACATTAACCGACACACAAGAGAAGTAGAGTTACAACTTTTAAAGCTGTTCTATCAGAGTCAACTTCTCTAACAATATAGATGTAAAGTAATTTACCTTCTGCATGTTCTCAGCTGCTTCAGCACTAGCACGAGCCCTAATAGACTTCTCTAGCACTTCCAACACCCTAGCAGCACGGGCACCGGCATCATCCACACTAGATGCACTCATCATCTCTCTCACAAACAATTCCACCCACTCATTGCCATCTGCTGGGAGGGTGTTTGGGTTGAACGAGTCCTGTGGAGGAGCATCCAAAGAGTCCTCAGGATTAACTGTGGCTTGTTTATCAGCAGCCAACCCACCTGCAACAGCCAAAGCGATGTGATATCGAGGTCTTCATGGACATTGTGACTAGCATTGGTGTCACCAGACATAACAGTAGGTTAGAAACGTTATCTAAGCAAACAACATACCTTGCTCAGGATGTGTTTCCACATTGTTCACGGAGCCTGAATTCTCCTCGGAATTTAAGCACAACTCATGGAGCCTCCTGATAGCAGCGTCTATATCATCACCACATTCTTCCAGTGCTTGCTCTATAAGCTGAGAACATAAAATAAACCAAGGCTTGGTGACTAAAGTTATACATTTTGGGATGCAACACCGGTAAGCAACGCAATACGGTTTATGTCATCAAAGAAAGATATGCATATGTTTACATAGGGGAGACTGGGAGAGGGGGGCACTTAAATTTTCCATATTCTGGCATTCAAATGTTAAGAATTACAGTCTGATTTCTGGAGCATATTAGTCAGATCAACCAAATACCACTGCATACTAGTTCTCAAATAAGAACGATGCACAAAGAACATATATGAACACACAGTCATAAGGAAGGAAAGAAAATATCTTTGGATACAAAATGAATGAAACCTTCAACACAGGAAAACTGGAAAAGACATCGAATAACCAAAGTCATGCATCTAAAATTCCATTCAATTACCAAACACGATCAAAAGAAACAATACAACATATAATGGTCCCAATTAAGATCAATGGCAAATTGCACGCAAAAATCAATAACTCATAAACACCTAAGAATAAGCAAGCAGCTCCGATAAGAATGATACATAAAACATAAACCTATAGGAAAAGATAAAAATTACCCGCTGATCCATAAGAGGGAAACGTTCCCTGAGCTTATCGAAGATGGCGCTCCTCGGAGGAGCTGACGGAGAGAATCGAACCGGAGATGTTGATGAAGAACAGCGAATCTTCTTGGATACAGGTGCGGATGAGGTTGCAGGAAGATCGTCAAAGTAACAACTTCTCTTTCCACACAGAGTTGCAGACATTTTATTAAGTTGGGCAATTTTCGATCTCAGAGAGCGTCCTCTGAGCCAAAAACCACAACCCAAATCAAATCAAATCAAATCCCTTAAATCTGGAATTCAAGCCCCAAGTTGAATTCAACGAACTTAGATGAAAATGAAACAAGGATTGATTCGATCCTCCAAACTTCGGGTGTCGTTTGATATGACCGTTACGAATTGAGCTAATATGGAAGGAAGGAAGATTTGGGAATAGGGTTAGGGTTTATGGTTTCTTGACGTAAAAGGAGTATGAATTTCGGGGGCTTGGTCGAATAATTTAGATAGAGAGAGAGAGAAGGGCCAGGGGTGTTTCTTGAATCTTGACGGAAGGAAAATGGTAGGCTAATGTTGCCTGAGGGGTATATATAGCGGGGTGTAGCTTGATGGGTCGGCCAACCGGGTTCTTGTTCCCAAATCCACCGTTAACTTACACTACTTTCCTTTCTTTTTTCTTTTTTTTTTCTTTTCCAAGCTGCCCTTTTATTTTTATTATTATCCATATCATAAGTGGGCGCCTACGCCTATCAATTGGGTTACGTTTACCGTTTACGTGTTAAAAAGTCGTCTTGAGCAAAGAGCACATAGCACCTTTTTTTTTTTTTCAAATTCGAGTTGAGAGCACTTACGGTGGTGACTAAAAATATGTTTAAAAATGTGTCAAAAAAATATGTATCAATTTATTGTATAAATTAATTGTGAAAAATATGTTAAAAATATGTGAATTGATTTAAGCTTTCCAATAAAAATTTAGGGATAGGTATAAAAAGTGTTGACTAATTGTTTAATTTTTCGAGGTTTAAAATTATTTTGGCCCTGTTCTTTAGATAGATAATGAACTAATTAGGTTTTTACCCCTTGACGTTTTGCGAAAGTAGGATTTTACCCTCCAAGTTTTGGAAATTAGGTTTACCCTACTTCAATTTTAAATTCATAATTATCTTACCCTTTTTCCCGTGGAAGACAAAATTACCCCTGTAGAAGGGTGTAAAAAGCCTTAGATGGCCCTAAGTAAAAGTAACAAAAGACATATTTACCCTTCCCAAAAATAATAACAAAGTGTCACCTCTCCTTTCATCGTTGTTAAGGTTGTCCTGCTCGAAATACCGGATGAATCAAAGAATGGAAACCCATATATTGAACGAAGATGAGGAAGGGTGGGTTGGATTTAATTTGTCACGTGTGCAAATGGATTTTTAAATGGAGGATATTTGGTCAGTTGACATTAATGTAAACACTAAATTCATCTGAAAAGTATGTATTTAATCTTTAATGCAAAGGTAAGGTGGGAATTTATTATTTAGTTTAAAGTTGACGTAGGGTAAACCTAATTTCCGAAACTTGAGGGGTAAAATCCTATTTTCTCAAAACTTAAAGGGTAAAAACCTAATTAGTTCGATAGATAACACTAAACATATCCAATCCAATCAAAATATATCCAAACTTATCCAAACCTTACACAATTCTCCAAAAAAATATCTTTAAAAACACAATTTCCCAAAAAAATCATAACTTATCTATACATATCCAAAATAATACAAACTTATCCATCCAAAACTGATTTTAACCAATCCAAAGAACATGGCTTGTGATAAAGAAAACTCTAATTGTTACAATTAAATATGTGATAAAATTATTATTGATGATTTGCTTGCCAAATATATTGAGTATAATTTTATTTTTTTTGAAAGGGTAAGAAACAAAGTTGAGAAGTTCTTCTCTCAAGAGTTTTACATAACCTATCTTCCTGTATAATACAATTGAGCGCACTAGCCGATGAGAGGGACCAATACATACAATCATCTATACGAATACCAACTTTAGCAAGTCATTCGGTTTCTCTGTTAGCTTCTCTAAAGACATGTTGGACAAGGCTAAAGGTGCATAAAGAGATGGACGACTTTATGTCACCAACTAGTTGTTGGATTGACCAAGGAGAGTCGCATTTGCTGTTAACTACATCTATAACGATTTTATTGTCGCCTTCAATAATTATATTACGGAAGCCCAACCTCAAAGCCTCCTCTAGACCATTACGGATGGCAGTAGCTTCGGCAATGAGGATGGGAGCATGACCAAGGTTGAACGAGCAGCCTGAGAGGAATTGACCACGCCAATCACGGATGATGAGTCCCGCTGCATCGCCGAGAGGGATTTTAGCACCGTCAAAATTAACTTTCACAGCGCCAAAAGGGGGGAACGCCAAGCAATCCAGGAAGATGTGGGTCTTTGAGGGTTGACTTTACCCGGGAGGAGTTGTTCGTGGTGGAGATTGTCAAGCCTGTGAAAGATACGCCATTCCTCGCTAGATCTTCTATCTCTGATGAAAATGCCAACGATGGAGATTTTAGCTTTGCAGAAGATAAGATCATTTCTAGCTTTCCAGAGGCTACAAAGTAAAGCAACAAATTTGTCAAGATTAGAGGGACCAAGATTTTTTTGCAATGGGTCAGGATATTGAGGATATCCGAGTGAGAGGAGGGATGGTAGGGGAGCAAATGTTGGGTGACAACATCATTCCAGGTATCCTGAGCTCTTTGACAGTTCAGGAAAATGTGGTTTTGATCCTCAAATGCGAAATTGCAGAAAACACAAAAAGAGGTAACATTGAGACCGCGTCGCCCCAAGACATCGTTAGTGGGCAGAGCATTCTTGCAAAGGAGCCAGAGGAACACTTTGAGTTTTGGTTAGATATCAAGGTTCCAGATACATTTATATTCCTAGGGGGAATCTTGGGATAAGCCATGGGCAAGCCAGGTAGCCGATTTGGAAGTGAAGTGACCGCTACTTGAAAGGCCCCACCAGCATTGATCTTGTGCGTTATTATGGGGGATAGGAATATCTTTTATGAGGTAAACATATCTGGCATTGACAACGCCTTGAAGAAGGGTTAGGTTCCATTTCTTATCCGGGGTAATAAAATCTGCAACCTTTAAGTTGGAGTCAACTAGACTGGGGTTGGGAATGTTGTTAAGAGAAAGAAGGTTAGTGGAATGACACCAATTATCACACCAGAAATTGAATTTGTTCCCGTCATCGACTGTCCAACGAAGCCCCTTTTTAAACGTGTTCATGTTTTTCATAATGGCTTTCCAAGCCCAAGAATCATTGGCTCTGATTTGTCTATTGAAAAAATTGTCAGAGAGTGGGTATTTAGAACGAATAGGGGTGGGCAGGGTCGATCCATTGATGATGTAGGGTGGGTCGGGTCAAGGTCGACCCTTCATAGTAATGGGTTGGGTCAGAGCTTTTTAGTGAAAATAAGGGTCGGCTCATGGGCCACCCCTTTTGACCCTAAAGTTAAAATTAAGTGTATTTATACAAAAAAATAATAATTATGCTAATTATTATTTAATATGGAGTATTAATAATATATTTAAATAAGGTTAGCATTTAAAATAATAGGAAAAACTATTTATTTTGAGTTATCGTAGGCCGACCTGGTCCGGTCGATTCACCGACCCTTTAACATTGTGAAATGGGTCGGCTTGTTAATAACCCGAACCTTCACCGACCCGGCCCTTTCACAACCCTTATTTTTTAGGGTCCGACCCTCTTGACCCTATGGGGCCCCGACCCATTGCCCACCCCTAAGAATGAATAATGTCTACCCAGAGACCTGTTCCAAAAAGGTATTCCAAGTAAGTTTACTTAGGAACGCGCTGTTAACCACAATTGTTTTCCAAAGACCCAAGCCACCATACTTTTTAGGTTTACAAATTATGTCCCAGGAGATTAAAGCCAACCCTTTGCTAGTGTTGGGGTCTTTCTAGAAGAAGTTACGATTGATAGTATCTAATATGTTGGCAGTTTCTTTAGGAAGTTGAAAGCACTGCATTGTGTGCAGGAAGAGACTCCAGATTGGATTGAATAAGGGCAATTCGACCAACTTTTGAAATGAACTTAGATTTCAAGCCTTGCAGCTTTTGATTGGCTTTGTTAAGCAGCACTAAGAAACAATTTTTGTCGGTCTGCCACTGAAAACAGGGCAGCCTAAGTATTTTCCCAGGGAGTCACGCCTAGGGATGTTGAAGATGTCAGAGATCGGGTGCTTATCCTAAGAACAAGTATTTTTTGAGAAGAAAAGAGTGGATTTATTATAGTTAATTAGTTGGCCCGAGAGCCAGCTAAATCTGTTGATGAAGTGTTTTAAGAGAATAGTTGAATTGGAGGTAGCTTGACAGAAGAGCAGGCTATCATCCGTGAAGAGAAGGCAAGGAGCTAGCTGAGCCTGGGGGGTGAGCTTGACGCCAATGCCTGATCGTGGGAGGGAAGATAGGGATCGAAGATAGATGGTAAGAACCTCCATACATATGATGAACAAATAAGGTGATAGAGGGTCCCCTTGACGTATGCCTCTCGATGGTTTGAAAAAGCCACAGACTTCATTATTAATAATTAGAGAATAGGAGACAGTTGTTATGCATTCCCGGATCTATGAAATCCAAGTTTCGCTAAAACCAAATTCTCTCAAGGCTTGAAAGAGGAAATCCCATTCAATTCTGTCATAAGCCTTTTCTAAATCTAGTTTTAAGGAAACCCAACCTTTTTTTCCTTTCATGTTGTTGAATTTATGTATAAACTCATGAGCAACTAGAATATTGTCATGAATAGAACAACCAGTAATAAAAGTCGATTGGGCAGGGTCGATGAATTTATTCAAGATGGGCCTTAGGCGATTGGCCAAAATCTTATAAATGATCTTGTAGATACTGTTACAAAGACTAATTGGTCTAAAATGAGCTGGAAAGGAGGGGTTTTCGACTTTGGGAATGAGAGTAATAAGAGTATGATTAATATGTTTGAGGAGTTTACCATTTTCGAAGAAAGACCAAATAGCTGCACAAAGGTCTTTTTTGATAATATTCCAATAGGATTGATAGAAGGCGATACCAAAACCATCAGGTCCAGGAGCTTTATATTTGTGTTGCTGAAAAACAATTTGCTCTATTTCTGCATCCATGACATCCTTGGTCAAGAGGGCATTATCCGCCTCAGAGATGCATGGAGAAATATCAAGTCCTAAATTTAGCAAAGGGTCGGCCTACGACTTAAACCTTTTGGTTAAGTCAACGACAAACATTTTTTGTATATCCTCCTCGTCCAAGGTCCAAAGACCGAGTTCATTTTTAACATGAGTGATTCTGGTAGCAACTTTTCGATTTTTCATTGACAAGTGGAAGAGTCTAGAGTTTCTATCGCCATTGACGAGCTAATTTTTTCTATGAAAAGGGCCTAAATATTTTTTGTTAAAGAGATGAAGTCACTCTCTTTGCTTGATCAGCCGATGGTGCCAGTTGTTGAGCCTGGTACTGCATGGATTGGAAATTAGTTTATCCTCAACCGATTAGAGGAGCTCAACGTTTCTTTGTAACTTAATCTTATAGTTGCAGAAGGTGGTTTTGGACCAGCTTATTAGGGCAATTTTAGTGCATTGTATTTTTCTGGATAAGCGGAATATAGAAGTGCCCGCAAACCGCGAAGACCAGCTTTTTTTAACTAGGCTATAAGCTTCGGTATAAGAACTCCAATGGGGTTGAAATATGAAGGTCTGACCTTTCTTTGAAGGAGTTGTAAATCCAGTTTCAAGCAGAACAAAGGAGTGATCAAAGATGGTGAATGGGCCATTTGTGACTTTATAGCTTGGGAACATGGATTCCCAAGCCGAGGATATAAGCACTCTATCGAGTTTCTCATAGATTAAATGACCTTTACACGACTTCTTCCAAGTAAATTGGCGACCCGTGACAGTAGCATCGATATAGAGAGTTTTAAGGAGGAAGCTATTAAGTCTAATGAATCTATCTGGTTTAGGATTCGGACCACCAAACTTCTCAGAGGGGCAAAGGAGTTCATTGAAGTCTCCCATCAGGCACCGGGGAAGAGAGACATTATTCGCCAAAAGCAATAAGTTGTCCCAAAATATATCTTTATCTTTGGATTGAGCGGGACCATAGCAAGTCGTAGTTAAGAATATGTAGTTAATTGACTTGTCGATGACTTCACAGTGAATATATATCGGGTTTGATAAAAGTATGTTGATTTCAGTGGTAGTGGAGTTCCAAAGACACCCCCAGAGTGGTTAGTCGGGGGAATGGAGAAAAAATTATCGAAACCTAGTCGTGAAATAATACGACTGGTATTTTCATTGTTGACCATTGTTTCAAGAAGAAAGACCACATCAGGGTTAATCGACGAGCGTAGGAGTTTTAATTCTTGATGAAGTTGGGATTTTTTAGCCCCTTGGACATTCCAGCTTATGATTTTCATTCTTTACCAACAAGAATACGACTTTCGCAACCAAGGGAAATGGATTCCGCACTCGAAAATGTTTGGTCAAAAATTGTGAACAGCAGCTTTGCTAGATAGAATTTTATTGTGAAAGTCGAAAAGACTTAAGTGTTCTACATAATACAAGAGATACAGGGGATAACTCAACAAATTATAAAATACAAGAGTAATAAATAGTACAAAGGCAGGAAATGCAAGAGCGTAGGAGATAGGGCGGCTATATGTCCAATTCTGCAAAAATGAAGACCTGCAGGTGAGCCAAAAGAGAGATTGATACATAGAATGTAGTGATGTAAGAGATGTTAATAAACGAAAAGCCAAAGGGAGAAAGAACAAGGAAAGGGGAAGATGGAGGAGGGGGTCTTAGAAAATAAAGGGCATTGCTCTTTGTCGACCTTATTTTGCTGTTCGTCGCCCTTAATTGACATGAAAATTCCATTTCATACCCTTCACCCTCAATACTTCCCAAACTCTTTCTCTCTCTTTCTCTCTCCTTCTCTCTCTAGAAGAAACTACCACTCTTTTTATCTGTAAATCCTCAAAACAAAGCCTACTAATTTTTCTAGCAATGAGTAATGAATCATCATCTGAAGAAGAAGAGGTAAATTTTATGTTTAATTGTTGTTTATTATGTTGAATTGGTAATTTTTGCGTCGAATTGTGCCATATCTCGTTTAGACCAAGGCTGAGCCGCGGAAATGTCATTGACCAAGGTCAGCGCCAGGACAAGCTGGACCAGTAGAGCAGCGTCTTTGGCTGGTGGGCCTTGGTCCAGGCTTGTCCTGGGCGCTCTTGGACCTTGGTTGGGCCGCGACATTTCCGCGGCTCAGCCTTGGTACAGGCGCTTCTTGTACGTGATTGGGCCAAGGTTGAAACGCAATATGGACGTGCGATTATATGGATGTCCTCTACCTCCTAGCACATATCCACAAAGTCCACTATGTTCTCGTGCATTTGCAACAAGGATGTCCTCTACCCCCGTTGGATATTAGATGGAGACGTGCCTGCGACTACTCCGTTGAAGGGTTTGATGTCCCTCTTCTCGACCGTTTTCAGTTGTGGTCTAGACTTAGACAAATTCGTAGGGATAACATATGATTTAGTTCGAATTATGCTACATTGTGGAAACATCATTCATACAATATAAAAAGATGGTTTTGGGGCAACATTGTTCATACAATATAAAAAGAAACCAAACGACAGTCAAATCGTCACATACAACATAAACTAAATTTAAATAAAGTTCAAATGTTCAAGCAGAAATAAACACCGACAAACTACAATTAGTCATCATCTTCCTCATCATCTTCCTCATCATCTTCTTCTTCATCATCCTCTTCTTCAACCTCTGGGGCCGGACGTGGGGGGGCCTGAATGTGCATATGCCGACACCACTGCCTTTTTTTCTTGGGGGCTGAACTAGAAGCCCCCTGATCTACCCCAGAACTCTGGGTGCTCTTCTTCCCCGGAGCAAACTTACCATCCCTATGTCTTAGTTGGACGTAGTCAACAGCCAGAACATCAACCTCCTCCTCGTCCCTCTGTGCATGCTCGGTTTGCCCATGACTACCAGACGCCATCATTGAATCTAGCTGGTCAATATAATCACCCATCGTATCAGTGTTAGATGGTTCTCGTTGCTGACTCTGGCGCATCATAGCGCGACGAAACGCTCGTGAGGATGCCGCTAGCAACGGCTGCTCAGGTTGCGCACCATCACCCGTAGTTGTTTCTACATTGCGCGCACGACGAGCTGATGCAGTCGTCCCGCGTGTATGCGGGTCACCATCTTTTTCTGCTCGCCAGCCAGTTGCGTACTTCTTAAATGTGAGTGAAAGTTTGCTTGCGAGGTTTTTCCCCGTCATTTCTATTCCTGTAAGATATTAGTTTTCATGACAACATACAAACAGATAATTAACCTACTTACTACTCTAAACTACCAAACCCACAAATTTAACCCTAAACCCTAAAACCCTACTACCCTAAACCATATAAACCTAATACTATAACACTTTGCTACATAAGGAAATAAGTTATTTGTGATGGTAGTTTAGATTAGTACGTAGGTTAATTTATAGTTCCAATATTAGCTGTAGATGTCATAAAAAGAGATTGAGTATGGATCTCATTATTGTCAAGGAGAGTGTAATTGTTCTGTAATCTATGGCTAAAAAAGACTCATAAAAAAGACTTTCTTTCCATCCATATATTAACAGGAACAAACACACTCTCCTTGTATAATAACAGAGTCCATACTACACCTCTGTTCATAACACCTACAACTAATAATACTAAAACTATAAATTAACCTACTTACTACTCTAAACTACCAAACTCACAAATTTAACCCTAAACCCATATTTATATTTTATTTATACAATAATTCTACTTATTCTCATAAAAATATTATTATTTATATTAATAACACCTACAACTAATAATACTAAATTTATAATTTATACAATTAAAAATAATAATATTGCATATCAAGTACACACAAAATCATGGTCAAATTTTTAAAAAACAAACAATTTTTTTTTAAAAAAGGACAAATTTTGCCCGAATTGTAAAATCGCGCCCGAACAAGACCGGACCTTGGTGGCGGCGCGATCGCGGCCGGGCCAAGGACCAGCGCGATACGAGCGCCACGAACCAAGGCCTAGGCGCGATCTGGGCGCCGCCGGGTCATGGCCCGGTCTTTTTCTGGGCGCGATTAGCGTTTACCGGGCACAATTTTGTCCCGTTTTTTTCTTCTTTAAGGGAACATACACACAAACAAACCATATTAAACCGTTCTAACCAAACGAATTTAAATTTCATATCCAATACATACAAAATCAACTAGTTTAAAACCAAAAATGTGTTAAATTTTGCCCGGAAAATAGCAAAAACGCGCCCAGATCTAGACCGAGCCTTGGCTGGGCGGCGGCCAGATCGCGTCCGGGCCAAGGCCTAGGCGCGATCTGGGCGCCGCCGAGCCAAGGCCCGGTCTTTTTCTGGGCGCGATTTGTGCGAATTCCGGGATAAATTTAACATTTTTTTGGTTACTTTAATCCCCACCATGCCCAATTAACCATCAAAACTTATAAAATTAAATCTATAAAACAAAAATTATTCAAAAAACAACAACAAATTCAACTTTAAATTGATATAAATTTACTCAAACTTACCTTGATTTAGGTTCTAGGGTGGCTCGGCGGTACGACTGGCGGTGGGAGGTGGCGGTGGTACGGTTGGCGGTCGGCGGATGGCGGTGGTACGGCTGGCGGTCGGCGGATGGCGGCGGCTGGCGGCGGACGGCTCCGGTGACCGGACCTTAGGATGGGTTGTTGTGAGAGAGAGATAGTGTGAGTGGAGAGATAGAGGGAGAGTGAGTATAGAGAGAGAGAGGAGGAGTGAGTTAGTGAGGGGAGAGTGAGGGGTATGTAATGGAATTGACTTGGACAATTAAGGGCGACGCCAACGATTTCAAGGCGACAAACAAAAAAGGGGAAAATAAATTATCAACCCACAATCCTCAACGAGGAACTCATCATCGACCGAAATCAGATAGGGAGACTGGGTCAATAAGGATGGCTGCCAAATTGCAGGAGCAATAGTAGCGATATCCCTGTAAGGGTCCAGACTGGTGTGCAAAGGCGGCTGCCATGCTATAGAAATAGCGGCAACAACGTCTTCACCTATAAAAAAAAGAAGAGACGCAAATAAAAGCAGTCATTAAGGTTGCAGGATGGAGGCCTAACCCATTAATTTTTTTGACATTTGCAAAATTGAAACAGAGGATACAAGTGATGGAATAGAATATGTACAGCCAACCGAAAGACTTAAAGGGATTAGCACAAGACATAGAATTGAGCAAAAGGGCAAGGACAGAAACATAGGATAAAGTGACAGAGAGAAAACGCAGAACAGAGAGAATAACAAAAATAACAAAGGGGAGGGAGTGCAGAGCAGTAAAAAGGAAGAGAGTGCATCCACAATAAACGAAACATAGGTCATTTATAATCCCTTTCAGTTGGAAAATTAAGAGATGATAAAATAGAAATATAACTAGAAACACAACGAAACGAAACAAAACAACTCAACATCAATTATAGAAGTAACGATCGAGAAAGAAACACAGCAAGAATGCAGATAAGGCACAAAAACCACAGAGGTTGAGATTCTAGAATACTCATCTACAAGACTACAACCAAGTAATAGAGGTCTATGAAGAACAGAGACAGGAAGAATAAAATTAAGTAAAATAGCACCCTACAAAAAGTAGGCCTTGCAATCTAAGGAAAGAGCACACCTGGGATTGAGATCGGAGAAGAGATAGGGGAAGGCGCAGAGGTAGGGCGCCTTGCACTGCACGCAAGAATTGCATCGGAACAGAAACCCAGAATCGCCGCGAGTCGAGACCAACCAGAGAGGAAGGCAGATCCGGCTCGGTAGATCGGATCTCTCATAAAGCGCATCAAAACCACCAGGGCACGCCATGGCATCTTGGATTCGATTTCCAGATCCAGATCGCCACTACTAGAAATCCCACTAGAAATCTTACGCATGCGATTCTTTCGGAAAAAAAATCATTAGAGAGAGGGCAACGACAAAAATTAGCCATCGTAGATGGGTAATCAGGGATATGAGCATGGATAGGCTAGAGAACTGTTGAAAGAAGAATTGCAGAGGCAGGGCTGGTGGAAATCGAAACGGCAGAGGAAGAAGAGAAGATATCATTCTGGAAAATGGATAGTTGTATGGAATTCTCTAGATAGAGAGAGAGGAACCCTAGGGAGGGTTGGAATAGAGACGATCACGCTTAACCTAAGTATGAGTATAATTGGATATAAGGATTATTGACTCCAAGAAATGGTTCATAAAGTAAATAAATCATAAAGTTTCAAGCTAGATTATGAGGTTCTAATTTGTAAGAAATGTTAATTTTATTTCTTTTTATATTTTTACTTCGTATTCTGGATGATCTCGGGGCAAGTTTCATACTTATTGCATCCAACAAAACATAAAAAAATTTAAATTGATATTTCTCATCAATTGAAATTTTATAGTCTTTCTTAGAACTTTATGGTCATTTGATTAATTGGTCATCCCTTAGGGTCAATTACATAAAAGTTTGGTTAATTAACCCTTCATCAGTGCTTTACACATATTTGACATTCTTCCATTCGTCCTTAATCATATATTCACCCTTCCCGGCCCGCGTTTTTGTTTGTCGCTTTGGAGAAGAGTGGAGAAATTAATGCAACACAAAGTTTTCAATAGAAATACATTAAAATGACAAAAGTGTCATCAATTATTTTAAGTTATTGGTTTCAAAATCGTTCATTAAAGATAATGACAGTAAAATTGTTATCGAAAATGTAAAAACGACAAATAATTAGAGACAAAATAGTTAGTTAAGTGGACAAATAATTGAAGTTATGAACATAATAATTCAACGAATTCCATCCATACCCTTCAAACCTATCCATCTAACGATTGATCCATTTCTATATTCTTAACTATATCGTGATTCCTTACAACAATTCAGTAGATCGAACTAAAAAAAAAGCAACACGTTTGGATACTAAATTGAAGTTATGAACATAACAATTCTCAAATTAACTACGTGAAAATAAAATCTTCAAATTGAACATATGAATGAGATTCCAAACTCCGACTCTGATTCTCTCTCCAGTTAATCACTTTACTTAAACCCTATATTAATAAAATTCGCTTGAGTCTTACTTGTTCAATGGCTCAGAAGAAGGAGGTTGCTTGCTTGTTTCTCTCGATGATTCAAAAATAGGGGATTAAAGGAGTATAATACAACTATGTGAAGATAGAGGGGTGAAAAAAGGCTCAAAATCAACGAAGAAATGAGCTTATATAGATGGCAATAGTTGTAATTTCCTGTAACAATTGGGGGCATCTTGGAAACTGATACTC
The DNA here is from genome assembly GCA_029582165.1 of Portulaca oleracea. Taxonomy (NCBI): domain Eukaryota; kingdom Viridiplantae; phylum Streptophyta; class Magnoliopsida; order Caryophyllales; family Portulacaceae; genus Portulaca; species Portulaca oleracea. The sequence continues at coordinate 35,884,589 of CM055873.1, read as the reverse complement.
CAAACGTTTTATTCAATTCTCAAACGTTGATAGGTATGACGTTTCATTGTCAAACGTTGTGCCAAACTCAATCCACCAATTCCTAATTCTAAACACTATTTTATGAAACACTAAAAAATTAATAAAATAACTCTTTGACCAGTCAAAATGCTATAAATTATTCCAAACCTTGTTACCGAATATGGCCTAAGTGTTAATTATGGATAAAGTAGGTACTCAGATGTTAATTGTGGACGTTGACCTAGCCTACAATTGCATAGATCAACTCAATTTTTATGCCACGTTCTCATGCAAGTCACCCAACGTGTTTCTAGTTATTATTATTATTTTTTGTTTTGATGTAACCTCATATTAATGTATAAACTATCAAAATGGAATAATAATGAAGGAAATGAATTATAAACCCAACAAAAAGGAAACAATACACGAAATTATAAACTACCAATGAAGGTAAAGATGGAAATGAAGAAAATGGATTGCTCGCTTATTGAACCTAGGTAGGTGCATAAGATCGTGGCGCACCTAGACAGGGATCCCTTTTTCAATAATCAATAGTGGAATTGATAATTGATGCACTCCTATCACAAAAGTACTCAATTATAAACTAATTTACAAGAGATCAAATCACGATACTCGATCCATTTTCAGCACATGAATGTTGTTTGGGTTTTGTCCCAAATTCTACTTTTCTTTTTTAAGTGATGAATAATTTAGAAGTATGATATCCCATAATACCTTATTATTTTCATATACTTAGAACTTCCACAACTTGTTACCTTGGAATCCAAGTTTGACTACCATATGTCATATTCTTGATCTAGTGGATCTTCTCTGGAAGCATACATCTTTGGTGGGCAAGTCTTAAGATAATAATATTTTATGATTTTTTATGGGTCGTATTTTACTATAAATATAGGTTTATTACTCCCACCATCCCAAAAGAATTATCTATTTTATTTTTTCACAGTCTTCAATGCAATACTTTGACTGCTAATTTTTCATGTTTTATTTTAATAAGAGTTGTAATATTATATTTAAGTAAAAGTATTTTTCATCACAAATCTAATGATGGTGGTTTTATACTATAAATCACCATATAATTTGATAAATTAATGTTTAAATTTTACAAAGCTTGACCTTATTAGTTATACATGGACAAATTTTTTGGGACAAAGGAAGTATACCAACCTATTCCTAAACACTTGTATTGAGAGTTTTTTTTTACTTCTACTCATCCCTAAGTTGTGAAAGTATTTTGAGACTTATTATTTTGTCTTTAGATTATTCTTGTTGTGTTATAAGCCATTTGGAATCTCTCTTGTAATATCTCCCGTTATACTAGATTATTGCTCCGCTACCGTCTGTGGTTTTTCCTGCTTTGGGTTCCCATGTAAATCTTGTGTTTTTATACTCTCATATTATAAGTACTCATCTTGTCATATTATTCTCGATTTATACATTCTGATAATTTTCTTTCGCTACAACTACTAGGTTCCTATATTTATTCCTAACAAGCGGTATCAGAGCTAGGTTGAATTTTACCTTGGTTCAGGATGTTGTTTGCAATTAAGTTCGACATTGAGAAGTTCAACGACGCGGTTAGTTTGAGTATTTAGAGAGTTTAGATGAAGGTCATTCTTACTCAGAATGGATTGAAGATGGCTTTAGATGGCCAATCCAAAAAGCCAACAAAATACGCCGCACAGAACATTTATGTACCTTTCCATGGCCAAGGCACTCCCATTCAAAAACAACTTCACGATTTTAATTCCAATATTATTGATCTAGCAAACTTGGAAGTTACTAATGAAGATGAGGATAAGGTTATTTCGTTGGTTATTTCTTTGTCCCATTCATATAAGCACTTTAAAGAGATCATGTATATTCTAACAACGAAACTTTGTCTTTTGAGGAGGTCAAATCTAATTTGATATATATCTAAAGAAAAATTTGATCTGAAGTGTGTTTTGATAATGGTAGTTATAGTAATCATTCTAGATCTAATTTTGAAGGGCATTCCAATAATACCCGTCGTTACTGTTCTAGCCAGGTTATGATGTACCCGAGTGTTATTATAGATTAACAATGAAGTAGGAGAAAGAAGTAATTTTAAGGCAAACTCATAATATTGTTGAAATTGATATTATGCTTGATGCAGATGATGGTCAAGGTTTTCTTATTTCTCCTCCTTGAAGAGGTTAACAACTATGATTGAGTTCTTGGTAGTAGTTATACTTATCATATGTGTCCTTACAAGGATGAGTCTTTAACAAATGATCCTATTGGCTCTAGTATTGTTCATATGGCCAATAATGCCCAAAGCGATGTTTTTGGGATCAGTACTGTTAATATCAAGGCTCGTGATAATGTTACTCAGCTGAAGGTAGAGTTTTGATCATATCTAAAGGTCAAATTTTTTTCAAAGGTTCCAAGAAAGACGGTCTTTTATATTTTACAAGGCTCTACTATTACAGGTTTTATATTCAGTTCTACAACCTCATCTCTTACCGAGTACAAGTCTAACTTGAGCTAAGCTAATGCTTATCATATTTTGATTGCCCTTTGAGGCTCCGCCCTATGGGGCTTAACCCTTTAAGGTCCTTTGGTGATATTTGAGTATTTGGTCCAACGTGAGTTTGTTTGGGTTTTGTCCCAAATTCTACTTTTCTTTGTCAAGTGGTGAATAATTTGGAATTATGATATCACATAATACCTTATTGATGTCGTATAATTAGAGTTTCTACAACTTGTTGCCTTGAAATCTTTGTTCCACAGGAAGATGAAAAATTGTCAATCCTCAGTTTGACTGGCGTATGGCATATTCTTTATTTTAGTGGATCATCTCTAGAAACCTACATCCTTGGTGGGCAAGTTTTGTGGCAATAATGTTTTTAAGGTTTTTTATGGGTTGTATTTCTACTATAAATATAGGTTATTACTCCTTTCGTCTCAAAATAATTGTCTACCTTACTTTGTTACGGTCTTTAATGTAATACTTTGACTATTAATTTTTCTTGTATTATATTTAAGTAAAAGTATCTTTCATCATAAATCTAATGATGGTAGTTTTCTTCTATAAGTCAACATATAGTTTGATAAATTAACGGTCAAACTTTACAAAGTTTGACCTCATTAGTCAAACATTAGTCAAACATTGACAATTTCTTTTGGGATGAAGGGAGTATCAGTCTACTGTTACACACTTGTATTAAAAGTTTTTTAAACCTTTACTCATCTCTAAGTTGTGAGGGTATTTTAATAAAGTTCTTATTTTGCTTTCAAATTACACTTGTTGTATTATAAGTCGTTTGAGATCTTTCTTTGCAATCTCTCCCCTTATACTAGTAGATCATTGCTCTATTACTGTTCATGATTTTTTCACGCTTTGATTTTTGTCGTAAATCTTGTGTCTTCATACTCTCATATTTTCAATACTAATCTTGTCATATTAATATACTCGACTTATACATCCCAATAATTCTCTTCCGCTACGAATAGGCTCCTATATTTGTTCTACCATGCTTCTTATGATACCAGAACCCACCCCCCTCCCCAAAAAAAAAAAAAAAAACACGATCGCCGTTAAAAGAATTATTGATATAGGCATATTTGCTGATGACTAGGTAAGGTACCCGTGCGATGCACGGGTATAAAAGTACTGGATTTTATTATTTGTGAACTGTGTCACATATTTGTTTTGGGAACGATAAAAACTATATACAAAAGTTTGAAACTTTAAGAGTTGGTATGCAAAAGGAAGTTTTGCGCCTTGTATCTACGTGGCGAATTTTCAACTATTTCGTTCCTGAAACAGTAAAGTTGAGATTATCAAAGGTACAGGAATATATGCATTGATAAGAAAAGATAAGTAATAAATCGTGGTGGAAAAAGCAAGGGAGGGGTAAACTAACCTATAGTAAGTACGATGACACAGCCACTATGCAGTCAAAAACCCTTGGCAAGAAGCAAAATGGCAGGTAGCCAGTAAAAGGTAGATCTGAGTTGGCGAAAAGTAGAAGGGGAAAAAGCAACACCCTACGGAAGACGATTTAGTGAAAGAAAAGGTCTTTGGTTGCTTAACGTCCCGATAAGTCAAGTCTGGGATTTTACTCTTGGGTAAGTGACTTCACTGTATCATATGTTGGGTCTACTATGAAGAGGAGCACGAACCTGAGGGTCTCTTGCTGCTGGTAGGCATGATAGTTAGCTTTGACGACAAATACGTGTTCTTTGTTACTGGAATGGAGATCAAGACATTTTGTATTCACAGTTCCATCCTGTACATACCACAAAAGATGTAAATGAAAAAAATTATTAAATTGAACATTTAATAACTATCATAAACAAATAGGCTCCTGTATATATAAAAGGAGGGTGGAAGTGGTAGGATAATAGATACCTCTTGTGTGTTTTCATATAATTTAAGTGCGGTCACTGAGAATAATGTCTCCGCAATCTTTCCAAAGGTTGTCACAATTATTTTTCCAGATGCATCTTCTAGTTGGCATTCGATACAACATCTGTGTAGAATAAAATATGGGATATAATAGGTTAGGAATATGTACGTACTGAATTAGGTATTTTCGTTGGAGGAGATTGCAAATATTAGAGTTATATCTTAGGATTGCAGTAGATGGCGTGGCGTCCTTTTCTATGAAAGAATGACAGGAGTACTACGATCCGTGGGGGGCATTAATTATTTTCAGGCATTTGTTACAACATGTGTATATAAACTTCTATTTGTTGTTAGTAACAAATACACGGCCTCGTATATTAAATATATGACCCTGCAGATTGGTTACTGTTAAGGATATTATAAATATCTTGTATTTTAGTTATTCTGTTAGGTTAGTTAATTAGATTCTTTCTTTATTTTCTTGTTTACTTCTAGTCTATATATACCTCCCTCTATCTTGTACTTTCATTCATTCATTTTTTCACACGATAATAATACACAAGTTCTTTATTCCCTTTCTCTCTTTCTCTTTGAGTATCTTTCTATTTCAGAAAGATTAACATGGTATCAGAGCTTTGCTCTTGATTGTTTTCTTCTTCGATCGGTTGAAGTCCAGATCCAGATCGTCGTTTTTTTTTTTTTCCAGCAATCTTCTTCGGCAATTTGACATCCGAGGTTTGATTCTTGCTGATGGTTGTTCCAGTCGACAACTCTCCTTTGTATACTGGTAATTCGAATGATCCAAATCATATTCTGTATCTTCATCCTTCTGATAATCCTAACAATGTGCTAGTTAGTGATTTGTTAAATGGGGAGAATTATGGTCATTGGAGGAAAGCCATTGAAATAGCTTTAATTTCTAAGAATAAATTGGGGTTTGTTTTGGGGACGCATGCTAAACCTACAAACAATCAGTTTGTGCCACAATGGGAGCGATGTGATAAAATGGTTCAATCTTGGTTAATAAATGTTGTTGTTCATGACATTGCTCAAAGTATTTTGTTTTCTGCAAATTCAAGAGATGTTTGGGTTAAATTGGAACAAAGGTTTGGTGAGGCTGATGGCACTAAGATTTTTCGGATTCACAGAGAGCTAATGACTATCTCTCAAGGAAATTCTTCTGTAATTGATTACTTTACAAAGATTAAGAAGTTGTGGGACGATTATAATTGTTTGATAACTATTCCCAGTTGTCCTTGTGGTTTAGAATGTCTGAGTTTGCAAACAGCACAGAAGTTGATTAATGATCAACAATTAATGCAATTCTTGGTTGGTTTAGATGAAAGCTATCGTGTGACAAGGGGTAATATTCTTATGTTAAAGCCTTTGCCTAATATTGATCAAGTTTATCAAATGGTGTTGCAAGAAGAGAAGCAAAGGTCTTTGTGTGGTTCTCAGTTTAATCAATCTTCAGCAACTTTCAATATACAAGTTTTGGATTCCGCTTTTGCTTTTCAGCAAAAGAATTTCAAACAGAATCCTAGATTTGAGCAAAAGAGTTATAATTCGAATCAAAGATATGAGCAGAAGAATTATCAGGGTTACAATTAGCCTTCTTTTCCTATCAAGAATGAGCAACATAGGCCTTCTGGTTCTCAAGATAAACGTTTCTTTTGTGATTATTGTAAAGTTTTTGGTCATACTATCCAACGATGCTACAAGATACATGGGTATCCACCTGGGCACAAGTTCTACAAAGGCAACAAAGTAGCAGCCTTAGCTCAGCCTGAAGCAGATGATGCTACTGCGAGTCAGAATGTTAATCAAAGTCAGCAGCCTTCTCCTGTTTTGACAGCTGATCAGTATGATCAGGTTATGCAGATGCTTCAGTAGTATCAATCTTCTCAGCTTCAAAACCAATATCATAATCTTGATGAGAGTGGAGCATCTGGTTTCTTTGCTGGCACTACCTTTGCAAGTACACCCTATCAGTTTAAATATAATAATGTCCAATGGATAATTGATAGTGGTGCTTCTAATCATGTTATTTGTGACATTTCTCTTTTACATGATGTTAAGAGTCTTGTCAAACCTTCTTTTATCGTCATTCCAAATGGAAAGAAATCTATGATAGAATATTCAGGGTCTTTAATGCTTAGACCAAATTTGGTTCTTCATGATGTTCTATTTGTTCCAGATTTTAAGTATAACTTGTTATCAGTTCATAAGCTTGTTCAATAGCTTCAAGCTTGTGTTGCTTTCTTTCCAAATAAATGTGTGCTTCAGGTCCCCAACACAAACAAAGTTCTCCTCCTTGGTGAAGAACAGAAGGGATTATACATACTGCATCAAAGCCAAGGCAAGCAGAATGTGCAACAAAGCAAGGCTACAGCTTTTCTCTCCAAGGCTGAAACAGGGCATTTCCGTTTAGGACATCTTCCTTTTGAGCAAATGAAGTATACTGGGGTTTTGGATTCTTGTAAAACTGAAACACAAAGAATATGTCAGATTTGTCCTATGGCCAAATTTCAAAGAAAACCTTTTTCTAACAGCTCTACTAAGTCTGAGAAATGTTTTGATCTTTTGAATGTTGTTATATAGGGACCTTGCCCTTATAAAACACATGACAGGTTCTCTTATTTCTTGTCTATAGTTGATGATTGTTCTAGATGTACTTGGGTTTTTTTGATGAATAACAAAGGTTCTGCTATGTCTCTGTTAAAATCTTTTGTTCTATTTGTGGAGAAACAGTTCAATACTTTTGTTAAAATAATTCGTACTGATAATGGTCTAGAATTCAAAGACCATCTTGCTTTAGATTTTTATGCAGAAAAGGGTATTCTCCATCAAACAACTTGTGTGGATACAGCACAACAGAATGGGATTGTAGAAAGAAAGCATCAGCATATCATGCAGGTGGTAAGATCTTTGTTGTTTCAATCAAAATTACCAAATACCTACTGGGGAGAAGCTTTATTGACTACAATATATTTGATAAATAGAACGCCCTCTGCTGTCCTAGGAAATAGGAGTCCATATGAAATTTTGTATGGTTTCAAACCTTCTTATGATCACTTGAGGTCTTTTGGTTGTCTTGCTTATGCAGCTACCCTAAAAAGAAATCGAGATAAATTGCAATCAAGAGCTAAACCTTGTGTTTTCCTGGGGTATCCACCTGACAAAAAGGCTTACAAATTACTTGATATATCAACTAAACAGATTATATACTCCAGAGATGTATCCTTTTATGAGAATGTGTATCCTTTTCATATGCTTCCTAAAGGTTCTGATGTTCCTTTACCTGTTATACATGAGTTTGTTTCTGACAGTGTTTTTGAAGGGACATATCAATCTGGTGACAACATTTCTACTGACATCGACACCATTCATACAAATAAGATCTCATCTGAGCCTAGCACTTTTTCACAAGATTTTCCTGAGATTTCAGCACAAGAACCTGTTCTAAATGAATCTAGTATTATTTCTAACTCTCCTAATATTACTCAACCTGATGATGTTTCTCATAAACAGTCTGTTGCCATCAGACAATCCCCTATAAGGAGGACTTCTAGGAATATCAAGAAGCCTCAATATTTGTCAGATTATCATTGTAAATTAGCTATTACTAACAATTCTTCTCAAGATTTTTTTGCTTTCCAGAATAAATTACAGGAATATTCTGAGCCAAAGACATATAAACAAGCCTCCAAAGATCCAAATTGGGTTCAAGCTATGCAGAAAGAGGTTGATGCTTTGCTTAAAACTAGTACATGGGAAGCAGTAGACTTGCCTCCTGGAAAAAAGGCTATCAGCAGCAAATGGGTATACAAGATAAAGTTAAAAGCTCATGGCAGCCTTGAAAGGTACAAGGCTAGATTGGTGATAAGAGGTTTTACACAACAATATGGTATTGATTATCAAGAAGTTTTTTCTCATGTGGTTAAAATGACAACTATCAGAAGTGTAATTGCTCTTGCAACTTTAAAGAAGTGGTTTATTTCTCAGCTAGATGTAAATAATGTCTTTCTCCATGGCAATCTAGATGAGGAAGTTTATATGGAAATGCCTAAAGGTATTCCTAACCCAACTAACAAAGTGTGCAGGCTAAGAAAGTCATTATATGGCTTAAAACAAGCAAGTATGCAATGGTTCTCCAAACTCAGTCAAACCCTTTTATCCTTGGGATATCAACAATCCAAGAATGATTGTTCACTCTTCATCAATAAATCATCTACTGACATAACTATTATTGCAGTTTATGTGGATGATATACTCTTCACTGGATCCAATCAAACTGAGATTGAACATGTGAAGAAACACTTGGACAGTTTGTTTGGCATCAAAGATTTGGGGAAACTCAATTATTTTCTTGGTCTGGAAGTCACTCATGTGCCTCAGGGAGTAATTCTATCTCAAAATAAATTCACTAAAGAATTACTTTCTGATTGTGGTTTGCTTCATCCATCTCCTGCTGTAACACCTTTGCCTATTAATACAAAATTAAGTCTTGATGAAGGTGAACTACTAACTGATCCTTTATCTTACAGGTCCTTAGTGGGAAAGATTAATTTTCTTACAAATACAAGACCAGACTTAAGCTTTGTTGCCCATACTTTAAGCCAGTTTATGCAACAACCAAGGACCAGCCACCTCAAAGCTCTTCAGCACACTCTCAGATACATCAGAGATACTGCACATTTTGGAATTCTTCTAAAGGGACCTGACCAGCTCAACATTAAGGCTTTCTCAGACTCAGATTGGGGTGCTTACTCCTTCACTCGAAGATCAATCACTGGCTACTTAATTCTACTGGGTGATTCTCCAATAAGTTGGAAAAGCAAGAAACAAGGGACAGTATCAAGGTCATCATCAGAGGCTGAATTCCGAGCATTATCACAAACTGCTTCAGAAGTTACCTGGATTGTTCGACTGCTAGAGGAGTTAGGAGTCCAATCTCTCAAGCCTGTCACCTTATTTTGTGGTAATCAGTCTGCTATACATATCGGCAAGAATCCAGTCTTCCATGAGAGAACGAAGCACATTGACATAGATTGTTACTTCACAAGAGAAAAGGTGCTTGAAGGATTGCTTCAACTCACACATCTTCCAACTCAAGAACAACTTGCAGATGTATTAACCAAGGTCCTTCCATCTTCCCAACAAAATTATATTTTAACCAAGCTTGGATTAGTTTCACATACATCCAAGCTTGAGGGGGGATGTTAAGGATATTATAAATATCTTGTATTTTAGTTATTCTGTTAGGTTAGTTAATTAGATTCTTTCTTTATTTTCTTGTTTACTTCTAGTCTATATATACCTCCCTCTATCTTATACTTTCATTCATTCATTTTTTCACACGATAATAATACACAAGTTCTTTCTTCCCTTTCTCTCTTTCCCTTTGAGTATCTTTCTATTTCAGAAAGATTAACAGTTACTAATTACGACGCATATTTAGAAATGCTTGATTTATTAATGCTTTTAATTGTGGCAAAAAAAAACATGATTCAAACCAAAGTTGTTGCACATAGAATGGGAGTTCAGTTGGTGACTGTTTGAGATAATATAGGCAACATGCAATTCAATTTGTAAGTCACACCATAGAAATGATATGTAGGGAATTCTCAAGAAGAAATGATATGTAGGGAATTCTTAAGGGTATGTCAGGCAACAATTGTACATGTTTGTAATTTTTGCAACTTATAAATAAACATGGAATTCTTGAAGAATTCACCATTGTTTTCAATGAAATGATTATCCTCTTCATAAGAGGCTAATAAATGGGGATAAACAAATAGTAAAACAAAATAATTTGACTTCTGTCCCTTTTTATTCATATCAATTTGTAGTTGACGTAAAACGTGGTGCCATAGTACACAAATTTGATGTCACATTCTGAAGAAAATTGATATAGTAGGTGAGCAATACAAGAAAGTTGACTAAATATCCAAAGCGTCAATAAATAAAATTGCAGTACATCAGAGCTTTGTATTATAACAGCTTGTAGCTATTATCATACCAATTAGACAATTACTGTATCATATCAAATATAGTAAGACTATATATAGCCATCCATTATGGTGATCATGAGAGGGAAAATGTTAAATTAAAAAGGGTTTTTGGATGATAATATACCAATCTTTGGGAGTGTTGAATTGTAATATACCGACATTTACTATTGGACAACAATATCCCTGACCTTTATACCTGAGTGACATTATTATACCAACAGTAACTAAGGGGGTGGTGAACCGGTCTCCACACGCGCTAATGTGTCGGGTGAAGGGAAAAAAATTGTCCCAAACCAATAACTTCGTTAACCCCTTAGTTTTCTCACTAACCCACATTACAAGACATTCGCTGGTTGTGTTTCACGTCAGTACGAAGACCGTTTCACAACCTCGTTAGTCACTGTGTTGGGGCCGATTTTTTTTAATGTGGGTTAGTGAGAAAAACAGAGGGGTTAACGAGATCATTTGGCAAGGATCGGTTATTATCCCTCTGTCTGTCACGCCAGAATCGAGACCACTTAATCAGTCACCACCCCCTTAGTCACAATTGGTATAATAATTTCACCTAAGTATAAAGGTCAGGGATATTGTTGTCCAATAATAAAGGTCGGTATATTACAATCCAATACCCCCAAAGGTTAGTATATTGTCATCCAATAAGCAACTGAAATTATATCTGAGAATTTTGATTAGACAGTAGATGTATTAAATTAGATGGCATACAAATGATACCCAAGAAGGATACAACCATCATTATGTTTTTAACCGGTACATAGCACAATAAATTTATAAAGAAAAAAGTTTATCAAAGTATTTGTTTACATTAATCATCTGTGAAAATTTCCAAGCAAAACAAGAGAAGGGGTCAAAATGACATATAAGCTTGGGAATGACATTTATTATACAGGATAAACTCGAACAACTCAGGGAGTCAGGATTGGGTCGATTGTAAGGCATAAGCCCATCCTAGCCCAGCCCAGCTAAGAGTACCATTAAGTTTACTGTGGACAAAAAAACTTAAAGTGGGAAAAAGATATACAACTCTTCAGTCTTGACCTACTAAATCTTACAGTGTCAAACCAACATCACAATTTTCAACAAGAATTATGAGTCCAGAGTCAGATATTAAAAAGGGCATGCTGAATAGTAAAAAGGGCATGCTGAATAGTAGATGAATGAAATAGAGTGAAAGGTAGGAAGATACCTTGTTTGAGCTGATGGAACGTCTTTGATTGATATGACTTCATGATGCACGCTATGAGAAGAAGAGCTAGAAGCAGCTAGTGCGACAGGTACAAGTAAGTATTCTTCTCGATCGATTATCTCAGAAATTGTGTGCTGATTTTCTGATATCCTGTTGCATGTGTGATTAATTTAATGCTATAATATTAGGCATTGGTATAATAAAAGGACGGAAATGTTTACCATGTTCACAATGTTGCAGCTTCAGGTAAGTCAGGACTTATTATGAATTTGAAAGTTGGAGTTGTTCCCAATGACAAACCTATAGTATCACATCAGATGATGAAAGGTGTATCATAATAGTTCTAGGAGTAATGGAATACAAATTAATTACGAACTAAATACAGGGTAACAAGCCTGTAAAATGCTTAAAAGGATAAAACTTATCATTGAAAGCTTTGATTTTTATGCGCGTTGAGATGATAATAGGTTAGTTTTCTATTTGTTCTATAATGCAAGCAGATTTTTAGTGATGATTTGATCCCACGTTATGAATAGTAGGGGCTTTAATATATCAAAAGGTGTTAAGTAAATTTATAAAATGTTTGATGCGCTATAAATTTAGATGAGAGAGGTAGGGATCGTACTCTTCATTCATTATCACAAACTCTTGTACAACCTTTCCATTGATAGTCTTTGTTGGACGTGATGTTAATATAGCACCCAGTATATCTGCAATATTAAACAAACGTGAAAGAGATGGTTCACAAGTATGATAAGTTTATGCTTCTTTGTTGAGTAAATAAGTTGTTATGGTTCTGTACTTACCGATTTCACGTCTAATGTGTCGTGACATATCTGAGAAATTCATGAAGTTGAAGGAAATAGGAATTTCATCTTCTTTATTTAGTGGTAGTTTAGTGACAAGAGATGATTGGTTGATTACCCATTGATAATCATGTGGCACAATACGGTATTGTCTCGCAATGGGTGACACCTTGGCATTACGTATTTCATATTTTCGCAAGGATATCAACGTATGTGCAAAGTACCCGATATCGCCCCCGAAAATTGTAGCTTGCACCTTAGTACCCTGTAAAAAGTGCAAAGGGTTTCGAATATATAGCAGTGTTATAGAGTTTAACTAAAGTATACATCACATTAATAAATACTAAACTTAGTACCTGTTTGTCTATGAGAATCAATCTTTGAAGTTGAGAGGCTCTTTCTGATGTACGAGGAAATGATTTTTCCAGTACTCGTACTATAACAGCCTAATGCCTCTCGCTTGCAGGAGTAATGTCAGCTATAAACATGTTGCCTGTAGTTGCTGCCATAACCTGTGAATTAATTGATCAATATATGTTCATGTACAAGACTATAAAAGGTTACAAAAAGCACATATATATTCAACAAAGTTGGAACATTTGTGAAATATTGAACACTTACGTAATTAGATCTTTACAATAGTATCAAGATCGGGAATTAGGTCATTAATCACAGCATGTATAGCTAGCAAATAGGCATTTCTACAACAGAGAGGATTTCTTCATATACTACGTTCTTCGTATAGTTATAGTTTGTTTTGTCATCTAATGGCTTTGAGAGGATCTTGATCGATTCAGCTATTTTTGCTCTAGATAATGCGACATAAAGTTGACCGTGAGAAAATACATGCTCTGGCAAATAGATACCTACATTTTCTAAGGTTTGACCTTGTGCGTTATTTATCGTCATCGCAAAACATAGACGTACAGGAAATTGTGTGCGAGTAAAGGTGATAGAGAATTTATATGTGTTTGATGCAATGGAATTCTAGGAAGGAAAACTTTGTCACCACGATTGTATCCAGTAGCAATTTCACAATCAATGACGTTCTTGTTGAATGTTAAACATATGAGGCGGGTGCCATTAAATAGACCTTTAGATGGGTTAATATTTCGTAATAGTATAATAGGACAATTTGGTTTCAGAATTAATTTATGTTGGGGAAAGCCATTTGGTGTCAAACTGTTGATTAAATCTTCATGCTCACCTTGTTGGTCGAGATTATTTATAGTGTCAGAGCTATAATATATTATCTCTTTCCCGGGAAATTTATCTATGAGAAGTTGATTTATATTGTCAACATAGTCATTTTTAGGAGTTAATATTGTTTGTTTTACTATGGATAGTGGATTTGCCACCAAATTTTTTAGGTTTGGAAACACATGATTGATTAATCTATTTAATGATGTATTGTCATCAGTATAAGGAATTATAATACTTGATGGAAGTGCAACTAAATTATCGAGGATTGTTTTTTCAGTTCCATTCCCAATGTGTAGTAAATAATTACTAAAAGCAGGATCTGATAAAGCTCTCATATTTTGAGTGAGATGAATTTTTTCAAAGCTTTGCCATATATTTGATTTTACCAAACTTGTATCAATTTGTTCTAATCTTGTCTTTTTAGGAGCAACAGGTAGCACTTGTCTGAAATCTCCACCAAATACAATAACTTTCCCGCCGAAAGGCGTATTACAGCTTATTATGTCTTGGAGCATTCGATTAACTGCTTCGATCGCTTGTCTTTTAGCCATTGAAGTTTCGTCCCATATAATAAGTTTTGTTTTTTTTAATAGTTCAGCGGTGCAACTTTCTTTTGTAACGTTACAACTTGTGTAATCATCAATATTTATCGGTAGTTTAAACCTTGAGTGTGAAGTTCTGCCTAGAGGCAAATTAGATGCTGCTATGCCGGAAGTTGCAACAGCCAGTGCAACAAATCCTTTAGAACGAACTGTTGCAAGTAAAGCACAATATAAGAATGTCTTTCCAATTCCACCAGGGCCATCAATGAAGAAATGTCCATGATAATTCAAGAATATTCTGTCAGTTATTATATCGTATGCATGTCGTTGTTCTCGGTTTAATTGTTGTATAGACAGAATGTCTTTTTCAGAGACTTCAATATTTAATTCATCTTGTATGTCTTTAGAGACAATTTCATTTGTAATTAAGCTACATTGGTTATTGTTGGGTTAATGGCTCAAATTCTCTTGACTCATTGTTTGGCAAGTTTCCTAAGCCTGTTTGAACTCCAAGTTATCGGTTGCTATTAGAAAATTATTTTCTTTCCTAATTATATTTAGGTCTGTTTCCTAATTGTAATAACATTCTAGCTAAAACCTAATTGTATTTTGAGGAAATCTAACCAGAGCTATAGGATGTTTACCCCTGTAAATAGAGGTCTTTATTCACCCTGTGATATGTGGCCAGCGTAGCAGATGTGAGTGCCTTCAAAACTCCCCATGAGGGAGGTACGGTGTTATTTCAACATCTTCACCCTACATATCCTTAGGTTGTGAGAGTATATGAGAGATTAAACTTCACCTCTTGTAATATCTCCTTTTCTATTAGTGGATGTTGGTTGTTGGCCGTGGTTTTTTCCCGATTTGGCTTTCCATGTAAAAATATTGTCTCACCCATATAAAATCTTTGCTCTTGCCTCTCTATTATTATCCTCGATTCCATAATCATCCTATATTTCCTTCCATTGCATATATTGCTCTATTTTACACCCTAATAATTGACCAAGAACTAGCAACAGATCTGAATATGATCCTAACATGAAATTAAGTGTTAGAATCTTTTGTTAGTAGTAGGAACCTTGTCCTTGGGATCTTCCAATAACCCTAATATATAAACGGGTGGCATTATGTACGGGCATCATAAAATTAAGTGTCAGAATCTAATGTTGCAAATTGATACCTTGGTTTATGTTGGTGCCTTTTTCCGTGGTCGTTGCTTTTTTAGCTCAATAGGCTTTTCTAGCTTTTGCACGTAATTGCTCCTTTTTTTTTTCTTCTGGTAATGCGGCATACTGAAGTCCTCTTATTAAGTTTTTATTTTTCTTTGGATCGATTTCATTTTTCTTTGTATCCATTTTCAAAGCATTCCAATTGTGGGAGTAAATTATTGGTGTTTGTCTCTTTAAGAGGTTATATATTTGAAAACCAAATGTAAGAGTATCATTTACCAATGAAATATAAAATAACGATAGACAGTGAACTACGTTCAAGCAGAGATAGTGGATAAACAAAAATAGTAAATGAGGGGAGTTACCTTGACAACAAAATGCAGTTACATGATGCAAAATCAATAAAATGTGTTATAACATAAATGACAAACTTCGTTTACAGGAAAGAATTATGGATGCTAGATTTATGATATAACGATGCCCCGTAGTGATATTGTAAGAGTTAAGTAGTCCTTACTGAGGGGTTTTTTCAATGACAGCGTCAACTAACACATAATGGCGTCGTTTGTATGACTTCTTACTATTACTCTCATCCATGTCAATGTATTTAGCATAGTGTGTTACATCTTTATTTTATTTTATTTTTTTAACAAAAAATAACATGTACTATATGCTTGTAATTATGTCTTCTTTATCTTATTTGTGGCCAGCATAAATAGTAGAACACAAGCGAAAGCTAAATGTCGTAAGGGTAGTGGTCTTTACTTCTCGTCCTTTCTATTTTCAAGATGTGCAACAATCTCATTAAAATACAGAAAGAAAAAATTACCAAGTTTAGTGTTGGTATATTTTTTCAGTACCTGAGAAATTTGTGTCAAAAGAACGACTATTTCCTACAAATACAGGTCACATGAAGCTGAATTTCATTACTTAGTTGTGTTAGATTTGGGATCGACCCTAAAGTTGTTTGCTGTTAATATCAAATTGTGTGAAGAATCTGTTGTATGTGATTAACGTCTTCACCTAATAATCTTCTAACTAATGGGTCATACTGTAAGATTTTGACCTAAAACTAGCGCTGGCAAAAATCCGGGTCCGGGTAAATCTGGGTCGGAAAAATTCGGACAATGTCAAAATTTGGACGAGAAATTCATGTCCGGACCCGGTTTTATTTCGAGTCAAACCGGGTCGGACAATTCGGACGAAGCTAAAATCGGGTCCGGACAATAGAAAAAAGAGAAATTTTATGTCCGAATATTCGGTCAATATAAAAAATTCGGACGAAAAATCTATGTCCAAACCCGGTTTTTTCCGGGTCGGACAATTCGCGTAATCCGGATCGGACAAAATTTTGCCAACTCTACCTAAAACAGACAATATTCTGTTGATGGGTTCGACCTAACAGTTCCTGACCACACCACCCTTCTACCAAATCAATGGTAGTGCCAGCCCTTGATTTGAGGATATGTCTATTGTTTACATTTAACAAGTGTAACTCATGTTTCTGTACAGCATTGATATCACCTTTCATGTACATCTGAGAGGGATCTATATTAATTATAGGATTATAATCATAATAAAAGTAGAAAATATATAAACTAATGACTCGGGTAATGAAGCCAGAACTACACTAAGTAGCTTAAACAACATAGCTTTCTCTAGTTGCCTTAATAATAATAAGACATTCATCACTCCACGTAATACACCAGGAGATCCTCAATTAATATTGGAAATGAATTTAGCTTGACTTGATGTTTTCCCAATTTCAAATTTGTCAATTTGGGATTGATGCAATGAGAGGTCATATATAGTTGAATATTATTACTTTACTATGATATGAAATTCACAAACTATAAGCGACTATTGATTGTTTCTTTATTCTTAAGATCTTATTATGATATATCTATTAGTACCAAACCACGGTCGGTTTACACGTTTATTTATGGGCCCTAGTTGCGCTCTGTTTAGATCTCCTTTTGTGGGCATCTATCTTCACTCAGGTCTCTTTTTCGCCGAAACACAGGGTGGAGGGCACCTAAAGCAGACAGAAGCTGATTACCATGGATATAGTATTTAAAACATTGAAACATTCATTGATTGAGAATGAAGAACTATACCCTGAATTAGAACTTTCAATGATTTAAAATCTAAAATTTCAGAATTTGGGGACCAAATTCAAAGACTTGAATTAATGGCTAAAAAACACAATACTAAATCCAAACTTTAACTTGAATTAAGATGTTCAAATCAAATAATAGTTGTTGATAAAATTGAAACCCAAAATAACAAAAGTGACATATAATCGAAAACAAAATGAGGAACGAGTTGAAACTACACCCAACCTTTACTTTGGATTCAAAACATGAAAAAAATGAAGATGGTTTACGAGTGAACACAAGTTCTTAAAAGACATTCAGCATTTCAATATAGGTACGATCAAGTATGAGAACCACCAGTAATATGTCATTGTTCTTAAAAATGTGAAAGGGGACGATCCAAATTTGAGTCAGTGTGACCAGCAAAACAAATTCATGTAGAAACTTGAATGTATCCTTGTGATGGAAAATGTATCCTTGTGATGGGAAACTTGTGCACATATTGACATGAACATATATAATTTCCAATTTTCTTATAAAGACAAGATTCACAATGATTGGAAATTGCTTTAGCAAAATGTTACCTAATCATATGTAGCTGCTTATTTATGACCATTATTGTAAAGCATAAGGTTATCTCATATTTTTTTTAGTTGATTTCAAACAAATTGATTTCTTTTTCCTTTTGTTTCTAATGTTTTCCCTAGATTGTAGCATAAATAACTTATGTAAAGTTTGTTCGACTAGGAAAAATGAGGCACCAAAGGGGTTGGTTCGGGTTTTTTTGTGGCAAAGAAGGGGCTAGAATCGGCTTTTTTATGTAACAAAAAAAGGGGCTTGGCCAGGGTCTTTTTGTGAGAAGAAAGGGGCTGGGGTCGGGTATGTTTGTGACAAGAAAGGGGCCTGGGACGGGTCTTTTGGGTCATTGTATAATCGAAAAGTAAAATTAACTACAAGGAATCAACTAATCAAATCTAATTAAGCACCTTAAATCTCCAAATTAGGCACAATCAATTTGCAAACTCAATCAAATTTTGACTATCTGCACTACAAACCTAACCGAGTACCTTGAACCCAAAGATTACGCTTTCTACAATCTAATTTGAAAAAAATTACTAAATCTGCAGCTAAACAACTAATTCTAAAACAAAATCATACGAGGAGGTAAAATTGGGAACGGGAATGGAAAGAAATCATACCCAAAGACAAACATTCCCCCTACATTGATCTATCATTGAATCTGTCGTTGAGTTGACGGTGCTGCGGGAGTCACGTGGCGGCGTCGGTCGTCTGAGCTTCAGAAGAGCGTGGTGGCAATGTCGGCATGGATGGAGTTGACAATGGTGACTGCGGCGGTGGTCGGTGAAGAAGAAGAAGAAGAAGAAGAAGAAGAAGAAGAAGAAATGAGGGGGTGGTGCGGTGTGCGTGGGGATGTGCAGCTCGAAGAGAAGAGAAGAGAAGAGAAGACAGAAAGAAAGGAAAGAAGAAGAAGAAGAAGAAGAAGAAGAAGAAGAAGAAGAAGAAGAGAGAGAGAGAGAGAGAGAGAGAGAGAGAGAGAAATGGCCAAATCATTCCAGACCCTCAGCCCAATGGCCAACCCTAAGCCCAACTTCAAACAAACTTTCGTCTACCCACAAAAATTAAGGCTCTTTTATTGTATTGTAGACACTGTTTGAATAACTATTGATCCAATGAGTTCAAAATAATGTATAAGACATTAAGGACCTTGCCTTTTCTTTTTTTTCTTTCTTTTTTTTCTCTATGGGTATATAGAAGCTGCATAAGCAAGGTTGGGTATCTTGTGATAGTTAATGTAGAAGTAGATAATAATTTATTTTAAAATAAAAAGTTATGTAGGTTTAGGTTGAAAAAATAAATATGAGCAAAAGTACAAAAAAAAATATTATGATTAGTTTATCATGGCAAGAAACAAGGCCTAAAAATAAAGAATTCCACAAAGAAGAACACATTGAAGTATTCATAGAAGATATACTAAAATTGATGAATATTGAAATCTCAAACTCACTATTAGATACATTTAGACTACGTTTATAGTATAGATTTGTTACTACGTCGAATCCCCATTCTAAGCCCGTAACTTTTCTGTATAGCTGGGTTTAAGAGGATCGTTTGTTGCAGTTAGTCCTTGAATGCCAAACGTTGCTTATGAGCCTCCATTGGTAGCTTGACATCCTTGGCTAAACCCAAAACTTGAAAAAGCTTGACAGTATACCAAGTCATATCAATCTGCCACCATTCTAAGCCATGCCTAGCCGAGTATTCGAATGCATGGTGATTGTTGTGCCACCCTTCTCCAAATGAAAGCAACGCCACCCACCTATTTAGACACGAATTTCAGCTCACATCGCTGGACAATATTGAAAGTGAAGACGATCGAAAGAATATATGTCGATTTCAATTCTTGCACTCTAATCAAGTAGGTTTACCAGTTATTTCTGGACAAATCGCCTGTGTTCCAAGCTTGAGTTCCCCACACATGACAAGCCGAGTTCACAAACCATGTTATGTGGTAAACCCATATGGTCCTTACACCCTACAACATAATGAAAATTTTATTGATAGATTTAAGAAATACAGTACATGACCCATCTTTGCAATCAAGAAACTCAAAACTAAAGCATGGCGACGAAGTTATGCTTTTGAAATAAGATTTGAAAATAACAAACTTTTTTACATTTTATTTCAAGTCTCTCCATGGACAGATTGCTAGTCGAGGCAAGGCTACCTATATTTGTACCTCCCCAAATCCACATAGACAAACCCCATACTGGAAGGTTTTTGTTTTCATAGCGTAGACAGAGAGTTATATTGATAAACTACGTTGCTAAGGAAGGTCTAGTCTCTTGACTCTCATGGCCAAAGCATGTGCTTCCATAGCATTTGATTGTTTTTGGGTTCTCAAAGCTTTAAAAAAAACACTATAATACAAATACAAGACTCTTTTTACTAGACTCGATAACTTCCAATCCACAACATACAATGTTGTGGGTTTGTATATTTTTGAGGATTAGGTTTGATTGGATGATAAAAGATGGATGAACAAATTGGGGGCCAAGAGAATAAACAATGGTCCCTACATAGCATAACTAGTTGCATTAGGACTAGTTAGGACAACAAAACAGTACAGGACAGAAACTTGGATACTCACCATCCCCCACACAAGGTAGGGAAAGCCTCCCAAAGCATAAAGGATTGCTCCAAGAGCAAGTGGATGCAAAATGTATGTGCTCCTCATTAACCTGTAAAAAGGCTGCTTCTCTAAATCTCCTACATTGCTTGGTTCACCACACTACAACCATGCAACAACAATACAATACAGATTAGACTATATACAACAAGACTACATGCATGAACCACACAACAATACAGACAGATACTCGAATCGAATCGAGTCACAAAAGGGAAAGACTTACCCTTTCAGCAATAGCCCGAGTGTCGAAGAGCCAGTTCATGTGGCTGAACCAAAACCCTTCAAGAGGACTATGCGGGTCTCGTTCAGAGTCACAATATTGGTGATGATATCTATGTGTACTCACCCAATCAATTGGATTCCCCTGATTAATAAATGTTGTCAAAACCATATCAAACACATGAAATGAAAGACCATTAAACCACGCATCAATCAACCAAACACATTAAAAAAGCAATGCATCTGTTGCAACATTTACTAAAAACCTATTCATCCATGCAAAACTAAACTTCAACAGTAGAAATTAAAAACAGTGTCTAAAAAACAACAAAAGCAGAGGAACATATTAAAAAAAGCAACGAGGAAACCAACCTGAAGGGCTAAAACCCCACAATATGCACAGAAATACTCGAGCCATTTGGGGAGTTTGAAACTCCTGTGAGATAAATTACGATGAAAGGAGAGACAGATACCCAACAACCCAGTGGCAATATAGAGCCCAACAGCCACCCAGAAAGCCCCCCAGTTGAAGTAAAAAGGAGCAAACAAAGCCAAACCATGCATCATAACGACAATGCTCAAAGTCCCAATATCTAATGCATTCCATCTCCTCCCAGAAAACACATTATTTTCCCTCTCCACAACCACATCAGACAACCAAATTCTACTTGCGTCAGATTCTGACGCTGAAATTGCTGATATTCTTGTTTCTCTTCTTTTCTCATTGTGGGTATTGCTTAAACTCTCAAATTTGCAAATGGGATTCCGGTTTCTTGACGTTAAACACTTTGTAATGCTGTATTTTGAAATGGGTTGTTTGAAATTGAAAGTTAAAGATGAAATTTGTGGGTTCTTCGGAGAGGAAGTCGAGAGAGAAAGAGGGTAAGCGTTTGGTTTGGCATTTGAGGATGATGTGATTAGAGCCATGAATTGAAAGGGTTTTTCGGTAAGTGAAGTTTATGGGGGGGCAATGTTGTGGGGTTTATATTCATGAAGGTGGGGTTACACTCGTATTCATGGCCGAAATTTGTGAGGTAGAAACCTGACGTTTGGAAAACCCGAAAAAGAGACCCAGATTCTCATGGGACACTGGTAAATGTGGACTGATAAGATAATATAGCAGTAATTCGAAAGGTCATTTCGTTTATTTTTTTCAATTCTTGAAAAAAATTAAACCATTTTTGGTTGCATTCAGATATTTTGGGAGGACTTTGTTAACTGTATTCACACCCTTTATCCTTTTTGTCTACTTGTTTCTGGGTAATGAGATATTTCCCCCTGTTTTTGTGTGGTTCTCTTATCGTTTCTTATCCAATATGTTTGTTTCTTTGTTTCAAGCTAAATATCTGCTACTGGTATATAAAACCCTCTTGCGACATTGTAATGAATTCAACTTGATTTAGGATTAATTCTTCAAGTAAAATCTCCAACAATGGCAGCGACAACGGCAACAACAGTGTTTGCAGTGTCAAAGCAGCTTCATAAGGCCGGAAATTGCTACCCTAACAGCTTACTTTTGGGTAATTAATTCACTCTCTAATACCCCCACTATTATCTTCTTCCTTTTGATCTTCATTATGTTCATAGTTCATACCATTTGTATTAGTTATATGGACTGTATGAATTGCTGGAAATCTGATCTCCCTTGCTGAATTTATTTGTGATGTGCCCTTTTTTATCTGAAATGGGGCCATAACTGTTCCTTTTGAGGCTTCTAATATCATTGATCATTGGAACTTGAAAGTGGGATAGTAGTTTGTGCAATTTTCAGAAAAGAATGATGTTAGTAAGACCCCCCCCCCCCCCCTCCTTATTCCCTATGCTTATTAGGATTGCTTTTGAAAATAGGTGACCTTGCACTTGCAGCTATCTTTACTGAAAAGTGGACGGTGGTCTAATGGTCTTATGTCATCAGAAACCATCCCTTATTTTCTTCAACTTTGGATAGTTTATGCCATAATGTTAAACGTGTCTGTAATATTTCTCAGTCAGAGTCTAAATCCAATAATACTAAAGTCCCATTATAACACTGGGGTTGTGTCTTGGTGTAGAAGTCTTCATTGTAAATTGAAGAAATTCAGACAGATTGATTCAGATTGACCTAATATTTGAAAGATCTTTCATGGCCTACTACTCTATGGAAAAGGAAGAATGACTGGTTTAGAGACGCGTCTATCTCTAGTCCATTAAAATTCCACTATCATGTATTTGCCTGTCAAATGAGCATTAATTCACCTTTCAAGATCATGATCTATATAGAATGCCTCTAGCATCTAGATTATTCAGCCACTATAGCAGAAAATGTTACAAGGTTGATTATCGACCCCCAAGCAAACAGTACTCAATTGCAATGATCCATGACTTCAGGGCACATTGGTGCAAACCCCATTAAACTCGTGATAATAAGATGCTTAACTTGTAGTTCAAGCTCTAAGAATGGAATGCTAATTCTCAAATGCAGGTAATAACTTGACCAGTAGTCCCCCAAGGGAGCAGCCTTTGAGAAGTAGGGCTATTAATAAAAGAGGGAATCAAATAAGAGCTGCTGCTGCGGTTGCAACACCTCCTATGGAAGAGACAAAGGAGTACGTCAATGCAAAAATCTGCATTCATTACTTTTCATAGCTGTGTTAATCTAGTATAGAACTGCCTTTTTTTTCTATGACAGTAATATTAACTAATTAAGATGTACAAAGGAGTATTAAGATTGTGTTATAGGATATGCATGACTGAAGAAAAAAATGCCACTGTAAGATGGTTGGTGTACTTCTGATCGTATTTTAAGCAGCATAGTTATGGTCATCTTAGAAACATCTCATACTACTCTAGCCAGCCAGCAAATTCCTTTTTTTACAAATTCTGCATCTACTCTTGGAATCAACCTGTTGACAAACAGTGAAGTTTGTTGAGATTAAGGTTGTATACATCTAGATTTGATCTGAAGTGACCCTGTGAACGAGGGACTCACAGTGGGAGTTGTCGGTTGTGTTGATGCGATGTCAAATATTTGACTGTATTGGAACTTTAAGTGCATAACATGATTACTAGAGGATAAGTCTGAGTTAGCGTAGGCTACAGCTGAAGTGCATCCAGTTCTTTTGAGTGTATGGATATTATCTGAGAAAGTAAAATCTGAGCTCCCAAATTATACATTTGCGCAACTTGTACAATCTTGATTGTTCCATTGGATGCTTTGAACTATTTTTCTGATACCAAATTGACCTTGTGCATGTATATAGATTTGTGCTGCCTACATGGGCTGAGTTTGAGCTAGGGAGAGCTCCTTTGTTTTATAAAACCATGAATGGTCTTCCTCCAACTGCAGTATGCACCTTCCTCGCCTTTTTTTCTTCCTTTTCCTTTTTTCTTCTTTTCTTTTTGGGCCAATGGTTGGAGGATTCTGCAAATTCTGATTAGTTTCTTGGGATACAATTGCTGTCAAAAAATTGTAGGGGGAGAAACTAAGAATTTTCTACAATCCAGCTGCTGTCAACCTTGAGCCTAACGAAGAGTTTGGAATTGGTTTCAATGGTAATCTCTTATCTGTAAAGTGGATAAAGCAGATGCTCCCTGCTTCTGAAACTAACAGTTGCAGTCCTCTAACCAAAACTCTCATCGTTCTGTAGGGGGATTCAATCAGCCGATCATGTGTGGTGGCGTGCCAAGAGGAATGCTTATGAAGACAAGAGGGAAAGCGGATCCCCCGTACTATACCATTCAGATATGCATTCCTAAGCATGGTTGGTATCAGTTTTGCCCAATTCATTTGACACGTTTTGACTTTGAGTAGTTCTGTTCAGCTCTGATTACTCTTTCGTCGCAGCTTTGAATCTGATCTTCTCCTTCACCAATGGCAAGGATTGGGACGGTCCCTACAGACTGCAGTTTAAAGTTCCTAAGGCTTGGCAGAACAAACCCATCAGTTTCTTTAACGAGGTAAGCGTGCTTGAAAATGTCAGATGGTCCAATGTGCTAGGCTGCTAGCCATCACTTCCTTTGCAAATCACTGATATAATGGCCGAGTTATTGTAACAGGGTCTTGCTGAAGAGTTGAGCAAAGACGGTGCATGTGACAGAGCCATCTTTCCTGACACAAGTGTGGTCATTACACGGTGTGCTATGATCGGTAACTTGTCCGTGGAAGGAGTAAGTGACATCAAGCCCTTCAAAACCATTGATTGTTCTTTTCGTACCCAAGAAGCCAGACAGAAAGTCTTAACTATGCCTTATCTGGTGTTTGATGCAGGGTGACCGTTGCGAGTTGAACCTTGTACCCGGATGCACAGACCCAAGCTCACATCTGTTTGACCCAATGGCCAATGTAGATGACGGGTCATGCCCGTTACCAGATTCTGAGGATCAATGATTTCTGATACATGTAAAGTAAATTTTATACATATGCTGTAGATACACATCATACTTCATTTTCCAATCAATGAAAGTACTAATCAAATAAAGTTCTGATTTTATATTCATCTAGCAGATTGTGACTCCTGGTATATCTATTTGTATGTTTTCCTTAGAGGTAAATCAACTTGACTTGTTTTGTTTTCAACTTCAAGTCGCCTAAATTTAAGAATGATGTCGTATTGTCTTGTCACATGCCGGGGTTGCATCAGGAGCCAGATCTCTGTTGAACATAATAATCCAGCAAATTACACCTTAACTAGGATATTCCAGTCATTTCAGATTCAAATGAATTGACAGCAGATGAGAAATCAATGTTCAATACCCAGATCTTTTAGCCGGCCGTCTTACAAATCAAAGAAACCTAAGTTCATGACTTCACGTGAAACTCAAACTAGGACAACAGAAACTTAAAAAAATTAAAAGCAAAGGACTTTCTATCAAACCAGCCAATGCCAAAAATTCAATCAAGACATGTATGACTATGCCCGATCTTTTCGGGTCAGAATGAACTAGATCGAACAGTTTTTGACAGCCCTAAACTTAGTCGAAACAGAGCACAAGGATGACAAAACTGAAAGCTTAAAAAGAAGTTACAGAAGGGTAAGGATTGTGAACTAAAGAAATAATGGAAAACCCAAAAACAAAAAAGATGAAATGAGAGAAGCCTTCAAAGATTAGCGGCTACTCATTCATGTACATTGCAATTTCATCAATCTTTTCAAGCGTCTATTCTATGGGTGAGTAGATCCCATTAGTGGGAACATTTGCAACATAAACATTCCTGCTCTCCTCATACTTTCCGGCAAGAGAATCAAACAAGACCCCAGCTCCAATGCCAACGGCTAAGTCGATTGTGTAGTGGCCTCTTGTACCCAGCAGCCTCACTACCTGCAACACGTTGAGCAAGTCGAACATCCATGCCAACTCCTTCCTCTGCATGCGCCTCATGTCAATGGATGCTATCACTGAGCTCGCTACATGCCCTGAGTAGAACAGGAAGAATGACACGTTCCCAACTGGAAAATCTGCCCCCGATCCCAAGAATTCCTGTATTCAAGACCATTGGATTACACAGGGATATGAAAACACGATGCTAGCTCAACACAACCCCCAACCTGTTTTAAAACTGGTTTGTCCTTTTTTTTTTATTCTCTCAAAATGATTGAGTAAAGTAGCAGAGAATGAGCCATAAACCAGTCCAGTTGATGAATAAAAACCATCACATAGCACAAATAAGGTCTAAAATGTTCAGCTAAGCCTATCGATTTCATGGACCAAATTAACCTCCAAATCTCCACCAACCGACGACTATTACTACAAACAAGAACTGCTTTCCAGCCTCCAAGGACAGTAGCACATGATAAGCACTTCGACATGATAAGCACCTTCAATGCAACTTACTAGATTCACATGTAAGATGATTTTCTCAACTACTAATAGTACTGGCAGCAAACAAAACTCCAATTTTAACGTCACAAGGAAAAGAAGGCCACAGTTCACCTTTTTTTAAGTTAAGGCCCCAAAATCACAGCCTCTTTGTTTTATTAGATTCTACAAGTGGAGAAGAACGTGGTGACAATTAATTTCTTTTCTTGTCCTATAAAGCAAGCCAGTCTGTCATATGGATTGCATTGTATGGATACAGCTAAAGAGACGGTATCTGATCTACATTCTACATACAGCATACACCACAGCAGTCATCAGGACATCCAAAAGAGAATCTATTGGATTCATAAACAGCCTCTCACTTACTACATGTTGATTATAAGAAGCCAAATACAGATACCCAAAACCCTTCACCCCACAAAACCCCCATACCCTAAACCAAAAGTGGTCCTGTTGTAGCCACCTCTTGTGGGGTAGTTGGATTGCCCACCAACAACTGCAATCTCAATCTAAGAGATTTCAGTTGTACAAGAAAAGAAAGCAATTTTTCCACTTGAAAATAAAGAAGCTTGCTCAAACAGATGGCAACCATTTACTAGATGACCCATCCGAGAGTAAAGAATAGCTAATAGGTTTTTCTTAATATAATTATATCCAGTTGAACTACTTTTGTGTTTTTAATATGAGGTGTCAGTGTGTCACCTATTCTTTTAATTTTTTTTAGCATGACAATTATACTATTAACAGGTATAGGTTAATACAACAGCCTCCAAAATTAGATTATAATTTATAAGATCTACAAGATTGTGCCATCCAGCTTTCTTTTTCTCCAGTGAAAGTATAAGATCTATAATTTATAAGATTGTGCTGATTCTTCAGGGACATGAAAGTATAGGACCTTAAAACCTCAAGATGATGCAGGGTATGGGAATTTTTGGGCAAATTAATGCCTCTAGTATTAAATTCCAGGGTACTCATCATGGAACCCAAAAAAAGAGGAACATTGGATTTAAATAAACACTATTTTGAGCAATTGGACAATAAATTCCGAACTTTAAATATGTACGCCAGCATCCCAAATTTCAAAAAATTGTGCTTTTTTGAATCCAATTTCCAAAAAAAATAATTCACTAATCCATCATCATGGAACCAAAAAAAAAATAATTCCACAATTAATGCAACAATCTCAGGGGGAAATTAAACAAAAAGGTAGGAAATGGGAAGAAGATGGGATCATTAATTCATCTGAAAAGAAAGGAAAAGAAGTTACCTCAGGCAAGGGAAGTTGTGTAGCGTAACCAAGGATACCTCTGCATGTAAACATGAACAATGCTGCAAGTCCAGGCCTTGCTCTTCCTTCTATCAGAAACACCCACAATATGTATGTTGTTTGCATCCCCACAAACACCTACCATTTTCAACCAAACAATAAACAAATTAACAAACTCACCCTAATACTATCAATTACAAGTAGCATGTTAACCAATTTTATATCATTCAATCAATTTCTATCAAATGAGTTTTTTATAATACCATCTCAAAGCACATGACTATCTTGCCTAAAAATAGCAACATTGCTAAAACTGTGAAGGGCATTATTGAATCTTCACTAAAGGTAACATCTATTCAATACTGTAAGTAGCACTGAATCAACAAATGCAAGTAACTAAAATTCATCAACAGGTTGTCTTCTTTTCCCCCTTAATCCATGTACTGACATTCATATTTTGGGACAAAACCCCAGCAACCAATTCAACTACTAATAAAAAACAACCGCAAAGATCGATTCTCCAATAAAAATGCGAAAACGCCACCATGCAAAAACTTATCAGGGAAACTTGAATAAAACTAGAATGAGATGGTGAAAATGGTGAAGTTACCGTGTTGAGAGCAGCAAGGAGGGTATTGAGAGCAGGACGAGAAGACAAAGCGTGGTTCAACCAGCGCGTAGCAATAAAGCCCAGATCGAAGGGAGGAGAAGTAGAAGGAACCATACGGAGCGTGTACTCCACTCCCATGAAGAACAGCAACGACATTGCGAAAAAGCATGGTATAGGGTGATACTTGATTACCCCCACAACATCATCAAATCTCCACTTCATAAACGATGCCGTTTCCAAAAACCCCTTTAAGCCTACCGCAGTTGATGGACTTTTCTTAGGCTTCATTTCGGGCAGCTTCTTCCCTTGGGCGTTACAATGGCACTGCTGTAAACTACTGTTGTTGGTGGTGGTGGTGGTGGCGGTGGACAGCCTAAAGCGAAGAGCATTGGGGGAGTCTGCGTTCATGGTTGCCAATTGCATTCATAGTGAAGAAGAAGATAGAGAGAATGAAAGGGGGGTTTATATAGCAAGTTGGAAAAATGGGTGGGAGTGGAGCCCCCTTGAAATTGGTGGGGAATTCAGAAAGCGACTTGGGAAAGTGGGCAGTAAAGACGGAGATTCCGAGGAAGAGGATGAATTGTGGGATGATGTTGAAATCTGTGCAATTAAATTGAATGCCAAATGTGTGTGGAATGGGGCAATGGAGTAATGGATCTCAGTTTAACTTCGCCTCCAGATCTGGTAGGTAGGTACAGTGATGGGGAAAGGTTTGTGTATCCTGCGTAAAAAAAGAAGGGCGTGATATATGTTTCTGGGTATGTAAGACCATCCCTAATGGCATCCCTCATGGGGAGGGACACCACAAAAAGACAAAAAAAAAAGGAAAAAGAAAAAAAAGGGGGGGCGAGGGACGCATATGCGTCCCTGGGGTGAAAAGGGGGGGAAATGGGGAAAACAGGCGCGGGGTAGGGGAGTGTGGCACACCCCCTTTTTTTTGTGTCAGACGCGTGTGCGCGCCATGTGAAGCGTCTGGCGTGACAATCTTTTTTTATTTTTTTTTTCCTTTTCTTTTCTTTCTCTTTTCCTTTTTCTTTTCTTTCTCTTTTCCTTTCTTTCTTTCAACGGTAACATTTGTTTTTGAATTTGTTTTAATTATGTTTTAATTATGTTTTAATTTGATTTAAACGGTAATTAATTATAAATATTATAATTCAAATTTTTTTAATGTTTTAATTATGTTTCCTTTTAATGATAATTTAAATAGTTTATTTAAGTATGTGTTAGATTTTTATAGTTGTCTTATTTTTATAGTTAATTAATATGTGATGTTTATGTTTAAATTGGAGCTAAAACTTATCAACTTAGATATATTATTCTTTGGGTTTATTGTTTAAATACTAGCTTACATTAATCAACATATTTATTTTTAAAAATTTAAAAATTAATTATTTTTTAAAATAAAAAATTATAATATAATAAAAATATATTAGTACATAATTTTCAGTTTTTTAATTAAATCTTAATATTATATTTATTAATTATAACATATACAATTTTATCATTGTAGAAAATAAATATAGTCCAATACAAAAAAAGAAAAACAAATATACTCTACATGTGGGTCCCATACTCCAATAAAATATTACTTCCTACCCCACTCATCCCTCACCTCATCCCCCAACTCCAAGGACACCATTAACAATACCATCCCCCAACACCCATTAAAATAATATTATTTCTACTATTCATACCCCCCTCATCCCCCAATCCCAGGGACACCAATGTGGATAGCCTAAGAGCGTAAGACTGCTGCAATGACAAAGTCCACACGTTTCTTTCTTCTTCCATGCCTTTTATTTCTTTCTACTTTCATTTATTACTCTCTTTTCTATTGGAATTGATGACTCAAAGACGTGGTGAAATTGGGATTATAGGATCCGTTTTTTACCAGTATTTTGCGGAAATTTTGAATGATATATTTTGATTTTCTCAACTTTGATGAAAATCGGAAAGTAGAAAGAGCAATGGGTCAAGCTTTGACAAATTGGTTTGCGTTGCTAGTTTCAAAAAAAAGTCCATGTTATTCGGACCCTAATTTCACAAATTAAACATATGTTTTTAGAATTGAATATTACTCCATCTGTTTGGTTTTATTAGTTGTCTTTGAAAATTGTGTCAAAACTTTGACCGTTAATATTTTAATTTATACAATGATTCATCATACAAAATTGATATCGTTAGATTCGTAATAAAAAATACTATGAAAAAAGTATAATATTCTATTTTTTTGCAAAACATTTATATTAGAAATTATTGATTAAAAATTAGCACTGAAAACCGTAAATGACAAATAAAAAAACGGAGAGAGTAGTAGTTAAAGGTTTTGTGAATTCAAATGCAATTTTGGGTACTCCCTCCATTTCATTTTAGTTGTCACAAGAAAGTAGTGATGCAATATACTTTTTCTTTAACGATGTTCAAGCTCAATGATAAAAAAATTTCCTAGTGCGATCGGAATTATAAAGAGACGATAAAAATCAATTAGTAAGGACAAAATTTACAAAGCATTCATTATTAGTATGTGATTGAAAAGATAAAGCGACAAGAAAAATCAGTACACATCGAATCAAGGTTGGCTAATAAAAGTATAAAGTAGCTCTGGAGTGTTTGATAGGAAAGTTTGTTCCTTAAAACTAAAGAGTAAGGTATCGTTGAGTTGTTAGACAAATAGTGTTGTACAACACTAAATGTTAGGCGACTATGAAAATACATAGCCAAAGGTTTAGTGTAGCGGAAATTAAATGAGGATGGTTAGGTGGATTTGTGGTTATACCAATCTAGATAAGATGAGGAATGTCATATGCCGGGCTGGACTATGTGTAACATCACCGATGATAAGTTGAGAAAGTCTAGACCGAGATAGTTTGGGCATGTCTTAAAGAGAAGTGAGGATGCTCATGTTAACAGGTGTGAGGGTATATCCTTGGACGTTGAGGACATGAAAGATATAAAAAAATCTATCAAAAAGGTGATTAAAACAAATCTATAACACTTAGACTGAACGAAAGACATAACACTAGATAAGGGAGTTTGAAGGGATAGGATTAAGGTAATAAGGTGAGGTGTGCAAGTAGGATAATGTGTGTTGTGTTCGTTTGTTGTCTTGTGTCTTTTATTTCATTATGTTGTCCGGATATGTTTAGTTTTCCCTCAACTGCATGGAGCGCACTGGTATGCATCTCTTTATTTCAGGAGGATTCTTGTTTTCCTGGTTTCTTTTCTTTCAATTAGTTTTTCAAAGCCTTTTCAAATGGGTTTATTCTGGTATCTAAACTATTTGCTAAAGTGGTTTTTCAAAAATGTTTTTTTGGGATCACATGAATGACTCTCTCTATGAACTTGAGTTTATAGAGGGAAAATTAACCTTATATGGATCTCCTAAGTCCTAAGTCATGCTCAAACATATTTCTACTGGAGTTTGTTGTTATTGTTCAAATGACGAAATGATAAATACTACAAGGTGAAAAAATTAGTCAATCTCAAAATGACAAATACTCCCTCTGTTTCGTATTATTTATCCTTTTTACTAATTTTTTTATTTCACAATATTTGTTAATTTACATTTTCAATGGCACTATTAGGTGCCAATACAAATTATAAATCTCGATTTGACCACCTTAAACCTTGATTTTCTAGCTTTGTTTCGAGATTATTTGACCCACTTTGCAACAATTTTGGCGTGATTTAACTCACCTCTGCTTGTTGTGACTAATAGTGATCAATCATGTTAATTGTAGGTAAACTTTGGGTAATTTGCAGCATTTTGTTGTGATCATTGAGTGCATATATGGAAGTCGCGAAGAAACTGGGATAAGAACGAGGTGTAAAAGATCCTAAAGGAGGTGTACACAAGCAACTACACGAGCTACAACATCTTAGGGGAATATTTTGAATTTTCTTCCCAGTCCTGCACACCCAGTTGCACACCGCAATATGGTCGTGCACCAATCCAAAATCAGACAGGGCAAACTTGGTACATGGTCGTGCACGACCTCTGAATGCGAATTTCAGTGTTTTAATTAGCTAAAAAATAGCAGTTATCTAAGATCTTAGTTTTATTGAAGCTTCCTAGGGTTCTTAGGATAGTTTTCTTTCAACTCTCTAGACTCCAGACACAATTTCTCTAATGTTTAAATCGCATTTAAAGAATGAATTCGCTTGATTATTGCATATTACAAGTATTGTTTTCTGAATCTCCTGTCTTACTCTATTCATG
Organism: Portulaca oleracea; assembly: GCA_029582165.1. Classification (NCBI taxonomy): domain Eukaryota; kingdom Viridiplantae; phylum Streptophyta; class Magnoliopsida; order Caryophyllales; family Portulacaceae; genus Portulaca; species Portulaca oleracea. The sequence continues at coordinate 35,851,834 of CM055873.1, read as the reverse complement.
TTGGTTAATTTTGGGTTTATGTTTTCTTCTTTAGTTGTGCAGGGCTAAATCGTAACTTAGGTTAGGGAGTCATCACTAACATGCCTAATTAATTGTAATTTTGCTTCTTTTTCTATTTTAGCACTTTTTCTTTGAATTTTTATCTATGTATTACTGTCAAATTTGATGCGAAGCTCGAGAAAGTCTCATCTTTGATGTGAGGCTCGAGAGAGTCTCGTCTTTGTGCAATAAGGTTTTATGTGATCTTCAAGAGAATAAACTTAGGCCTAGTATAACTTGATTAGATGATTTCGACCTAGGTATAATCTAGTTTGTAATTAGGGAAAAATCGAATCCTGTAATTCTTTTGTTTTGATTATGTGAGAACATCAATTAATCCAATCGAGTTAGCTTAATGACTTTTGAGAGAAGGCTTAGGTGGTATGAATTTAATTGACTCCCAAGTTCGTTGCGTTTGTGAATGGGATAGGAATGTAAATTGTGATTGTTGGCATGTTACTTAGGCAAATCCCTCGCCTTGAGCGTACTTTGTTTGTTTTCTCTTTGTGATTACTATATCCTGATGATCAAACCTTTAACCTGTGACCTACTTAGTTTGAAAGGACATATTAGGTTGTGTGTGTAACCTAACTCCTTGTAGATATGACAATCGTAGTTTCAAAAGCATGACAACAACAAATAAGAGGGAGAAAACTTTTTTTTTTTTACAATGTTAAGAAACTCAACCTATTGGATTCCTATCTCAAGGTAGCCTAATGGTCTGCCTCGAATAGGGTATGAGAATGCCAACACTCAATACATGAGCTCAACTTTCCACGTACGTTACTCTCCTAACATTCCTATGGGAAAAGAATGATCAATCTAAGTGTGAACCCAAATAGAAAAGGTAGAAGGTGGAGTTCTTGCCAACCACGCAAGAACTTGATGGCAAATCAAAGGAAGAAATAATAGTTCGTAGTTCATGAAAATTTAAACGGATAGCTCATTTAGATGAATCGATTTTCTCATTATGTTCTAATTGTTTTAAAAGCTTACATTCAACTTCCACATTATTTATGTATTTTGTTGATCCTTTTAGCGTATATTGCTTCCTCTCTTTCACAATAATAGTTACTTTGGTTTGTTTTGCGGTCTCCAATGCTAAATATCGATGAATTTTAAACATAATATCTTCAAAAATTACTATATTATACTTTTATGAAACTAATTTTCATTATGAATCCAACAAACATTAATTGTACCATATAAATAAAGATTTTATGACGTAAATAATACAAATTTGGGGGGTGTTAACAAAAAATAATACGAATTATTTTGTAACAACCCAACTCCAAAGAGAGCTTGTTAGGGTCAATTTCTCAAGGTCAAAAGTGGTAAAAAAAAAGAAACTTAATAACCATTTTCAAAATTTTTTTAAGAAAATTCGGCAGAGCTCCACATGTAATATGGACGTTTTCCAGGCATTAAGCCTTACACACCTGTAAAAAGTTCAAAAGCAATGAAAATAAACATCTACGGTCACATGTCGGAGTCTATCATGAGCTACACGCTCAAAGATCAATCTAAATGCATAAATCCATTCCAAGCATTCCAAATATGTTTACAATGAGATTCAAAATTGCTAACACATGTACTTTCTATGCATACATGGAATACACCAATGAAAATGGATAAACACACATTTTTTACATCGATACTGATGAAACACAAGTAGAACACTCCAATATCTAAACATGAAGCAAGTTTCTCATTGATACATGTTTAACCCCGAGACTTCTATTTTGGGCCTTCGAGTTTTGGGCCACTGCCACTCACAAGGGGTTGAATGTTCCTAGGAGTGTAAGTAGTTTTAACACAGATAAAGAGGTGGACTTAGTTTTTTTTCTCTCGGTTTTGGCGCTAAGTGGGTGAAGGAATCAACCTAAGGGGTAAATCAGCCATTTCAAGACCAAGGAGGATCGACTCGAGGGTAAGGTAGACCATTTGGGCTGTCAAGGGTGACATGGTGTTTCACTTCAAGCATGGGTTAGAAGATCCGAAAACTAAGCTAAAGAAGGAAATAAGAAAACAAGACAGCTAAACAATAAGCCCATGTCGTTCCAAGGCCAAACGAGCATCGTAAAGGTCGCGACTATGCCATGCCACCTACACGATCGTGTCATACCAACTAGAGGGGGTGGTCACCCTCGTGTCTTCGAACGAAAATCTCGTGACTCCTGCAACTTTCGGGTGCCACGTCGTCCAAATCGAAAACGATACGCCTGTGACACTAATCGACACGCCCGTGTCGTCTGCTGAGGATACATGACTCTGACGTGTCACCAACGACACACTCATATCATCTTCGAATATCACAGTTGTATGAGTTTTTTGTTCTAATTTCAGGGGATTTCCCCCTTACACATGTAATTACCACTTTGCCCCTCTCCCTTAATGAGATGTATCCCTCTCCATTTGGTAATTTTATGCAAGCTTTAGTCCTAATTTGTAATAGGCCCTTTCTTAGGAAACAATTACAAATAAATGTATATGTATACACTGAGGCATTCTACGTAATAGGCAACTAATGACATTTGATCAATGATGAATATGAAATCTGGGTATTTACAAATCCTTTAGAAATGCTAATCTTTATCCATGGTGACCTATGGTGGTGCTTTTGATTCTAACCTTTAGAGAATAGTTAGTGGGTTCCTTTGTACTATCTTTATTATCGAAGAGGAAATCTTGGTTGAGTGTCGGTAATCATTGTTTATTCATTCATCCTTGATTACCCGAGTTCACCTTGGTGTCGTTATTCCTTTAGAAGTAATCATGTCTTGTTCTCTTTTCCTTATTTAAATACAAAATTCGTAACTTTGTTGATTAATGTTGTTTTGGCATGCTAAAAGATCAATTTTGGGATGTTGGTGTTCTTAATCAAGCCATTGATGTTGGGTATGCATATGACTGTTGATATAGGGGTTTAGATTCAAGTTTTCTTTGGAGTTATTTTGGGAGTGTTTGATTCATTTTGTTGATTTAAAGTTGAATGATGTTTTGTTGATCCTTGGGTTAATCTTCATAATATGTTCATTCAATAGCCCCTTGAGTAAGTATGCATCAAACTAGCATAAGAGCTTAGGTGGTGCCTGTGGAAGTTAAATTGGTGTTTAATTGAGTTTTTGATTGATTTCTTGATCAAATTTTTTTGAGTTTTGTTGATATTGTTTCTTAATGAATTAGGTTGTGTTCATGTTGATTTGGTGTGAAAAAATTGGTTCTTGTGGCATGAACTTGGTATCTTGATGAGTTAGGAGTATAGGGATATCATTTTTATCTCTTGGATCCAAGTATTTCTCGAGTATTGCACTGATTTGTTTAAGTTGGTTTCCTAGGGTTTTTTGTGCTATGCTTTGGGATTTGGTGCTTTTGGCATGTTTTGGCTAAGTAGTGTTGTGATTTTGGTGCTGAAGTGAATTCTATACTTATCCTAACATTGTTTGGGAGCATCTTGGTGTACATATCCTTGATTGGAGTTGATTTGGATTGCATTGGAGTGATTTGGTGTCTTTGGATACTATTTGGGAATTGTGAAGGTTTTTGCTTGGTACATGAATGCTTGGTGGTTGATTTGATTTGGTTTGTGGATAACTTGGGTGTGTTTGGCTCCTTGTTGTGCCAGGTGATCACTTGGTAGTATTTTGGTTACTTGATATTGGTGATCGTTCTTGCCATTGTCGGTCTCACCCAATCTTCTTAAACACATGTTAAGCCTCGCTAAACTCCTCAGATTCCCTTAACGACAAAATGACCCTTTAAACCTTCATTTGATAATCTATGTTATCCACAAAGAACAAGCACCACGAAAAAGCCTAAAAAATGATCTCATGATTTCCTTCCACTCCCATATTTTGACACCATCCTTCCCAGCCTAAAAATTGAAAATGCAATGCAACGCACAAATCAAAGTCGCGCAACTTATTCGGGAACTGAAATGGAAAAAATGGAGGATTAGTAATCCTAGTGCGCAAAGAGGTTGACATGCAACAAGGTGGGCATGAGGAGTCACCAAAACCTCTTGAGCCAACCTTAGAAGTTGTCCACCAGGAAGCTTTAGACCAGGAAGCTAATGTGTTTATTGGTGATGTCGAGGAGAACAATATGAGCCATGAGGTGATCGAATCCCCATGGGAAGATATGTTACTCCTGTGTTCCGAACCAACCAACCAACATCAAGAAGAATTCATCCATTACGAGAATCACGTTGAGGTCGAGGAATAATATCATACTCTTTTGGAAGGTATATTCTTGCTTAACAAAGGGCTTGAGTATGATGGATTGGTGTGAAGAAAACATATGCTCGATATGACCCTTGTTGATAGAGTTGTTGGTGAATTTGAGTTTCTTCATTCTTCATTATTCCAAATTTACCTTGATAGCTTCACAAACCAACATTGATTTATTCTAAACCCAATTCTTCCTCCCCATTAAAACCATCGATGCCCTTAATTTACCAAAGCCCCTTCAAGAACTTCTACACGTTCAAGAAGGGAGGAGTGATGAGTAATGCCATGCTAAGGCACCTTTTTGGAGTTGATCTACCAAGGATTGCATACTTCTAGAGGGCTCATTGGATTAAACCCCCAAGAGTTAAGGGAAACTCTTCTCCAATAAGGGGGGAGGGGGGTTAATACATGTTTGACCTCGATACTACAATTTTGGGCCTTCGAGTTTTGGGCCACTCCCAAGAGGCCGAGGGTTCCTACGAGTCTAAGTAGTTTTGAAACAAATAAAGAGGTGAGTTGTAGCTTTCTTCCCTCAGTTTTTGGTGGTAAGTGGGTGATGGAATCAACCCAAGAGGTAAATCAATCCTTTCACGACCAAGGGAGGATCAACCCGATCGCAAGATGGATCATTTGGCCTGTCGAGGGCAACATGGTCTTTCACTTCAAGCATGGGTTGGAAGATTCGATAATGGAGCTAAAGAAGGAAAGAAGAAAACAAGATAGCCTGGACGACATACCCGTGTTGCTGCAAGGCCCAATGAGCATCACAAATGTCATGACCTTGTCATTTTGACGAAATGATCATGTCATACCAACCAGAGGGGTGGCCACGCTCGTGTCGTCGAACGACACACTCGTGGCCCCTACAACTATCAGGTTCCCCGTCGTCCAAATCAAGACGACAAGCCCGTGTCGTCCGCTCAAAATACATGATGTGGACATGTCATCAAACAACACACTTGTGGGTTCTTCGAATATCATAGCTATATGGGTCCCCCCCCTCCAGTTTCAAGGTATTTTCCCTGATACGTCACAAGTACATGGGTGTTATTGTAGTAAGTATCACGGCCAATCTCGCATGAACTTTTCTAACAACGCACCTTACTATCCTCATAGTTGATTGCTAAGCCGATTAAGATTTTGATTGGATCATTTTCTAACAACTATTTCTAGTTATCGAAGCGGTAAACTATAAGAAATTATTAAATGAATAAAAAAGCGTTCAGGAGATAAAACCCAAGTCACTTAACGAATCAACTAAGTGGATTGAACATATATTTTACTATATTGATATATTCTAGGTTCGATAATTGCATAAATTATTTCGTAATGAACTTTTGGTAAAGAAGCGAATTGTCTAGCAAAATCAATTACTTTCGTGGTTATTTCAAATTTAACTAGGTCAAACATAAAATTATCAAGTGAACCCTAACTCAAAATTCTATGTCGAGTTCATTTTATGGTTAGTTTAGCATAAGATTTCTGATTATCAAATTTCTCCTGGCGGTACTTCCTTCAACAATCTAACACCTTACTTTGGGTAGTCAATCAAGAACAATGACATGTATAATCAAAGGTTAAATAGAATGCATTCAAACTAAATTCATGTTTGTTCAATCCGAATCTAAAGCTAATTCATCGAACAACTTAAAAGATTCATCCCCGGAATTTAAAGGAAACTACTTGCAATTCATGTTTCCAACTACAAACCATGAAAATATATACTAGAAAGTATGTAAATCCTAAAAAGGTTGAGAAATAAACTAAAGTAGAAGCTGTAAAACCTAACTTAGATACCCTTGTGAGGCTCTGATACCACTTGTTAGGATCGAGTGAAAAGAGATAGCCTAGTGTTTGCAGGGGAAGAGGAAATTATCAGGATGTATTAATTAAGAAGAAATATAACAAGATCAGTCATTAAAGATAGAGAGCATTGTGACACAAGATATATGTGTAAACCCAAAGCGGGAAAAAACCACGGACGGGATTGGCGACAACGGAACAATAATCCACTAGTATAAGGGGAGATATTACAAGAGAGGTCCCAAACGGCTATATAACACAACGAGATCGGCGACAAGATCTCAAGGGGTTAATAGCACAACGGGAATATACTGAAGGCAAAATAATAACTCTCTAAAATATACTGTCACAACTAAAGATGGGTAGAGGTGAAGAATGCTCTCAATCTTGTGTGTTTGAATAGGTGAATAAAACCCTCTAATTATAGGAAAAACTTCCTATAAACCTAACTCGACTCTCACTCCAATTAGATTTAGAATCTAATACAATTAGGAATCCTAACATTAAGGAAACCTAAATATTATCCTAATACAATTAGGAAACAAATAATTGTGAGATCAAGAGACTGAGTGATTTTAGGACACTCTCCTAACAGAAGCCAATCTTGATGGTGATTCAACAAGGAAGGAACTTTGCTCCTTCAAACTTCAAAATCGTACTTGATTGATCTTCAATTCTTCAATCTTCTCCCTCAATCTTCAACTATGGTAGCAATACGGGTTTTGGAATGAAGGTCGATGATGATGGGAGATGAATGCTAGTGATGAATGATATTTGAAACAACCAAACAATTGATTATATAGCAAAAATCAAGGTGAAGCGACTAAAACTCAACCGACGTAACTACCACGGACTGTGCCAGGGCAACACGGTACGTGGTCTCTGACACGACTCGTGGTGATGTGTTCATGGTCCTGTTAAACACACTGCTCAAAATCCCACTATCTGCCATCCAACGCGACTCATGGAGAGTGTTTAAATTAATATTTTATTCTCTTTACACACTATATAAAAGAACATAGTCCGAGTGGTCGGGGATATTTACTGCCTCCTCAAATTAATCACCCATTCATCTATTTAATCAAGCATCGACCAATAATTCGTCCTCGTAAAGGTATATTAAATCTGTTTGACTTTGTACAGTAACGTTGTTTTCGCCATAATTTTTTTTCCATTTAGTAGCAATGTAGGCTTCGTTCTTTAGGATCGTAAGTTAAGTTTATTCTATCATTTTCTTATCTAACGCGAATATCTAAAAAACACTTAAAACAATGCTATTTTATTTTTCCAAAAAATTTAAAATTTAATAATAAAATATATTATTCATTTCAATACTAATTTATCTACCACAAATTATTTGGTTACTTTTTATTTCCTAACCGTACTTGAGCTAATTTAATTATAAAGAACAATTTGAACTCTCCCATCCGGGAACCCTTTACCGCTATGTAGTCCTGGGTTCCATGATGCAATTCGAATTAATTTCCCATATTTCGTGCAGAAAGAAATTCGCATTCCCGCCCATTTATCAAAAACCCAACATTCTTCCGCGGCTGGGCAACTCCCTTAACCTTTCCCCACCCACCCTGGTGCTGCCTTGTCCCCCAAGTCCCCAACTCCATCTCTTCTGAAAAGCTTAACCCATCTGATTCAATATTTCAGTCTCTAACTGGATTTGTATGGAAGAATTTCACCGTTCTTATCTATTTTAATCGCTAATTAGAAGTTGCGACAACAGTTTGGACTCGACTCGATTCGATTTCAGCGTCAGTACCAGCTGCAGAACACCCAATTTGTTGAATGTCCCGCATCCGGAACGAGTAAGGGTCAATCTCTCTTGCCCCCGAACTATTTGTGCATTTAGGGTTTTTGGCCCTTCTAAAGTTTGTTGCCTTTTTGCTTGTATCAGACTGCGCTAGATTCTTTGTGGATATGTCCATTCACGAGGAAAGAACAGCATATGCATTATGGCGTAAGATATAGTATTTGTATTTTAATTTTAGTTTGAATCTTGGGTGAGTATGGAAAATAATGTTCATTTATAGGGTTGTAATGTAATGCAGTGAAAGGAGTATGGGTGCTGGTGCAAAATGGAATGTGAAGCTTCCTAAAGTAAATTTGGAAGAACATGTACTAGCTCATGATAACTTTTCTAGCCAGAATAAGTTCCTGTCCTCAAATTTCCTTTATTCGTTAGATACCCAAAAGCCGCATCTTCAAGGAGCAGACTTTGAGAGGTACATACATTGCTGTAAACATATTCATGATTTTCACGGTTCACTTGTAGGAAAAATTGGGGATGAGGGGTCTGGTTGCGTTGGATTTACGATTTTAGTGCTGAATACTTTGAAGTGTTAGGTTTGATTTGTGTGCAAATGCAATGTGAATGCTGTCTGCACGCACTGAATATTTGCGGGAACACAAGGAAAATTGCAGCGACTTGGATGTTGCATGAACATTTAACATAACACAATAACGTGTTGCACAATGGTGTCTAAGGTTAGGGAGCTAAGATGCACAGACTCGGACACGAGACATGGATACGATACGACACGGACACAGGGACACACAATTTTTGAAAAATTAAGGACACGACACGTTGTCCGACACGTACCTTAATTTTATATAGTACTTCAAAAAATATCAAATTTTGTTTAAAAAATGTTTATGAATGAATATATTTTCTTTAATAGATTATGAATCTTAAAACTATATATATAAGACATAAAGTTTTATAAAATAATGGAAGACAGACAAAGTTATAAGAAAGAGAGACAAAAGTATGTGTAAGATGGTAAAGCAATAGGAAAAAATAATGATATATTGAGAAAAGGAGATCATAGTTGAGGATCTCAATGGATGTGATTAGCCGAAAATGTGATGCCCGTCAATGATTCGGAGGTGTCCTAAGGTTGGGATACGCGTGTCCACCATGAGTCCTCCAAGTGTCGGATGTTTGTTTTGGTAATTATTTAGGAGACACGTTTTTTCGTGTGCCCGACACGTATCCGAGGAGTATCCGAGAGATTCGGACACGGATACGTATCCGACACGGATACGTGAGGCTGATAGAAGTGTCTGTGCTTCACAGGTAGGGAGCAATGCAACACCTCAAATGGTTATTGGTTTCGTGTCAAATACGCTACTTTTCTTGAGTTTGAAAACGACTTGTGTCAGTTGAATTTCTAAAGAGTGGGATGATCTCCGTGTTAGAATATTCCGAATGAAACTCTTTTGAGTTACTTGATTTCAATGTACTCTACTATTTTTGTTTTTTAGCTTTATTTAGTCTCTAGTAAAGTAGAAAGTTTGAGGGGGTGGATGGGTTGGGGGAGGGGAGTTCTAAATTTTTTAGCTGCATGGTTATATTATTTACACTTAAATTGAGTATCTGACGAAACTTATGTGCTTAGGGCAATGATCTGTCAACTGAAGAGTATTGGGACGTCACAGGTGGAACAGGTATATATCTGTAGTGGAAATGTAGGCCTTATAGTTGCACACTTCATAAGTTTTTTATTTCCAGTTTTGCTTAAATGGTTACCTTATAGCTTGGAGTTGTATTTTTTTTATGTATTGGCCACCATTGGGAACTTGGGACACCATCTGGTGAGCTCTGCCATTTGCAGTTGGTTGTCGCGAGACAACTGTATTCCTGTTTACATATTTTCACTGTTGCCACAGTGGTAGGTATTGTAAGTTTCTGCAAATTTGTGCTGTATCAATTGTTTTAAGGGATCTTTTGTCAGGCCTGGCAAGCTATTTCTCGTCTTCATGTTGGTTGCAAGAACTACATCAGACCAGGGAAAACTGTAGCCCTCGTGAAGGGCAGCAATGGCTATCAGGATAGTAGTAGAGGTTCAACTCTGGAAAGTTCAAGTGATAATCGCACCAGATATTTGAAAATGCAGCAGGGTCAAGATAAAATTAGTGCAAACAATGCTAATCGTGGCAGCTATGTGAAGTATCCTGCAACCCATGTTCAAGCTCATGTGGCTTCCGAGTCAGGAAATGCTTATGCTGGTAATAGCAAACGAGAGGCTTCAATGTCAGATAATGTTTGTTTACAAATACCTGAAGGTCTACAAAATGAGCATGTGAAGGCCACAGGAGACACCATCAGGACACATGAGTCGATTTTGGATGACATGGATGATGATGAAATTCTTGGGGTAATTTTTCATCATTCTGGAATCTCTGTTCAATATTGGGGTTTTTGAAGTATCTTTTGGTTGTGTATTATTCTGTCTTATATTGCAAGGACCTTATATGAAATGACATGAATATGCAGTTAAGGGCTTAAAAGTTGTGTTAGTACTTAGTAGATCAATTGTGCGTGTCATTCCATAAAATCACCCAACTAGTCAATTACATCTCTTACAAGTTACAACTATTTTTAGCAATTTAGGTGGAGCATTGTCCTTGATCATGAAGAGTTATTAACTTTTGACGATGTGTCCGGACTACGTTCACTTGTGCATTGCATAGACTTGACAAATGGAACATTGTACAACTAATGTTGGACTTGGTTTTCAGAGCATTGATCTTGATCAAATTGTAATGGAGCATTATCTCTCCCAGCCTACCAGTTCTAAGGCTAAATCAGTAAATGCAGCTGCAAAGATGAATGATAAACATAATGATGCATGGTTGCCGGAGGAATTATGTTCCATTTGCAGCCATGGATGTAAGGTACTGCCTTCATCTTGCTCTCAAGATTTTGATGGATATATGAGGATATTACAGCTATAAAATAGGCTAGTTTATCCAGTCATGCCTTCTAAATTCTTATATGAAAACTAATGTTGATTTTGCTTGTGGTAATGCCCACTTTCTTGCCTTTTACAGTTGGGACTTTGTCCGGAAATGAAGAATCACCTGCAACAAATGAAAGACATGTTAATTGTAATATCGAATGAACTTCTTGACAATTTGGATATAACTCCAGAAAGGAAAGAGAAGCTTTGCCAGGATAGGTATGCTCCGAATACTTTGGTAACACTTCTTGCTACCCTTCCCTATCAGGTGGGGAAAAGAGGAACGTCATTGAGTACTCAATGCCATTTATTATGAGAAATGCACTGCAGATTGGTCAATCTATGTTTTTGTTTCACTGCTTGGGTACCTCTTGGTTACAAGCCATAAATCATGGCAAAAGAAGATTATTTGATGCGTTTTGGTCTTATTTTACGAGTAATTTGTCATCAGGTTGCAGCTAAATAAGCAAATTCAGCAGCTTGATGCTCATATCCAATCATCGAATGCTGATATGGAGAGGCAAAATTCACATTTCTCAGCCTCAACAACAAATACCAATGATTTTTGGTACAATACTCCTCAGGCTTCCTGCAAACCTACGAATGGATACAATACTCCACAGTGGGCTGGCTGTAGAACAGTTCCGATGAGATTGGATGACAGCTTCAATGGAGTTGGTGAGAATAGTGGCTGCAAAATGGGTAGCTTATCATCAATGCCATTCTCCTGTACGGAGAGGTTTGACTTTTCATCAGCTCCAGTTGAGAGGGAGCCATATACACCCAGAATTATTGAAGTTAATTACATTGAAGGCTCAAATGATAGAAAGTGGAGTAGCAGGGATTTTTCGTGGACAAAGAAATTGGAGGTAAAAACTCCCCATCCAACTGAATTCATTGTATCATGTTAGCTCTAACAATTTGGTCATCACTCATCACTTATGATTTTCTATTAGGTTGAGAACAGAAAAGTGTTTGGAAATCATTCTTTTCGACCCAATCAAAGGGAAGTGATTAATGCAACCATGAGTGGTCACGATGTTTTTGTTTTAATGCCAACTGGAGGAGGAAAGAGTTTAACATATCAAGTGAGTAGAACACTTTCCCAAGTTCATGATATTGTGGTAAAGATTTCAATTATGGTTTCTGTGTGAAAAGTTTATTCTCAAAATCTATTGAAGAGCTCTGCATAAAATCAGGTTGTTATAGCTTCATTGAGCTTTTGATATTACTAGCTTTTGCATGTCATTCCAGTTCACACATTTCATTCCCATTTATAACAGATGCAATGTACTATAATTTGTAGCTTTTCATTCTTGGACTTCTTTTCTTTGATGTATACTTAATATTTAGTGATTGCCTGTCTTTAACTTTAATCTTCTCATTTGATTTTGTTTTTGGATTGGGTGCAGCTACCTGCTCTGATATGTCCAGGAGTGACTCTAGTAATTTCACCTCTTGTTTCACTCATCCAAGATCAAATCATGCAACTTTTGCAGGTGATCTTCATTACCATGTTTTCCATTAGTTAGTTTTAGTTTCTCACTTAAGAAGCAAGGGGATCAGATTATACATAGAGACACACATAGCTAATGTATTTTTCTCCGACATTTTATGATTAAGTGACATCACCTGATAAATCATGACGAGAATTATTGGCATTTAATCAACACATTCTTGACGCCCTGTGCATTGGTTACACGCTTCTTCACAATAAGCAATTAGACAGGATCCATGACGAAAAATCTAATGAAGCCGTATTGCATTCACTTGGCCATAAACTCGTCCCAAGGAGATGGATTCTATGTAGAATGTTGGGAGTCTATCACCAAAAAGACGTAACAATATAGTGAAGGAATCATAAAAATGATTCAGGGGATGGAAGGATGGCTTTTAGTATGACAATATGTGTCAACCCCTAGTTTGAGTATTCTGATTTGTTGATTCGGGGGCACCTTATGTGATGATTTGGACAAATAGGGTTGTGGTACCATGGCCTCTTCTTTATTGCTCTATTACAAATGATAAGGTTAGTCAAACAGATGATGCCTCTTTAACTGAGTGCGTAGTGTGTTTATCTGCAATGAGAAATCTTGAAAGAAGAAAGAAAAGAAAATGAAAAAGGAACTGGCACTAAGGAATCAGAAATCTTAAGATGTATGCATCTTCAAAACTGCCCAGGTGAGCTAGTGTGTTCACTGTGATTGAGATAACCTACTATAAAATCCTAAAACAGTGAGCCCCAAGTCACATTCCTATTTTGGGAAGAGGCGTTCCTGTTTATTTTTGGCCAAATCTCCATCATGCGGCCTTTGATTCAATTTTGCTGCTTGTTCTCACTTCTCAGTACCTTTCTGCAGTCTCTTCATTATATAATTAATCATTTGACAATATGGCCTATATAGATATTAACATGTTTAGTTTCTAATAGGTAAACATTCCAGCTGCTTACCTGAGTGCAAACATGGAGTGGAGTGAACAGCAGGAGATACTTAGAGAACTCTGTTCAGACTATTGCAGATATAAGCTATTGTATGTCACGCCAGAAAAAGTTGCTAAGTGAGTATCAGCTATCCAAGATACTAGCAATACTTTCATAGATCACCTGCACTGAGAACTGAGCGAGAAAGTAATTCTTTTTGTTTGAACATGAGTGTGAATACTGTATTTAGAATGCCATTTTAACATAAAGTGCATAGAATTTTGCGAGAGTCTCAAATCCAGAATGACAATTCACTATGAGAAAAAAACCTTTCCTCACTCAATTCAGTGTTGTCAAAAGCTTATGCTTTCTGTAGCTTTAGACTGGTTTGATAATCAATAGACACTGAGAAAAGATTTGTAAATTAGTTCGATGCTGTATATTGGTATTTATCTGCGCCTCATTCTGGCACAGTGGAGCTATAAATCTATGTCATTTGAATGCAGTCGGAAGTGTTAAAAATGGACTACTGTCCAAGTGTCAAATTTGGCTGTTTTCAAAATTTTCAAGGATTTCTTGTGTAACTATAATAGTCCAGGTGCTGTCTTTGACTATAACAGGAATTTGAGGCCTCTTATTTTTGTCTGTTTGATGCATTGAAGGGTAAAGTATATTGTGGAATTATTAAAGGCGTCACATTTCGTTTCCGTATTTATGTTTTTGGTTTAACTTTTTTAATAGTGATCTTTTATTGTTTTTGGTTATTTGCAAAGAAAAAAATTTGAGAGTTCGACAAACATAGTTATTAATTAAGCTAGACCGGGAAATGAAAGGAAGTTCCCTGTTTACTGAGCAGGTACTGAGAAAATAAGTCGTTCGAAATAAAATGATGGTTTTTTAATCGAGGAAATTCATGGTATGCAGTCTATACAAGAGCTATTTGTTAGGCTTCCGTGCTGACTGGAAAGTACTACATATTTTCTCACGCATTATATTGTACCTGTTTTCAAGTCAAGATCTCGTAAATCATGCTTTCAAACCTCTTGTGTTTTCCATTTGATGACAACTATTAAATTTAGCATGTCCCTATATTATGTTCTTGGTTGAGATGCTCTGAGCGTGGAGAAAGAAAGGAAACAAATTCTTTATGGCTACCATATTTGGGAATAGGTTTAGCATCAGCCTAGCAGAGTGCCTTAAACACCAGTTATCTTTCTGCAGGAGTGATGTTTTTCTACGGAACATGGAGAAGTTATATAGTCGGGAGTTGCTTGCAAGGATTGTTATTGATGAAGCGCATTGTGTCAGCCAATGGGGACATGATTTTAGGCCTGATTATCAGGTGTTTATTCTAGCTGCCATGGTTTTTCTGCTAATTTTTTCTTTCCTGGCGATATTACTTGTTTACAATTTGTATTGGGTATGTCCAGAGCCTTGGTATCTTGAAACAGAAGTTCCCCAAAACTCCAGTTCTAGCGTTGACTGCCACTGCAACAGCTGTAGTAAAGGAAGATGTTGTGCAAGCACTTGGTCTTGCTAATTGTGTTATTTTCCGGCAAAGTTTCAATCGTCCAAATTTGTTGTAAGTCAAGTTGAATATTTCATGTTTCCCTGACGCTTAGACATCCAAAGTTTATGGGCTTTTACCCTCAGTTGGGCATCCTTAATCAAAAGCTGATACCCCTGTATCTATAAATCAGATATTCAGTAATGCCCAAGACAAAGAAGTGTTTGGAGGAGATTGAAAAGTTCATTAGAGATAAACACTTTGAAGAATGTGGAATCATTTATTGTCTTTCAAGAATGGACTGTGAAAAGGTGGCAGAGCAGTTACAGGTATATCTCCAATTTATGATTTATAATTGTGTGTTTTGTGTTATTGCTTTGTGGAATTATGTTGGACACATTGTGGATCCACCATGTGCTAGATAGACATGAGGAATTTCTCTTTAGTTTTTGTTTTCTCTTTCATTAAGGTTAGAGTTTAGGGTTTATTAGTAAGAAGACCAATGACATACATATATATGTTTTGTGGAACTATATGGGACATAATATGTGGATTTGTGAGGTGCCAGATAAACCTGAGGAATTTCTCTTTATTTTTTATTTTTGTTTTTAGGGTTAGGCTTTAAGGGTTGTTAGTAAGAGCATTAGACAAATATGTATGAGTGCACTGATTGTGTTTTGTGGAACTGTATGGAACACATGTGGATCCGCTAGGTACCAGATTGACTTGAGGAATTTCCCTTATTTTTTATTTTTATTTTTTCCCTCCGCGGGGAGGGGGGGGGGGGTTGGTCACTCAAGATTTTTTTTTGCCAAACATTGTTTTGGAGTGCTTCGGTACCCCCTATAAAGAAAAGGGCTCTCTTGAAAGGAATTTCTTTCAAGCTGTAAACTATCACCTGTCATTATAGTTTCGGGCTGGTATGGCTTATTATTAAAGGGTTGAGTTTGTATTCTTTCTAGGAATATGGACATAAAGCAGCATTCTACCATGGCAGCATGGATCCTGCTCAGCGTACCTTTGTTCAGGAACAGTGGAGCAAGGATGAGATCAACATAATGTGTGCAACTGTGGCTTTTGGGATGGGTAAGCTTTGTTTTTGATTGGGCAGCTGAACTAGGTAATTGTTGGTATGACTCCTGAATATTGCATCTTCTATCGCACTTCACTTATGCAGGCATCAACAAACCAGATGTTCGATTTGTGATTCATCACTCTATCCCAAAATCTATTGAAGGATATCATCAGGTAAACTCTACAGGATAGTGTCACTGACATCTCTTCAGAATCTATCCTTTTGGTATATTAATAACTGTATAATTGGTTACTGGATACTTCTCTTCAGAAACATTAGAATTTCGAGACCCATTAGCCGTTGCTGTATGCATTAGTGTTTGAACTCAGTATCCAAGCCGGGTGCTCATGGTCTAAATGTCATATAGTGATATAGGGAGCAATGTTTAGGATGCTCAAACTGTTACTATCATTTTTTTGATGACCTAGGGTGTCCAGGCCACATTGTGCTCACCTTGACTAAATCCCTAGGGGCTCTGAAGTAATGACCAGGAAAACCTCCAGTGCCCCTGATGGCTTAGATAAAAAAAGCGCGAGGCACAAAAAAGCGCATAGGTCCCCAGGCAGGCAGTGCGTAGCGCGGAGCGAAGGTGCGCTTCACGCACACAAGGCGCACCAAAGCGCAATTTTATTTCATAATCACATCTAAGCTATATTTTCACACAATAAGCTCAAAAACGACATCAAATAATGGATTAGACACAGGTAATACGATGCAAAATTACAGAAAATAATCTTTAACATAAGAATATAACACCGAAATAGTCTTCTAAAGAGATAAAACGAGCATAGTCATGTAAAGAAAGCATAGAATACACAACACACTAATCAAAGTAGCAAAGTAGCAAACAGAGAAACTTTAAAAAATCAATATGTCAAGTAATTTTTAAAACCCATGGGCCATGGCAAGCAAACAGAGAAACACTTGAAGAACATGAAAATCAAGAAGCAACCCAGGATAAAAAAAAGCAACCCAGAGAAAAGTCGCAACCCAAAACAACAGTAAATGAAGAAGAAAATTCAATAGCCAGGAAAAAAAAGCAGTTTCCACAGCACCACAGAAGTAAAAGAAGAAGGGGAAGCACGAAGAACCCAACCGCAACCAAAAAAAAGAAAAAGAAAAAGAAAGTAAAGAAAAGAGGAAGATGGGAGGGAGTCACGCGTTCTAGGGTTTCCTCACAGGCCAGAAGGGTTTTTTTTTTTAAAATACACTAAACATTTCCTTTTTTTCTTATGAGCTGAACTGTAAAAACTCCATAAGGCACAGAAGGCATGTGCTCGTACTTCGATAAAAAGCACGAGCTTCACGAACCTCGCCTCACTTCACAGCAAAATAGCAAAGGGGAAGAGGCGCTCGCTTTTTAAACTAAGCCTGATGGGAGTCAAACTTGTGGCTTCTAGGATGCAATCTCCGTGTGCCTTGCACAAACCTTATTGAAAGGGCTGAACATGTGTATAGCGAATAAATATTCTGTAATTTGAGTTTCATTGAATTAATGACTTTGTTGCTTATTAATGATAACATTTTTGGTGTGAAGGAATGTGGTCGTGCTGGTAGAGATGGTCAGTTCTCATCTTGTCTGCTCTTCTATAGTTACAGTGATTATGTAAGTTTGAATGCTATATTTTTTTCAGATAATTGTTACATCTCTATGTGACCATGATATTTTACTAATTTGGCTGTCCGGTTATAGATACTATATGTTTCTGTTTTCAGTTTCCCAATTTTATTGCATGTCTGACTACTGTTCTCTCCAGATTCGCGTCAAGTACATGCTCACCCAAGGAACAGTTGAGCAAAGTCCATTCATCCCTGGTCAGAATCGTTTAACTACAACAAATTCTGGGAGGATAATTGACACTAATATGGAGAACCTTCTACGGATGGTACATACTTTATTTGACGCAGTAACTTTTGTTCCATGCTGGTTTGTTTTTTCTTACGACTGCATGATTGTGATGTATCAAAATTTCATGTACCAGGTTAGCTATTGTGAAAACGAAGTTGATTGCCGGCGTTTCCTGCAGCTCTCTCACTTTGGAGAAAATTTTGACTCCACAAACTGTAAGAATACTTGCGATAATTGCTCCAGGGTTAAAAATTCTATTGAGAAGGATGTATCACATGTTGCAAAGCAATTGGTAAGAAGCCACTGGACTCCAGCGTATCTTTCAATCACCAAAAAGAAAAGCTGCATAATTATGTATCTGATATTTCTTGTAGGTGGAGCTGGTGAAGTCAACAGGCCAGCAGTTCTCCTCAGCTCATATCTTGGAAGTCTTCCGTGGTTCTTTAAGCCAATATGTAATGAGTTTGGTGCATTTCATGATTTTGTAGCACATACCTTATCCCTCAGGTCATTGATGTCAGCTAATCATATCCATGGAAATCCAGGTAAAGAAACATAAACATGATAAACTGAGCCTGCATGGAGCTGGGAAAAGTTTAGCCAAAGGTGAAGCTTCTCGAATACTGCGTCACCTAGTTGTTGAGGATATTCTTGTTGAGGAAGTTAAGAAAAGTGACATCTATGGTTCTGTCTCGTCAGTCTTAAAGGTATGCTACAATTTGGGAATTCTAGACATCAATTTGTGCTACTTTCTATGCTGTTAAATACTGGGTTTATAGGTTCCCAAATTCCATTTTGGAGATTGTCAAACTTATCATGGATATTTTCCTCTGGATTTTCAGGTCAATGAGTCCAAATGCAGAAATCTCTTATTTGGGAGTCAGAAGATTATTTTAAGGTCTGATCTCTTTCACTTGATGCCAAATTCTAGAGACTTTTCCCCCTTCTCTGTTTTCTAGGGGTTGGGGTGTGGAGGGCGTGTGTAAACTTTGGATTGATTGAAGGTGGTCTTGTTGTGGAAGGTTGTATAACAATGATCTCATCTCAGTATGCTGAACTGTTTGGACTGTTTTCTGTTTCGTCCTACCTTTGCAAGTCTTGTTACATGGTTTGGTTCCTGTAATGTGATGTGTAGTCAAAATGCTACAAAACTAGCGACGTTGATTGCTTGCTCTTTGGTAGTGCTGACCCTTTGATATTCTGTCACTTCGATTGTGGTGACATCTTAGTTTTATAATCTGCAGGTTTCCATCCTCTCCCAAGGGAGCGGCTTTGAAATTGACCAAAGCAGCAGGAACACCAGCCAAAGACCTTCTGTTGGGGCAAACAAATCCAAAAGAAGGTCACACTTCCACTAAACCTCATTCAGGGAACCAGGTATGGAGACCACTATCTATATCTGTGAACATTTTCGCTTCATTGCTGCCTGTCTACATTGAGTTACTGCATTTTCTGATCCATACTTTAATTTTCATCCAGGCTCTCTCTGCAAAATTGTATGGTGCTCTTAGAACACTAAGGACTCAGCTCATGCGAGATGAAGGTTTAAATATGCTCCGTGGATACCACATATTTTCGTAAGTGTACATCATTATTGAAGTTCTGTTGTGGCATGCTCTTCCCATAATGCATGCTATTGACTGCATTTCAGTCGCAAATATATAGGCTTAAGAGTGGCTGACTCGATCACTTGCCTCATTTTTTTTGTCGAGGATATGAGTTACAGTCTGATGTTGCTCTGAGACTGAATATTTAATGCCTTGTTAGATTCTTCTTATTTCGTGCGTGGTTGGTTCAGGAATACAACATTACAGGACATCAGCCGCATGTTGCCTCGGACTAAAGAAGAGTTACTCGAGGTCAATGGTATCGGCAAGTAAGTTTACCATTAGATCTTAACTCGGTTACATTGTGGCATGGTATAATCAGTACCATTCACCACCCAACATTATCCCTGTTACTCTGTTAGACATTTTTTACAAGACTAGGGACCTTCTACATTGGATGTTTTTGTCAATGGTGTCAAGTGTCAAGCCGGAGAGAGTTACCTGACTCCCTTGTGGAGACTAATCTTTGAATTTCATGATACAGGGTTAAGTTGACCAAGTATGGTGATCGGATTCTGGAAACGATTGAGGCTCACATCAAGGAGTACAATTCGAATACCAACCACAACAGCAGTAGCAATGACAGTGCAGAATCAGTAAAGAGGAGAAGAGATGCAGCCAAGCTTTCAAAGGGAGCCTGCAATGAGGATGAAGACCTTCTAATGCAAACCATTGGGAGATCCAATAAAAGGGTTGCCAGAAAGGCAAAGAAAAATGCAGACAGTAGTGAGCCTCCTGAGATGGTTTTCACTAAACTCTTGGATGACGATTTGGATGGCTTTGTTTTCAAGGCCCAGGCTAATGATGTTCCAAAGCCGAAGGCCAAAACAAATGGTAATGGGAGAAAACTTCCATCTTGGTTAAAGTAGGTTCGACTTCGGCTTCTTGTATTTATAACAGGCAACTCAATGTTACCCATTTGAGAAGGAAAAAAGCAGTTCTTTGCCCCTTCGAGTATATTGTATAGCGCAGGCCAGGGTAGTTGGAGCTTGGAAGTTGACGTTGTGTAGGTTGTTGGTTGCTACTTGTAAGTTGTAATCTGCCCCTTTGTAAGAGAGGTTCTCTTGCATTCAACTCCAGTTAAATCATTTAAATGCTACAAAGAGCCATGCAAATTTGATCTATAGTGTATCAAATTCTGATATTATTGTTAACTACCAAGCTAATTTTTATATTTTGCTACCATAATATATTTTTATGAAAATTCTTTTGTTTATATATTCAACCATAATTGGAGCATGAATTTTCTGTATTCCTACTTTTTTTTCAAATAGTTATTGAAAGCCAACAAGGCTAGGTACAATGCCAAACAAAAAAGCCATTGAGCCCCATTGCTTTCTTTCATAGTTACAAAATAACTCCTCCTAAAACAAGTAAACAATAATGCCCTAAAATCAAAATTTCATCAACTTTCTGCTTACTGGAACAATAATGGAATGAAATTAAAATTTTTGGCCAGAGTTTCATTACACTCTGACGTTCCTCATTTCCAGTTTATCCAAATTGCCACCTTGGACTGAATTGACGCTGAAGAGGCCTCAGAGCCTTTCTCCACTTTACTCAACCAAGTCAAGAGTCTAAGAGCTTGGCGGTAAAAATATGATTGCATTCTATAACTATAATACTACATAAACTGCATAAAATTATATTTCTATCGATCACTTTTATGTTTAAAAAGCATTAAATATATGACTAATGGATAAGGTTGATTTGTTTTGGACATCATTTGTACTTATTGGCATAGCCATCGACTCAATGCATCAAAAGTAGTTTAAAAAATAGAATTAAAAACTATAAAAAATACTACTGTAATCACTTAAAAAATATTTTAAAATAAAATACACATTATCACTCATACTCTATTTGATTAGATAACATTACCATCATCAAATTTGTAGCACAAAAATATAATATCGTTGAGAAATTATGGTTCAATAAAAATAGCTTAAAATGCGTCAAAATCAACAAAAATAATCCACCTTTATCCTATCTAATTTGTCCATTTATCTAGCTCTCTAAAGTTCGAAGGTAAGTAGAGTTAGGTAAAAATAGTTACTGAAAGTTACCAAAAATTACCAAGATTTACCAATAGTTGTCGAAAGTTTTCAATTTTTTTCTTTTAATTTATAAGTTATAATTTACAATTTTATTTTTTATTTTTATTTTTTTAAAATTTTAAAATTTTAAAATTTTATTTTAAATTTAAATTTAAATTTATTAATTATTAATTTTAATTTTTAATTTTAATTTTTAAATTTTAATTTTTGATTTTAATTTAAAATTTTAAAATTTTAAAATCTATAAAATCTTTTTTATTTTTATTTTTAATTTTTACTTTTTTTAAAAACTTTCAACTTTTTAAAATTTTAATTTTTTTAAAATTTTGAATTTGTTAATTGATAAAATTTTGAATTTTGAATTTTTTAATTTTAAAATTTTGAAGTTCTTTAAAACATTGAAAATTATAAATTTTTAAAGTCTAACCTTTAATTTTTAATTTCATATTTCTGAAAACATATTTAAACTCACATAAACTTATCAAAATTTACCAAAACTCATCAAAAGTAATATTTACCATATCTCCTACTTACTACTGAACTTTATAAGAGAAGACCAATACATATTGAAAATTGGGTTGAAAAATTTATAATTTATCCAATCTATCCCTATTTTAATTGAAGATAATAATTGTTAGAATTCTAAAAAATGATAAACAAATTTATTAATTAAATATAAAAAAACAATAATAGTTATTGAAATTACTCTCTCCGTCCCAAATTAATTGACATTGGGCTAAATACTAATTACTAACAAATTACAATGAGTACCAATATGAAATTACCGTCATTAGAAAGATGTTTTTATTAAAAATTACAATGGAGGTAGTTTCATATTGTAACTCATTATAATTGATGAATAATTAATGGTAAAAGTTTAGTCAAAATGTCAATAAATTTGGGATGGAGGGAATATAAAATTTGACAAAAATGAAGCAAAAGGATAAATATTTTGGAAGAAATGAGGAAGGAAAAGTAAGTTATCCATCCATCCTAATTATTTTGGCGAAAAAACCTTATCCATCCAAACTGACACGTGATATGCACGAATCTAGAAGGCTAATCTTAATGTAGAGCAGGCACGTAGCCTGTTATGAGATCCGCATGCACGCCTACAACCTCGACACGTGCTGTTCTCTTACTGCATTCCCCTTGTTCCTCTCGTACCTGATACCTACATATATGCAACTAACATACTCACTCCATTCCCCCCTCCAATCTTTCAAACAAGAAAACAAAGTAAGGAATCAAAATGCAGGCGGAGCAGTGTAATACTGAAATGGGAGCAAAACTGAAGATGTTGTCAGAGAGGAGAGTGAGGGAGTTGGTGGATGAGAAGAGGAGGCTCGTTGAGGTGCCGTACAGTGCCACACTGGTACACACCATGAACACACTCGTGGCTAACAGGGTCGTGGCTGTCCCCGTGGCGGCTCCTCCTGGTCATTGGATCGGGGCAGGCGGCTCAATGATTATGGAGTCTGACAAGCACACTGGGGCTGTCAGGAAACATTACATTGGAATGGTCACCATGCTTGATATTCTTGCTCATATCGCCGGTGATGATAATGTCAATTCCGGACATGGTACAGATGATATTGACCGAAAGTTGTCCGTCCCGGTATCCAACATAATTGGACATTCTCTTGAAGGGTTGAGCCTTTGGACTCTCAATCCCAATACCAAGTACTTACTTACTTACTTACTTACTACGCCTCCCTCCCCTGCCTTCATTAATCTGTTTATTGATTCTTCCTTATTTAATCAAATCATATTTAGTCTTGCTTAATTATCTAAGTCGGTTATTGGCTTTAAAGCATCTTAGAGTGCATGGAAGTTTTCTGCAAAGGAATCCACAGGGCGATGGTACCTTTGGACAGCCACATGGAGAACATATCAGGGGTGGAGCTGATGGAATCGGCCTCATGCTATCGGATGCTGACTCAAATGGATGTCATCAAGTTCATCAAGGCCCAACATCATTTCCACGACGTCTTGTCCCGCACAGTGATGGATTCAGGAGCCATCACTGATACCGTATTCGCTGTTCCTCAACAAATGAGAGCCATTGACGCTATCAAGTTCATCAAAGCCTCCTCTTTGCAAGCTGTCCCCATTGTTGAAGCCCCCGAATTAGCTCTCCCTCAACTCATCCATGTAAGCATCAACTAAATTTGACACCTTAATTTGAATTTTGCGTGCCGTAAATTGGAATCTCACAGTGGTTGTTATGACTTTTGGGCAGGGGAATGGTCGGAAGCTGACAGGCACATTTTCAGCAACAGACCTTAGAGGATGCCCTGTATCCCAACTAAGATCATGGCTGCAACTTAATGTGATGGAATTCACAGCAAGGGTGTTTGAGAATCCATCCCATGGAGCTCAAGACTTGGTGAACTCGCCAAGGCTACTGGTGACATGTTTCCTGGATTCCACCCTATCAGAGGTGATTGACAAGGTTGTTAGCAGACATGTTCATCGCATATGGGTCACCAATGAGGACGGTGTGCTCCTTGGTCTTGTCTCTCTTACAGACATAATACGGGTCATTCGAGCTCATGTCCTTGCAGAAGCCTAGCTTCATCAAACGCTCGTTATGGTAATTAGGTTGATATGTGTCTAGGCTTGTTGTGTTTGATGTTAATCTGGTGAACAACGCTGACCACAAAAACTTTTATCTGTAATGCCAAGGGGTTGTCACCTGATTTTATCTGTAACAACCTTGGTATAGAATAAGGTTAAAGTTGAGGTAAAAGTCATGACAGGGACAAAGACATTAACACCGACAAAATATACACATTCCATTCAAGCCTTGAATCTTCAATTAGTAGACAAATACAGTACAACAATGGTATGGACAAACTCCATTGAAAATTGAGCACACCAAAGAGCAGAAAAAACAGGCACCCTGAGGAAGAGTGCTTGAATAACTGTAATCAGGACAGCCTAACCTGAACCAGGTACATTCACCATACTTTCTGAAGGAAAGAAAAAAAAAAAAGCAGCATAAATGACCTGAAGGAAACAAAAGCAATCCCGAAATTTTCGAGCATGTGAAATAGCAGTTGTGCTACATTCTACCACAGAATTTACAGAAGCCTAAACAATGTTATATGATCTTGTCCTTCCTTCATCGAGAAAGCTCCTCTTTAAGCCCAGAATCAGCAACTTTTGGTTCTGGTTTTTTTGAGTCATTTTCCTCGGATATGGAACCCTCAGTGTTGTCAGAGGACTGCCAACTCTTATTAAACAGCCCTTTTTCTAATTCATTCAGCTTCTCTTTTGCTTCTCCCTTGAGCATCTCCACCACTTCAAGTATAGTGGGCCGGTTTTCAGGACGTTTCTGAGCACACATGAGACCAACCACAATTAGCCGTCTCAGTTGTTCCTCATCGTAATCTGTATTCAGTTTAGGGTCAGCAAGTTCTCTGAACTTGCCCTCACATGCCAACGGAAGAGCCCACTCGGTGATTGAGCGGTTCACAGTCACATTCAGCCTCTGAAGGGCTCTCCTCCCGGTAGCAATCTCAACCAGCAAAATCCCAAAGCTGTACACATCGCAGCTCTCTGATGCCTGACCTAGCATCGCATATTCAGGGGCAAGATATCCCAGTGTGCCTTTCACCTTTGTGGTCACATGTGTTGCTCCATCAGGGATCAGCTTAGCAAACCCGAAATCTGCAACCTTTGCCTCGAAATTTGAATCTAGCAATATGTTGCTGGCCTTTATATCTCTGTGGATGATATGTGGGGTGGCTTGGTGGTGAAGGTATCTGCATTGCATAAACCAAATAGCTACTTAGACAACATAACCCCAGAGTTTTAATCCAAATAAACAGCCACGCTGCGTTTTCTTAACTTATCCAACCAAGCATGGATTAATCAAGTGGCTCCATTCTGATCAATTCTGAATAGTTTGTCAAAGATTTGATTGTTTCCAAAGTCATAATGATCAAATGCAGAGGCAGCAGATCCAAAGTATGTGTTAGACATCACATACTCAGTTACCCACCAAAAACAAAAGAACAAAGAAAAGGTAGAACAGATTAATTAAGACTTGAACCAGTGCTATTAAATGCTAATAAAACATACGCAATTCCTTCTGCAGATCCAATGGCTATGTTCATCCGTCGCTTCCAGTCGAGATGACATTCTGCAGAATGCTGTCCATGCAAATGGGAAAGTAAGCTTAAATTTGGCATGTAATCATACACAATTAGACGCTCTTGTCCCTCCACACAGTAACCCCGTAGAGTAAGCAGATTTTTGTGGCGAACCCGTGCTAGAATCTCAACTTCAACAGCAAACTCCGTTTCCGCCTTATCACTCCACACTTTCAATCTTTTCACTGCAATCTGCAAAACATCACAATCCTGTTGAGAAGGCTAAAATATAGTGATGTAGCAGGATCAGGTCCTGTTAAAGAAAAAGACCATGCAGGCAACTGAATTTCAGAGACGATGTAAAGAGGCATTCTTCAATTATAATTTGGTCACAGATTCTAATACAAATGAAGTAACAGAAACATCAATATTCTAGATACCAGGATACCATCTGGATTGGTCTCAAATCATTTCTGGCTTCACAGAATTTGAGCATTGACAGACTTGCACATTTCGAGAAGGGAATGAAGCCACTTGGAGCAGCAGCCAGCCAAAATATAAGGGCAATGGTAAATCAAATCTCCCTGTGTTCCATAATACTAGTAATTTCAATGGCTGCACATATACAATAGAACAAATATTGTGGACCAGAGGGAGTAGTAACTAGTAAATATCGCATTGATATTGTAAAAGTTACAATATTCTGGAGCATAACAAGCTAGTTAAGGGGGTGTTTGGTAAATAGTCTATTGCAAGACATATTGAGAAAAATGGCTTATTAGAAAATTTGACCAAGTCAAATAGTCAAATAGTCTAAATAAAGCGTTCGGTAAACAGCCTATTCACCCAGCTGATTAGGTCCAATACGTTGATTTTCGGAATAGTCTATTGGAATTGGCTACCCAAAAATACATACATGCCATCATAAAAATAATTGATACATATTATGTTAAAATAGTGGACAAAGGTGTAAATGGGATTTCTACTACTACTATATTCAGAAACAACTAAATTTACCAAATACAACTTTTCCAAACTGTCAATCTATACAGCCAATAGAAACAGTTAATAGTAAACAACCAATAATTGTTTCCCAAACAGAGCCAAAGTGTCATAGTTGAGATTACAGGAGAAGACTTGAGATTCTAAGGTGGACAAAGACATTTAACACCTTATTCAAGACCAAAAACTGCAAATTTCCAAGAAACAGTTGATTAGCACTTGGACATGAGCCAGTTGACTATTGGTTGTCAAGTAGAAGGACAGAACCATTATTTAGCAAAGACCATTGTAAATCGTTATCACCACCAAGGATTAAGAAGCTAGCAAAGACCCTGCACAAGCCCTTTTGCAAGTAGCCTCCTATACAGACCTCAACTCTCCTATGCAAAATACATTAAAGGATGGAATGTGTAGCATGGATGGCTCTGAATGATGCTTGATTCCAGAAAGAGATAAAGAGCAAGAAGAAGCAAATATGGAACCTAAAAAACTTGTGTTGTTTACCTGGGAGCCATCCCATAGCTGACCCCAGTAGACACTTCCAAAACCACCCTCTCCAAGTTTGTTATCATAATTAAAATTGTTTGTAGCTGCATGCAGTTCCTTCAAAGAAAATATCCTCCATGCCAGCTTCTTTCCAACCTTCTGTTTTCTGAAAATGGTTAAACAATGTATCTTAATAACTGTATGCCACCCCAGCAACAAACAAACACATGCTTGATAATACAGCTTGGTTCAAGGGGAAGAAGCAAATTAAGCAGGAATCACCTGTGCTAACATGTGTTCTAACAAAGGTTGACTTCACATAATATATTTCATTTATTCTTTTGAAAATACAAATGACATTCCTCATTCCTCAAAAATCAACTTTGAACTAGAACCCAAAAAAAAAAAAAAATGTAACTTGCAGAATTTCAACCCTCAGTTCAAATCAATGATCTTGTGATCACAAAAACCACACAATCCTCTACACATAACCCAGCTACTTCATCAGCTAATTTAAGCAGAAAAGGGCTGTTAACCTTCATCTGAACAACTAAAGCCATTAACTACCATCAAGTTCATGACAGCTACTAAATTGTCAACTCCAAGTAACAACCCAAAAAATCCCACTTTGCCACACAGATGAATTCCAGTTGAAACAAACCCAGATTTTACTGGCTCCAAGGAAGAGAGAAAATCATATCGATTTTGAAAGAAATTAGTTTGTGTTTTTTCGAAAGTGATTCTGAAGCAGAGAGAAATGAACCAAAAAGAAACCTCCTTCCATTCACGGCATCAAATTCAAAATTCAAATACCCAAATCGAAAAGGATGCCGAGTATAACCCATAATCACACAGAAGATTGAATTAAGAGTAACCCAGAATTCAAAAACCAAAACCCAATAAAAAACATGGATACGTACCGATCGGAACGCCTTCCGCAGCATAGCATCGACCCGAACGCCATGCCCCTTTCTCTCTCTACTTCTCTCTCTACCTCTCTCTCTAAACTCGAAACAAAAACCCTTCTTCTCAAACACCCAGTTTTTTTTTTTTTTTTTTCCAGCAATAGTTAAAGCAAATTCAAACCGTTTTCACACACAAACACAAAAGTTCAAAATTAAAGCCTTTACTCTTTCTCTTTCTAAAAAGAGACAAACTTCTCAACGAAGTCTTTCTCTCTCCTCTGGGTACCAAGCTGGAATAGAAGAAAGCAATAAAATTGATCAAGATTTTAATAGTGGGTGATGTCGCTTTGTCTTTCTCTCTCTAGAGTTGGGTCATTTGTGTTGGGTCTGACGACAGCTTTTTCTGCTTCTCAGTTTGAACTCTCAAATGGGGTCTCCCTCTTTTTCTCTCTACCCACCCAGTATTATTTTACTCTATCATTTTTCCAGAAAACATTAGAAGAAATAATATAGTATGATTTTTGTTTCTATGTTTGGTTGATTTGGATCTTTTTTAAAAAGAAATTTGGATTTGGTGGTTACTTCCCAAAAAATTCGAAATATCACCATTGATGGTTGAGGATGATGGACCATTTCAATTCAATTCATCTTGCCACTTCAGAACCCCCTGTTTTAGCCGTTGGGGCAATTGTTAATAATTTTCTATTTTCTTTTCTTTTTCTCTTTTCTAAATTGTGGATTGAATTTGTGAATGATCCATGAGGTAAATCATAAATGGTCAAATACTTCATTCCAAACAGAAGGGAAAAAAATAAAATAAAATACCTAACGTCATTCCTAAAAAATGAAAATGTTTGAATGCTATTTTACAAGAGCATGGAGGAAGGACTTGGTCAATTCTAATTCTACTCCAATTTGCATTTGTTTGACCTATTTGTAACTCTCTACTCTCTACTACTATTGACATCTATTGACATGAGTCATAACTCATAACACACTAGCTAGCTAACAATATCAAGTATGATTTTTAAATTTTCTAGCGTCTATGGTAATTCTTATGTAAAATCGTCTGACCATAAATTTATTGTAAGACGTACAATGTTGTGGTGACTATTTATAAATGAAGGCGTGACTAATAATTTATTTAGGATAACTCTAAAAAAGTCACCCCTTAGTAAATTATTAGTCACCTTCGTATGAAAAAGTCATTATAATATCACTTATTAGACATAGTCATCCTATGAAAGTCTCTCTCACGATAAGTTTACGTGAGACGGTATTATACTAGAATTTGCGTTGTACTAGAATGTGCCTTATTTCTACCTACTAGTTATTATACCCATCCTTTGGACGGATTAATTACTAAAAGCAAAATGATTAACATCTTGATGCAAGATGATTAACCATCTTATAATTGATCTAAATCAATTATAAAGTTAAATGTAAGTATATTTGAATCATTATAAAAGTATATTGCATTACTTTGAGGGTCATTACAACTTATAAACAATATAAAAATAATTATTTATTTATATTTTTTCCTAAATATAAAATTATGCATAAAATATATATTTTCTACTACAATTGATAAAATTAGGCTATTATTTATATTTTTGACCTAGCTAATAAATATAATACTCTTACAATTGATAAATATATATAATTATTAAAGAAAATATTATTACAACTTATAAACAATATATAAATAATTATTTTTTTCCTAAATATAGAATTATGCATAACATAAATATTTTCTACTATAATTGATAAAATTAAGCTATTATTTATATTTTTTTGACCTAGCTAATAAATATAATACTCTTACAGTTGATAAATATATATAATTATTAAAGAAAATATTATTAAAAGTTACTAAAATATGAAATATAGACAATTCAAGATGGTTATTAGCCATCTTGAGTCAAGATGCGTATCATTATCCTTACTAAAACCATTCATTTTACTTATGTTAAAATGAAAAAAATTATAATCATATGATTGAATTTTTGTGGCATATTCAATAATAATAGCTAGTATAATATATTACATATATAGAGAAAAAAAGTATTTAATATTTTTAGAATTGATTGCATATGGAATATGGCAACAAATAAGATTAATGTTATATTTTGAATTATTACGTGTATGCCTATATTTGAGAGCAATATAGTAAATTTGTATCTGACCAAAAGACACAAGGCAAATTGCTGATTAATTATTATATTAAAGGGCAAAACGATAAATTCTTATGTGAGCAATGCTAAAAGGCAAGCAAGTTGCTGACTATATATTATATTGAAGGGTGAAAGAGTAATTACGTATGTGAACACAAGCTAGCAAACAGTTAGACAAATCTTCACAAGACAACAATGCAACATTCCTTTCTAATATGTGAATGAAATGAAATGTTTATGATTTTGTGGAAGGAACCTTCACAAAGTAGGATAATGTTAAATATGGAAGGAACATCTAATATGAATCCAAAAATGGCCATAAGATTAGGTATTTCTCATCAAGATTCAAGAAAATGTGTTGGTGGATTCCTTGAAGCACGGGCATCAGGGCATGTGCTCATCTTTCAAAGCTAAACCAAAGGGTGACTATCAACACTCTGGACTAGCTAAATAAATGTGAATACGAACACTTTTCAAAAGAAATATAAAAGAGAGAAACACCCAGAGTACGGCTGAGCACAGTCTAGTTCAATCGAAATTTGGACTAGACCGGACTCTATGGATCAGATTGAATCGAAAAATTTCGATCTAATCCTCCATCCAAGGAATTTACGTTTCGTGTCCTCAGTCCTACCCCCGGGCCAAACTGAATGGACCGATGACCGACCGAACTCTTTTAATGACATGTCGAGTTTTTAAGATTTATACTACCTAACTCCCTTAGTTCCTTCTCCCAATCCTCAGCCCCCCACCCCCACAATCACTACAACATTACATAAGCATTGTGACCATTAAACTGAGGTTGTTTAACGGTCGCAGTTTTTTCACGTGCGACCGTTAAGTAATGACCATTAAAATGTCTCCAGCGATCGTTAACTTAACGGTCGTAAGGGGGCAATAATTTTGAACCAGGTTTCATTTCAGCCATTTGCGGAGACAACTTCTCTCTTTACTATCCCTTCCATCGACGCCACCACCACGCTCGCCTCCGTCCCTCCCAACGTCGCCCGCACCCGCCACCACCACAGGTAGAACCCGTCGACCACTGTCAAGTGCAGAACCCGCCACCACTGTCGATTCTTTCCCATAGCCGACGAAAGGCAAAATCGTTGGTAATTGTTAGATTCGATTTATATGTTTGAGTTTATGAATTTGTGAGGTACATTAAATTTGATTTTTTTGGGTCCGTTTTGTATTGAATTATGGGTTAATATTGTCAATTGCTAATTTCAATTTTGAACTTGTAGTTTCTGAATTTATGCTTGAGATTATGTTCGCTTCCATATGAAGTAGATTGTGGTGGTTAATTTTATTTTAAATATGTTGGTTTATATTATGTTGTTTGATTTATTCGTGAATTTGATCATTGTAAAGCTACGATATGGATTCAATAAGGCCATTGTTGATGGAATTCGTCTTTTTATATATGTTTTTAATTTTATGCTGGTCACTTGTTTGTGTTTTTTTCCCTTTGTAATTACATTTGTTGATTGTCTTAGGCAAGATTTTGTGTTTTAAAGATCATTGGTGAACCTCGAGTGATTGCGATTCTCGGTTGCTAGATTGTTTTTTTTCCTTCTTTTTGAAATTGCGACCGTTACCTTGCGATTGTTAAAATTAACGGTCGATGAAAGCGACCGTTATTTAATGGTCACTGGAGTGATTTTAACGGTCGCTCGACCCGATCGACGACCATTAACGAGCGACCGATATTAATCGTCGCGCGCGCCCAACAGTGATTGTTAAAGGTGTCTTGCGACCGTTAACAACGGTCGCTGTGGCCATTCTATCTTGTAGTGAATCAGTCAATCACCGTTGTTTCAATCACCCTAAATCGCCCATAACTCGCCTAGAACTCCAATGAATCGCCCGTTGCTTCAACGACTCACATCAAAGTTTGATTCATTCAATCGGTCCAGTCTTTGATCCATTCTAGTCCTCCAGTTTGGTCTTCCGTCCAGTCCAGTCTTAGGCCAATGCTCACTTGCTCAGCCCTAACCTAGAGGGGGTGAATAGGGTGCGATAAAAATAAAATTTTTAAATCAAGCAAACACAAACACTTAGAAACACGGTTAGTAACACAAAATTCTCAAAACAAAATATAAATGTGGAATGTAAAGAGAGACAAGGAAAATTATAATTTTTCAATTAGGGGTGTCAATTTTCAACCCGGATGTCCGAATTACAAGAATAGTTTTGTATTTTTCTTGTGCACATGTCATTTTCTCAACGTGGCAAGCAACTTTCCATTTGTTAATTATGTTTAACGCTTTCTTAATTATTCTTCATCTGTAAAATAATATATTACCGATTCATTTAAACTTTTATTAGGTTCATGCCATACTGTGTATTCAAAAGCTTTTTTTCTAATAAAGCAATTTGGTCTTTAATTAAATTTAAAGTATTTTTATTAACACTATAAGGTAAAGTTACTAAATATGTATATCTTGATTTTTGATTTTCTTATAAATCTTCTCTAAAACTTCTTGTTGTTTGATTAAGACTTCTTAAAAAAATTCCAGGCTTCTTGAATACTGTATGAGTTCGGGGAAATTAAAAGTTTGTCCAGGGGCATAATCTCCTTCTCTTGTTAATCTAGAACTTGATTGAAATATATTTTTATACATTTTACTTATTTCTTAGGCTTGAGTAATGAATTTCAGAAATTCTTTCAGCTAGGTAAATAATTTTTGGATGGAAATTACTACATTTCATTTTATTCTGACATAAATAATTAATCAATCTTAACAATCCATCTTCACAATATAACCCAATTATTATTTCTATAATAAAATTTTCTAGGTTCATGTTTAAAGTTCTTCGAAAAACTATTTCATTATGTTCTTTATTCATTTTTATAAGATCTTCTTGCTCTGATACCAATTACAAAGGAGTCTATCGAGTGGTTTTTTAGTGGAAAAAGCGGTAAAACCAAAATGATTTTTTAAGTGTCTCACGCAATTTTATCAGTTTAGGTACTAGGAGAAGTAATCCCATTAAACTTATATAATCTTAAATCAACAATTTGGAATTCAACATAAGTAAACAAAGTAAAACGAAAGAGAGATTATACCTTTGAGAGTTGAATCCGTCTTACTTCTTCGTATGCGTCTTACACTCCACTTTGCGCGATTTATCAACTCTTTCAGACTTTATCTTCTCTCTTTGTATACTCACTTTGTTTGAATTTGAATAAATATGAAGAACTCATGTTTTGTTGAAAAAGAGATTATATTATTTCATCAGGGATACTTTCCTTTCCTTAAAAGGGAATTCTTAGAACATTGTAGATTACAAACACTTGAAAGTTGAAACAAACTAAATGAGGATGGAAGACTCTGCCCTCCTCAAAGTTTATAAGTAGCTATTTATAGGAAAAGTAAACTAGCATCTTACATAAGCGCTTACGTAAGAGCGCAATTATTCGTACTACGATCTCAATTGTTGGCTACATCTTGTTCATCCATTTCTGTCGGCAAGATCTTGGCTCTTCACGTGTCTACATCAGTATGTCTTGTAGGTTTTTGCTCTCCTCTCTCTCGTATAATTCATCAAACTTTTTCTTTACAACTGTGCTTCCGTGAAAGTTCTTTGGCATCAGTTTGTGGAATCTGAAGTCAAAAATTTTATCATCTGGTTTTTCAAGAGATATATCATCATTGGTGACAATTATAAAATTTCCTTCTTGATAAAGATTTCTATAACGTTCCCTCCAGAGTCAGTCGAGTTGACAACTCACTGCTAGTGCTCCTGTTGATCTTCGATAATTTGTCCAGGACTTGTCAAATGGAGGAATTTAAAAAAGTTTTTCTTTTGTTGCTTGGACTTGGATGTTTGTTCAGGGATTTTGTTCAAGATGATCAAATTAATAACAGGATAGATGACATTAGTCTGTTCATCCTTTTCAGGGGCAACTAGAAACATTCTGAGGCTAACATAGCTCTTGTTTTTGCTGTGATTTTTGATGGTTTCTATTATTTTCTCTAGGAAATTCTTGAGTTCAATAAGGCTCAAGCTAGGATAGAGGAGGTTTAGGTACCCATGTGCAAAAAGCTGGTATACGACTTCATGATTTGCTTTATTGAAGGCTATAATTCTTGGGAATAAAGAGCGCTTAGGGTTGTAAAATAGTTCAAAGATTTCTCCAATCTTTTCATAAGCAACTATAGTTGCTTGATAATAATTTATAGAATTCATCAGTAGCAATGTTCAGAGTTCGAATGCCAGTATTTCGAATAACTGGTCTTGTAGCTAGCAATCTAGCTTTTAATTGTTGCTTCTCTTTCTCCTCTTGTGAGAGGGGGTTTGAAGCATTTCCCTGGCTTGTTGATGGTCGAAATGAGTGTTCTGTTTGTTCGACTTTGATTTCTTTGGGATTTTCTTTCCTATAGCTCAATTTGAGTTCATCAATAGTTCTATAAAAGATTGTAGTAAGATCTCTGGCCTTTTCAAGATCAGCTCTGAGGTCTTTAACTACAACTTCGATATGTTTAATTTTTTCCTCAACTGTTTCGAGATATTCATTGTAGTCAATCATGATGTTTTCAAAATCTCAAACGAATGGGCCTTCATCATCAATACTGGTCTTCCCTTTTTCACTTGTACTAATTTTCACGAGTGAGGTAATCTGCAATGAAATTGTTTTTTCCAGCAACATGCTCGTAAGTAGCATTAAACTGAGATAAGTAAAGTTGCCATCTATGTAGTTTTCTCATATGTGGTCCATTATCTAAATTTTGTTTTACGAAAGTCGTTGCTGCTTGATTGTCAGTCAATATTTTAAAAGGTTTGAGTAGCAAAAATAATCTCCATTTTGTTATTCCTCTAATAATTGCTAAGATTTCCTTTTCCATTGTATTATAATTTTCTTTTCGTTCTAAGAATGTTCCGCTATGATATCAACAAATTTCGTTTAAGTCTGTTTTTAATACTGCTGCCCAAGTTTTATCAGAGGCATCAGTCTGTAAAATTAAATTGTCTTCTGGTTCGGGCAATCTAAGACTGGGTAGATTTAAACATTCTTCTTTTAATTTTCTAACTATTTCTGTATGTTTTTCCGTCCATCCAAGAGTGTTATTTTTTCTAAGTAGGCTTTGTATATCTTTCTTCTTTTTTGCTAAATCAGGTATATATGAACTAGCATAATTTAATAATCCTAAGAATCCTTGAATTTGTTTTTTAGTTCTAAGCTCATCAGGATATTCTTTTATTTTTCTAGAAATGTGAGGTTGTAGGCTTATTCCATTAACTCCTACTTCAAATCCTAAAAATTCAATTTTTTCTTTTTCTATAATTGCTTTTCG
The DNA here is from genome assembly GCA_029582165.1 of Portulaca oleracea. Classification (NCBI taxonomy): domain Eukaryota; kingdom Viridiplantae; phylum Streptophyta; class Magnoliopsida; order Caryophyllales; family Portulacaceae; genus Portulaca; species Portulaca oleracea. The sequence goes on along the minus strand of CM055873.1, from coordinate 35,816,519 downwards.
TTCACTTAAGCAAATTCCTTCTTTAGTAGCTACTTTAACAAATTCTTCTAGATGTTTTCTATGTTCATCGAGAGTATTAGAACTAATAAGGATATCATCAACGTATACTACTAAGAAGTTATTAAGGTGTTTAAAAGCATCATCCATTCTTCTTTGAAATATTCTAGGGGCATTTTTCAATCCAAATGGCATAACTATCCATTCGTAAAATCTTTGTGGGGTACTAAATCCAGTATATTTTATACTATTTTCTTCCATTTTTATTTGCCAAAATCCGGATTTACAGTCAAATTTCGAAAAATATTTTCTATTTTTTACGACATTAATTAAGACTTCTTTATTTGGTAAGAAATAGTTGTCTGTTCTAGTATATTGATTTAATTTTTTATAATTTATTAGCATTCTCGCTTTTCCTCTTTTATGTTCTGCTTCGTTCATTACCGTAAAAGCTGGAGAGGAGTAAGCTCCTTTAGATGACCTTATTAATCCTTTTTCTAAAAATTCATTAATTTGGACTGAAAATTCTTTAATATCTCCCTCTGTATATAACATCGGTTTTTCTTTAATATATATTTCTTGGGTTAATTCTATTTTGGCTCTAGGATGTTCTGGTTTCCAAAACTGGAATGGATTTTCAGAATAAAGCTGTTTAATTTTATCTAATATTTTTCCTTTAGTAATTATGTTGATTTTATATTTAGGAGTTTTATTTTCAATTTGTGTGTTCAAAGAGACTTTTTCGTAACCCTGTCCACCACGCTTCGCACGCACTCTGTATGAGTATTTTAGTGTAGGTATTTTTAATATATGACCACACTTTGTTGTTAGTGAAACTGTAAAAGCAGTTTGCGTAAGTTTTGAAAATTGTTTCAAAAAATCATTTCCAAGTAGAATATCATATCCCGAATTATATTGTAGAACAATAGGTATAGTTAAAATTTTATTTCCTAATATAATTGTTACATTGGTTTGATAATGTTCGATATAAGTTCCTGGAGAATTTACTCTAATTCTAATCCTCTTGTTCGAGGGAAGTGTCTCCCATTGGGTTAAAAGTAATTGATTAAATAATGTTGCTTCTGATCCAGTATCTACTAATGCAGCTGTTGTGATATGTAAATCTTTTACTACTATTTCAATGTATGTAAGGATTGGAATTGCAATTTGTTTCATAATCTAAAAAGGGTAATTCTAGATTCTCCATCTATAAGGGTAATATGAGTTGGCTTGATTTCATAAGATGTATATTTATCTAAAAATGTCATACCTAATAATATATGATAATAATCGTTGTTTATTGTCAAGTCTACATAACAATCTTGTTCTAATAAAAATGATTTAGGTGTTCTCATCATTAATTTTTGATTTTTGGGTTAAAATATTTCTTTTTCCATCGTAAGTGGTGCAATTGTATTCGGATGCCATATATACTGAAATTGGTAAGGTTATACAATGACATTGTGAAGCTCCCGTGTCTATAATTACTTTATCTTTTATCCATTTTTGTCCATCATAATATTCTAAATTAACTCTATATGTTCTATTGTCAGTATTAGGAGATCTTAAGTTTAAGTTGCGAGAATAATTCATCCTAAAAGTTCTTGATGTTGTTGGTCTACTATCTATCCTTAATCTTTTTTTCAGTGAAGGGTAATCTAGGAGGGATTAAGCTAGTTACAGTTTCTTCTTCATTTACTAATTTAAATTATGTTAAAGCAGGTATTCTTGCTTCTTGTGCTTGGGGAGTAATGACAGAGCTTATTGTAGAAAATAGAGGATTTATCTTAATTTTTTCCTTTTGTTTTTTATCTTTTATCGGGAAATTTGTATTTGAGAGTATATATAAACCTTGATAATAAAAAGCTAACGCATCATTTCCTGTCTTAAGTCCTATATCAGTAAGAAGTTTAAATTGTAAATTCAGTGTATCTTCAATATCTTTGCTTCGAAGTGTAACTGAATAATTAGGGTAACATTCGAAAATAAGTTTCTTATAAACTAAATTTCCTTGTAAAGTTCCTAAATGGCTGTTTTGAATGTTATGAAATCGTTGATCATGAAGAGATAATACTATAGGTGAGTTAATGCCTTCTTTAAAACACGCATTTACCACTATCTGAATTCCATGTAGATGTATGTATTTGATTAACTCTCTTTCTTTTGATGGTATTTCACTTAAAAAATTTTCAATTATATTTTGGTTCATTAATTTTAAACTTATATTTCCTTGTAGATGTTGAACATATACAGGTTGTTCTGTTGTATATAATTTATAATGACGAACACTCATTTCCCAAAGAAATCAAAATTGAACATATAGAAGTTGTGGTTAAAGACCTCAAAGCTTATCTTGAAAAGGTCAGAGATCTTACTACAATCCTGAAGTCGTATACCAGCTTTTTGCACATGGATACCTAAACCTCCTCTATCATAGCTTGAGCCTTATTGAACTCAAGAATTTCCCAGAGAAAATAATAGAAACCAAAAAAATCACAGCAAAAACAAGAGCTATGTTAGCCTCAGAATGTTTTCAGTTGCCCCTGAAAAGGATGAACAGACTAATATAATCTATCCTTTTATTAATCTGATCATCTTGAATAAAATCCCTTTAACAAACATCCAAGTCCAAGCAACGAAAGAAAAACTTTTTGAAATTCCTCCGTTTGACAAGTCCTGGACAAATTATCGAAGATCAACAGGAGCACTAGCAGTGAGTTGTCAACTCGACAGACTCTGGAGAGAACGTTATAGAAATCTTTATCAAGAAGGAAATTTTATAATTGTCATCAATGATGATATATCTCTTGAAAAACCAGATGATAAAATTTTTGACTTCAAATTCCACAAATTGATGCCAAAGAACTTTCAAGGAAGCACGACTGTAAAGAAAAAGTTTGATGAATTATACCAGAGAGAGGAGAGCAAAAATCTACAAGACATACTGATGTAGACACGTGAAGAGCCAAGATCTTGCCGACAAAAATGGATGAACAAGATGTAGCCAACAATTGAGATCGTAGTACGAATAATTGCGCTCTTACGTAAGCGCTTATGTAAGATGCTAGTTTACTTTTCCTGTAAATAGCTACTTGTAAACTTAGAGGAGGGCGGAGTCTTCCATCCTCATTTAGTTTGTTTCAACTTTCAAGTGTTTGTAATCTACAATGTTCTAAGAATTCCCTTTTAGAGAAAAGAAAGTATCCCTGATGAAATAATATAATCTCTTTTTCAACAAAACATGAGTTCTTCATATTTATTCAAATTCAAACAAAGTGAGTATACAAAGAGAGAAGATAAAGTATGAAAGAGTAGATAAATCGCGTAGAGTGGAGTGTAAGACGCGTACGAACAAGTAAGACGGATTCAACTCTCAAAGGTATAATCTCTCTTTCGTTTTAGTTTGTTTACTTAAGTTGAATTCCAAATTGTTGATTTAAGATTGTATAAGTTTAATGGGATTACTTCTCCTGAAAACAATACCAACTCAGCTGAGCTATATCAAGGCAGAGAAGAAGAGGAAGAATGGAATAAAAGGTGCCTTGTATTGCTTGAAGAAAACAGGAGGAGAAAGACCTTATATATATAGGGAAACAAACAAAACAAGAAAAGAGAGAAAATAAAGAATAGAAAAGAAAAGCTAAGAAAACTAACAACCTAAAACTAACAACTGTAAAAACTAACTGTAATAACTAACAGCTAATAATACATATCTTAACACCCCCCTCAAATTGGAGGTGGGTGAACCCCCAATTTGTGCAAAAGAGTGTGGTGCTGGTAGCCAGTTAAAGGCTTTGTAAGAATGTCAGCAAACTGAGTTTTTGTAGACGTGTGTTCCAAAGATATCAACCCTTCTGCAAGCTTCTATCTGATGAAATGACAGTCGATTTCTATGTGCTTGGTTCTTTCATGAAAAACAGGGTTCTTGGCTATGTAAATTGCCGCCTGGTTATCACATTCCACAGGTATGGGATCAATGTGTTCAACTTGAAGCTCATGGAACAATCGGCTCAACCAAGCCAACTCAGCAACCAGCCCCCTCAAACTTCTGTACTCGGCTTCTGTTGAGGAAAATGAAACTACCGGTTGCTTTTTAGATTTCCAGGAGATCAAGGTACTTCCAAGGAAAACTAAAAAACCACTGATGGACCTTCGAGTGTGTCTACATGCTCCCCAATCTGAATCACTGTACCCACTCAGTTTAAAGTTGTCTTCCTTGTGAATCAGCACACCTAAGTTGGGATGTCCTTGAAGATATTTGAGAGTTTGAATGGCTGCCTTCCAATGCTGGTCTGTAGGCTCCTTAAGGTACTGACTCAAATGTTGAACTGTGAAGGCAAGATCAGGCCTCGTGTTAACCAAGAAGTTGAGCTTTCCAATCAACCTTCTATACACAGTAGGGTCTTCTAAGGGTGTACCTGAATCAGGAAGCAGTTTGACATTAACATCCATAGGACAAACAACAGATTTAGAAGAGCTACCTAAAAACTCTTGAATAAGATCTTTGACAAAGTTTGCTTGAATAGAATAACTCCCCGTGGGCTGTGAATGATCTCAAGACCAAGGAAGAAATGAGTAGTGCCTAAGTCCTTGATTTTGAAAGCTGTGTCTAAGTGGTTTTTCAAATCAGAAATCTCCTCATGATCATCTCTTGTGACTAATATATCATCAACATAGACAGCCAAAAACACACATTTATCAATACCCTTTTTAAAAAATAGGGAGTAGTCATTTTCTGAGTGCTTGTAACCCCTTTTGTAGAGGACTTCAGTTAACTTGGCATACCACTGTCTCGAGGCCTGTTTCAAACCATAAATTGATTTCTTTAACTTACAGACAACATTAGGTATGTCAGATAACACCCCTTTTGGCAGCTCCATATAGATTTCTTCATGTAAGTCTCCATGGAGAAAAGCATTGTTTACATCCAACTGCTGCATGCTCAACCCCTTCTTTACAGCTACTGAAATTAAAGCCCTTATTGTGGTCATCTTTACCACAGGGGAGAAGGCCTCGTTGTAGTCTATCCCAGCCTTATGAGTGAATCCTCTAACCACAAGTTTTGCCTTGTATCTTTCGACGCTGCCATCAGATTTCCTTTTGATCTTATATACCCATTTACAATCAATAGGTTTCTTTTTATTTGGCAGTGACACAATTTCCTAAGTATTAGTATCAGATAGTGCTTGTAGCTCCTGTTTCATGGCTCTTCTCCATTCTTCATGAGAGTTTGCTTCTTCATAAGTTTGTGGCTCTTTTTCATGACATTGTGCTTAACTGTCAGAAGTACTGCAATCAAGAAACTTAGGTTCACAATATAGGTTAGTTGTTTAGTCCCATTTTAGGGGCTAAATACCACTCGTTTACGCCCAAGTCTATTGCCGTTCCCTAATAAAATGGTTATTTATTACGTGTTTTGTGATTTTTAGGTTTTAAGTTCGGAGAATAATAAAAGGGGGCGAAGTTGCGGAAAAAGGCGATAACTCGGTCATCCCGAGACCTTTGGAGCCGATTTGATGCCGTGGTGAAGACCCGGGAAGCAAGGGAGACCAGCCGTGCGTAAAGGAGAGGGATTTGGGCCAAAGGCTAAGTATGGGGCATCGGGCTCGTGGCGTTAGCTACAACAATGTGCGATCGCCCCATACTTAGATGGAGATCACTTGAAGAGCGTGGCGGTCGCTACGCCTATTGTAGCGATCGTTACGAGCCCGGCGAAGGTTACGCCAAGGCCGTAGCGGTCGCTACCCCATTCATAACGCCCGCTACGATGAAGCCCCGATTTTCCAAGTTTTTCTGCTGACGGTCGTAGCGTTCGCTACGCCCTCCGTAGCGTTCGCTATGGATGATTAACTGGGTCGCGACGCTGGGCATAGCGGACGCCTTGGAGCTGAAATGTTCGCCTGCTTTGGGTCGTAGCGAACGCTACGATGTCCGTAGCGTTCGCGACGTCCTTATTTCCTGCATAATTTTAGGCCAAAACGACTGTGTTTTGGCCCTTCTTCCCCTTTTGTTTAAATAGCCCGTCTTGGGGCATGAATGGGAGAGTTATTATCTAATCTAGGGAGATATCTAAGAGTAGCTAGAGCATCTAGGTTTAAACTTAGATTTTATTTTCAGTTTGTAATTAGTAGATTTTAGAGGGAGATTAGTGAGAGATTAATCTAGGGTTTTGGAGATTTGAGTTTATTATTGAAGATTTGGGGATTCAATCAATTGAGAGATTGTTGGATCATCTTTTTATTGCTTTCCATTGTTCATCTACAACATTTTGATAAGTACTCTCTTCCCTTATCTCTTTACTTAATTACTTTGCTAATTACTTTCTTGTTCTTAATTTCCTTACTTGCTATTTCATTGTTCTTGTTTGTCTATGGTTGTTGATTTCTCCATCATGACTAGAGGCTAATCTTTCTTGAGGTGAGGGGGTGATTAAGGCTTTAATGGATTTTGGCTAAGGTGTTTATTGATTAAAGTGTGTTTTAGTCGGAGGAGTCTATTTCCACCTAGTGTCTTCTCATTGGGGGTGGCGGTTCAAGGTCCGAGAGCTCTTTGAATCGTTATACACTCAATGGGAAGTCTAGAGTGGGATAGTTAAGCCCACACTTACGAGGGTAAGTGTAGGCTTAACTAGGAATTAACGCGATTTTCAACCCCGATGGTCCATGGTGGACATAGGGTAGTTAATTTGAATCTTCCTCGAGGGAGGGGATTCATCGTGGCCTTTTTCCCGCGTTGTTTTATAGATGAATCTAACTTTATGCATTTTAATCATGAAAACTTCTTGATCAAAAGTTCCGTTAAGTGTCTAAAACCCCCGAACCTTTTCCATTCCTTGACTGACCTTAGTTTTATTTCTTGCTTTATGATCTTTCAGACCAATATCCTTACCTTAGCAATCTCAACCCGACCATTGACCTAGTTCCTTTGACCAAGGCCGCCAGCTCCCTGAGAGAGAACGACAAAATCGAGGTCTTACAAGCCGTTGGTATACAAAATGGCGCCGTTGCCGGGGAGCCAGCGCCCCTAGTTTTAGTTTCTTGGTCTTTGGTTAATTGAGTTTGCTTTCACGCTAGAAATTAGTTTGTGCCAGTCCAAATGAATTTGATGCTTCTATCGGTTCTTGTTGATGCATGTAGGTACGCCCTAATGTTCTACCGAGCATCGTAGGAGGTTTCAAGTCCTAATGGGTGAAGTCCAAGCTGATTCACCCCGTACCCTTCTATCATATGCCGTTCCATCATCGGGTACGGGAGGCAATCCTATCATCCTACCGCCACTACCACCCACCGCAACATTCGAGTTCAAACCATGCACTGGGGACGCTTTGAGAGAAACCAATTCTATGGAGATGGCTTGAGGACCCTATCGATCATATTAGAAGATTTGAAGGTCGGATTGGTTTTGTGCATATGCAGGTATCTTGAGTTTTGAAATTGAAGCTTTTCCCTCTCACCTTGGGAGGAAAAGCTAAGATGTGGCTCGACATTTGTCCACCCGGTACATATACTACTTGGGATGCATTGAGCCGGGATTTTCTTCACCATTTCTTTCCGGCTGATGAGACACATAGGCTTCGACAGGCTATCTTGAATTTCAAGCAAGAGCCGGGAGAAACTCTTTTCGATTCATGGGCAAGGTTTAAACTTCTTCAAAGGCGATGTCCACATCACAATCTTCCGGATTGGTTATTGTTACATCAGTTTTACCATGGGCTTTAAGACGATCTTAAAGACTCAATTGATATTGCATCAGGAGGAATGTTCCTTATGAAGACCGAGCATCAAGCAAATGTTTTCCTTCACGAGCTATTTCAACATTCTCCTTCTTGGGGAAGCCGTCGGAGTTTAGGAAGTAGAGGCTATTCCTTGGAGATCGAACCTACTATCAAATTCCTTATGGGCGTCGTCCAAGAGATGCAACAGAAGATGGTATCTAATGGAACAACCAACCAATTGGGAGTCGTGCAGGAGACCCAACCCTCCACCTAAAACATCCAATATTTCTCACCCAACCACCAAAACCAAGAAGTTTGGCAACCCACTTATCACCAACCTACTCCTCATCTTCAAGAACCCCAACCATCTCAAGGGTCCAACATAGAGAAGTTGCTGAAGCAAAATTGTTGAAAATTAAGAGAATGATAGGGCTCGCCTCGAGAACATTGAAAATCAATGGGCCTAAACGGCTCATATAGACTACACCCCTCAAACCATCCCCATACAACCTCAACCTACTCCAATGGTGCCGGTGAATCTGATTACCCTCCGGAGTGAAGGGGAAGCGATAGTACCAAATTTTGCGGAAGAGGGATGTTTGAGAGAAGAAGAAAAAGCGAGTGAGTTGGAGATGAATGAAGAAAGGGAGGTGTTTCTTGAAGAAGCTGAAAGTGAGAATGAGGAGAAGTTGAGTGAGGAAGAAGAATTCAATGAGGAAATAGGTGGGTGCTTGATAGAACCTTATACTTTTGAGCTTTTATGTGAGCGTCCTTTGGAGGAGATCCTTCTTGAGCCTATCCACGTTGAGCCCGATGGTAGTGAGGTCGTGTTCCTCACTAATCTTACTGATGGGGCATATACTCAAGAGGTGGAGGATGTTCCCTTGGAGGAACCTTTATTTGAGCGTATGGAGGTAATCAATGATGAAGCATCTTTGGAGTTTCCCCTTCCTCAAGTAGTGTTTGAGTACTTCCCGATCACTTCGAATTATTTCATTTGAAGAAGAATTCAAAGAAGGGGTTGAGAAGGAAGAAGAATTCTCGAAGGAAGATGACTGTCATCAACTCATGCTTGCTCCCAAGGCTCCAAAACTCCGGGAAACAAGTAAAGTGGAGTTTAAATTGCCTCCTCATCTATTCCACTCTATTCGACCGCCGGAGGAGCAACTTGCTTGGTTCACTATGGTAGTTGGGAGATGTTGGAAGAAGATGAGAAAAAGAAGGTGGAAGAAACATAAGAAGCCACTGCCTTTATTCGCCCCGAGGCCAACTACAAACTGGTTAGATCATGTTGACCTTTATGCTTGCAAAGTGGGGAATTGTTGGAAAGGGAGGAAAAGAAAATGGTGGAAGAGATGGAAAATGTCCCTATCTTGTTCACCCCGTCTTTCAAGAATCAAACGGGTATTTAGGTCAAGCTAGGGACCTAAAACAAGCACTACATGGGAGGTAACCCATACTTCCGTGTTGATTAATTTCTTTTCTTTTGTTTCTTTTTCTTGTTTCTAATCCTGCATGCGGATCTTACGAGCCTTGCTTGTTTTTACTTGAATATCCTAACCCTTTGCTCGATTATCACGGATCGCGGATTGAGTAATCATTTATTTTGAAGAACTCGAGGTAATATCTCTCCGCTCTTCTCTTTTTGAGTTGGATATCCTATGATCCATGCTACATGCTTGATTTTCTTTTGGGTGGCGAACCCCTTTGAGTGTTTATGTTGGGGTATATTGCTGTTGGAGCCGTGTGGACTCGGGTCGCCACCACTTTTGTTTGCTAGTTGTTCTTGTTTGTTTGTTCTTTTCGGTTCTCTACCCTTTTTCTTGTGACACCTTCCCACAATGAGGACATTGTGGCGTTTTAAGTGTTGGGGGGGGGGATCATTATTTTTTGGGTAGAGCACCTAGTCTTTTTGAGTCCTTTTTGTTTCTTTTTCTTTCTTAGAAAAGCTAAAAAAAAAGTGAAAAAGTGCTAAAAGATGAAAAGAAAAAATCGAAAAGTTTTTTGTGTGAAAGAGTAAAAAGGGGAGAAATGTTGTGAAAAGCCCAAAAGTTTCTTTCTTTTCTTTTTGAAGATGTTTCCATTTACAGTTTTGTAGATAGTTGTCTAATTTGCCGATTCAGTTAGTTGGAAGCGGCCGGTATGAATAAATAGAGATCTTAGGAAGGATTTTTGCCATGACTTATCTCTTTTAGACCTCTACATGGAATGGAAAAGCGTAATCCTCAAATCTTACACACTTTGACTGTGTCTTCTTACCTAAGTTAGACGGTTTTAGTTGTTCAATTGCTTAAGCTCTTAATTAATGCATTGAATAATTACTGTCGGGCCTACCGTCATGGGTTGGTTTGGGTGGATCAGCACCCTATGCCTCTTAAGTGCAATGACTCACGTATGGAGAAACCCAACAGGGAGGGTAACCCTTTGCGAAGGCCGGTGCTTAAATCCCGCAAAACCCGACACAAACGCTCTAAAAGACACAAAACGGATTGAATGTAAAGAAAAGAGCGTAGGTTTTGAAAAAGATAGAAAAGAGCGAAGCAAGAAAAAGGAAAAAAGAGTTGAGCAAAAGAATGGTAAGAAAGAGAAAAGTAAAAAAAAAAAAAGAGCAAAGTAAGAAAAAGAAAGAAAAGAGAGGTTGAAAGAAAAACCAAGAGTGAAGTAGGATAGATAATCCCGAGCTTGAGCATGAGAACAACTCTGATTGTCTGGTTTAGGATAGGAAGGACCGACTAGAGCCCACTTGCACATATGCGCGAGGTGTTTTGCTCATCAGGAAGTGTTTTGGTTCAAAATCTCAAAGATTGGCAGTTTTCCAACCTTCGTGTCTTAATTTGTTTGTACTTGTTTCTTCCAATTGATTGTTGAGGCGGGTTGGGGAACTAGGTGCATGATTGGGGACGGGAGTATTTTCTTTGTATTTGTTTGGCTTTGTTTTTCGGTTTTCACTTCTCTTTCTTTCCCCTTTTTCCTTTTTCTTTGGATTTTGTGGGCACAACCGCTACAAACCCTCACGAGTCCACCTCGTCCACCCGGGCTACCGGGGGTTTAAAGGGCTTGATGCATATGCTAAATGCATCCGCGATTCCTGCGAAAGTGAGTTAGATGTTTATGTTTTCTAGATTCTTAGGTTTCTTTCGGTTAGTTTTGCTTGTGACGAGCAAAAGTCTAAGTGTGGGGGGTGTTTAGTCCCATTTTAGGGGCTAAATACCACTCGTTTACGCCCAAGTCTATTGCCGTTCCCTAATAAAATGGTTATTTATTACGTGTTTTGTGATTTTTAGGTTTTAAGTTCGGAGAATAATAAAAGGGGGCGATACTGGAGAAACATGTTTCATAGTCTTTCAAATAGGTGGGATGCTTATGTGATATTGTTGATCTCCTTATTGGCTGTGTCTGGTTTCCAGTTCTACTGATTTGTTCATTTATTTGACTACTGTTCCTGCAAGAATCATCTAGGACAGAAGATGAGCTAAGTTTGTCATTAATAATAGCAGTTGGTGCCTCAGCTGTATTGTTAGTAATCTCAGCAGAATCATTCATTTCAATGCATTCTGTATTGTTAGTAATCTCAGTAGAATCATTCATTTCAATGTATTCATTAGGATTGCTCATGGGAAAAATAGATGTAGGAGCTTTTTGCTGTTTAAAAGGAAAAATTTTGTTCATGGAAAACAACATCCCTAGAATATAGGAATCTTTGAGAAGATATAGAATACAATTTGTATGCTTTCTTCCCTTGGGGGTATCCAATGAAAACACATTCCTCTGCTCTAGGTTGGAATTTGTGTCTCCCTTGTTTCAAAGTGTTCACATAGCAAAGACATCCAAAAGATCTCAAATGATCATATGTAGGTGGCCTGTTGAACAAAGTCTCATAAGGAGTCTTGTCCTTCAAAATAGGGGTTGGCATCCTATTTATTAGATAAGTAGCAGTGAGGATGCCTTCTCCCCAAAATTTCAGAGGAAGGTTTGATTGAAACATCAAAGCCCTAGCAACTTCAAGAATATGCTTATGTTTTCTTTCAACCACCCCATTTTGTTGGGGTCTTTGTGTGCAACAGGTTTCATGCAGAATACCATTAGTTTTGAAGTAGGCTATGGCAATCTTGTTTTTCCCTATTTCTAAGGCATTATCAGACCTTATTCTCTTGACTACTGAATCAAACTGTGTTCTGGCCATGGAAATGAAGGATTGGATTAAACCAAAAGCTTCATCCTTGGTGGTCATTAAGTGGGTCCAAGTGCATCTACTAAAGTCATCTACAATAGTAAAAAAAATACATGTGCCCTGAGTGAGTAGGGATGCGAAAGGGGCCCCATGTATCTATGTGAATTAATTCAAAAGATGCAACAGTTGATATGCTACTAGTATGAAAGGGCAGACAGTGCTGCTTTGCTTTTGGACAAGTATTGCAAACAACTTGATCATGCAAAGAGATATTTAGTATCAATCTCATCTTATTAAAAGGTATGTGTCCTAATCTTTGGTGCCATACATCACTTTTTATTGAAATCAAAGCACTACTATTTCTTGAAGAGCCACTGTCTTGATTTTCTTTGATCTGACTTATCATTTTGTCTTCCAAGAAGTAAAGGCCATAAGACTCTTTACCAAGAACCAAAGGCCCCTTCACAGGAAGGCCCTGCAAAATGCACTCAGTCTTAGTAAAGGTTATGTGACATTGCAATTCATGACATAACTTCTTCATAGAAATCAAATTAAATTTAAAATGTGGGACATATAACACATTTGTTAGGATTAGATTGTTAGTAAGATGCAATTCCCCTTGACTAGTAACCCTTACTTTGTCACCATTTGGTAGAGTGATTTCAATAGGATTCTTAAGAGTTTTCATGCATCTCAAGACAGTTTCACTATTGCACATATGGTCACTAGCCCCAGAATCTAAAATCCAAGCATTCTCCAAAGCCACACATGTACAACTAACACCATTAGACAGATAATGCTGAGAATTTAAACGAGTGTTACCAGACATGGCATCACTGTCATCCTTGTTTGCATCTTGTGTATTCAAACTTGTCATGAGTTGTTGTAGCAGCTGCCTTGCTTGTTCTTGGTTGAAAGGTGGACTCCCTGCTGCTGTAGGGTTTCTCTCAAGGGCCACGTTTTCTGTGGAAGAACTTACAGATTCCATTTCACTCCAGACGTTATTAGCTACCCTTCTGGGTGCACCTTGTTGCCTCTGTCTATTTTGATTTCTTGGGTGATTAGGAGGGAACCCATGAAGCCTATAGCATTTATCAATGGTGTGGCCATTTCTTTTACAATGGTCACAAAACAAAACCTTCTTGGACTCGTTCTTTCCTTTCTCATTTCCTGTCCTAGGAGGGCCATTTTGACTAGTTCTGGAAGCATAGAAGGTAGCAAAATCACTTACAAATTGATTGTTGTCATGAACTTGCCTTTGTTTTTCTTCTTGGCTAAGGATAGAATATACTTGACTAAGAGAGGGGAGAGAAGACATCATCAAGATATTGCCTCGGACAGTTGTGTAGCTGCTATTCAAACCCATCAAGATCTGAAGTAGCTTCTGCTCCTCGAAGTATATCTCAATTCTTTTGTTTATTCTTGGATCACATGTACACTTTCCACATTGACACTTTGGAAAGTTGCTGACAAAACCAGCTTCATCCCATAATTTCTTGGCCTTTGTGAAATAGTTTGCTATGTCTAGAGAGTCTTGAGACAACCTTGCAACATCTTGCTGTACAGAGAAAAGCTTGGCTTTATTGCTTTGGCCAAATCTTTCAGACAACTCCTTCCACATATCCTCAGCCAATGTGGAATATAATACACTTTCTCTTATGTTCTTGGATAGAGAATTCAGTATCCAAGACAAAACCATATCATTACCTCTTTTCCAATATGGAAAAAGAGGTGAATCCTTTGCAGGTTTAGTTAAAGATCCATCAACAAATGCCACCTTGTATTTGGCCGACAAGGCAATGGTAGCAGACCTCTTCCAAGCATCAAAATCCTCCCCATTGAAAGGCTCAGCAACTAACGATAGACCCGGTTGGTCAGATGGATGGATGTAAAGAGGATCACATGGATCTATGATGGGTAATCTGTTTAGAGGCTTAGGAGAAGGAGTAGCTGGGCTTTCGGTTTCTGGAGTTGATGGAGTTTCAGACATTGTTTTTGTGCAGGATCAGAATATTGTTGGCTCTTATACCATGAAAACAATACCAACTCAGCTGAGCTATATCAAGGCAGAGAAGAAGAGGAAGAATGGAATAAAACGTGCCTTATATTGCTTGAAGAAAACAGGAGGAGAAAGACCCTATATATATAGGGAAACAAACAAAACAAGAAAAGAGAGAAAATAAAGAACAGAAAAGAAAAGCTAAGAAAACTAACAACCTAAAACTAACAGCTGTAAAAACCAACTGTAATAACTAACAGCTAATAATACATATCTTAACATCTCCTAGTACCTAAACTGATAAAATTGCGTGACACACTTAAAAAATAATTTTGGTTTTACCGCATTTTCCACTAAAAAACCACTTGATAGACTCTTTTGTAATTGGTATCAGAGCAAGAAGATCTTATAAAAATGAATAAAGAACATAATGAAATAGTTTTTCGAAGAACTTTAAACATGAACCTAGAAAATTTTATTATAGAAATAATAACTGGGTTATATTGTGAAGATGGATTGTTAAGACTGATTAATTATTTATGTCAGAATAAAATGAAATGTAGTAATTTCCATCGAAAAATTATTTACCTAGCTGAAAGAATTTCTGAAATTCATTACTCAAGCCTAAGAAATAGGTAAAAATGTATAAAAATAGATTTCAATCAAGTTCTAGATTAACAAGAGAAGGAGATTATGCCCCTGGACAAACTTTTAATTACCGCGAACTTAAAGCATACAGTATTCAAGAAGCCTGGAATTTTTTAAGAAAGTCTTAATCAAACAACGAGAAGTTTTAGAGAAGATTTATTAGAAAATCAAAAATCAAAATATACATATTTAGTAACTTTACCTTATAGTGTTAATAAAAATACTTTAAATTTAATTAAATACCAAATTGCTTTATTAGAAAAAACTTTTGAATACACAGTATGACATGAACCTAATAAAAGTTTAAATGAATCGGAAATATATTATTTTACTGATGAAGAATAATTAAGAAAGCGTTAAACATAATTAACAAATGAAAAGTTGCTTGCCACGTTGTGAAAATGACATGTGCACAGGAAAAATACAAAACTATCCTTGTAATTCGGACATCCGGGTTGAAAATTGACACCCCTATTTTCAATGCTCCCCTTTCAAACAGGGTTAACTTATCAACTCAAGCATCTCTTCACTTTAGATTTGAGCCACACTAACTCTTGTTAGTACAACCGTCAAAGCCACTTTGACCTCCAACAAAACCTTGGATACTTTTTAGGTCCAAACTTCTACCTAGCTAGATACATTAAGCTAAGTAACTCATTAAGCTCTCTCACTTAATTACTGAAGAAAGTACTACCTCCGTCCCTAAATGAGTGTCAAATTTTCTAACTACTTATTCCCTTTTTATTTGTCAATGTTATCATTCCAATAATTAAAATACCCATGTTACCCATAATTATTGAATGAGATAATTTCTAGGTGAAGTTGTCATCTTTATTTTTCTGCTAAGTCAAATGGTCTATTCGTCCAAGTCTAATATTTTTACCCAATTTTCTAAGTTCATTGGAATACTAAAAATAGTTGTAGTGACACTCAATAAGGGACGGAGGTAATATCTCCCTTTCTTGTTGAACCTCTCAGAAAAGTGTAAATGGATTTTCAAAATAATCTCAGAGGGATACAATACTTGCTCTCAACACATCTTGAAGATATATCTTGTGTATTGTTGTCGTGCTTTTTAATCTTCAAAAGTTTTCAGTTAAGTAGAGAAGCTTGCATGAAAAATTTTATAACCGAGGAAAATCTCCCTTGATGCTAAAATTCGTCAAGCCACTTCAGTAGATATATATGATTTGCTTCAATCTTCCTACTGTAACTGATTCTTGCACATTGCGAAAGGAGGATTATCTACATAAAATATCAATAATGTTTTCTGCATATCTCGTGTAAAATGTCCATAATATTGCATGCATAATATGTGCTTGATTATAGTAAAGTCTCTTTCGTAAATAATGATTCTTGGTACAAATAATATGCATATTGTTATTGTACATAATCCATCTTCTTACTAAAAAAAGTATATTTTATTTAATCATTATTTTTGTTAGTTGCATTGGTTAGACATTATAGGCTATGTTGTCCAAATCGGACCGGACCGGTTGTTCCGACCGGTTCAACCGTGAACTAATCAGTTGAGCGGTCCAGTTCTGGGTTTGATTTGGGGAACGAGTTCAACTGTTAAAAAAAATGTCAAAATTCATTCAATCGGGTGAATCAGTTGAACGGTCCAGTTCATTCCGGTTCTTCACCGATTTGTTCCAATTTAATTATTTTGGAAGTATATTATTTTTTTTGAACTCATGACCGGTTCATGTCGATTTCGATCGGTTCAACCGTAAACTGGGTGAACCATTGACCCTTTAAATCAACTATTTTAATGACCGGTCTGATTCTGACAGATAGATCATAGGAAGGGGGCCCTTGAGCAATCCCTCGAAGTTGACATTGGCCAAAATGGGTCAAAGACATTCTAGCAAAGCTTTTGTGTCTCCAGGTCAAGTAGATATATATGGTACTCCTATGAGCTAGTTGTTTATCTTAAAGGTTAGGTGTGGCCTACCAGCTACTACTCAATCATTTGTTGTCAGAATTGAATCTTCTTCCTCCACTTCGCTTACTTGACTTCAGTATGCCATGTCAAGACAATATTGATTTATGATCATATCTCTCCTTTTTGTTTCATCTCCTTTTAGAGATACTACCTCCGTCCCTAAATGAGTGTCACTTTGACTAAGTTTTGACCGTTAATTACTCATAAATTATAGTGAGTTACAATATAAAATTAATACCATCAGATTTTTCAGTGAAATATCTTTCTAACGGTGGTAATTTCATATTGTAACTCATTATAATTTATAAGTAATCAACGGTCAAATTTTAGTCAAATTGACATTCATTTAGGGACGGAGGTAGTAGACAATACATTTCGATCAACTATACTCAATTTCGAGAAAATTAATCTTAGTGATAAATTTTTTTGACAAGAACAGATAATTTTAAAAACGGATAGGGTTCGAGTATGGATATAGAGTCTCCCTGACCTGTACCCATATACCTAACCTGCCGAATAAGTTTTTTTTTTTTTGTAAAAAAATGGAAATATAAATGAATGTAAGGATTATTATACATCGCCAATAGAAAAGATAATGGGGGCGTTTGGTGCCCGGCTTTTTTGTTGGCTTTTTGTAGAAAATGGTTTTTTGGGGGATTTTTAACTGTTTGACTAGTCAATATGCCAATTTGGGGTGTTTGGTAAATTGGCGGTTTATACTAGCTTTTTGCCCTCAAAAAGCCAAATTGTAAAAAGCTACTATGAGTAGCTTTTTGTAAATAGCTGTTGGCTTTTATATTTTAAATTACCATATTGACCAATTAGTTCACAAAAATTACAAAAAATTGTCATCAAATAAAATAATTTAGGTTTAGTTCTTTAACTGTTCTCTCATCCCTCACTTCAATTCACCGCAACACAAAAGAACATCTGCTCCGCCGTGTGCCTTCTCCAAGCACGCTACATTTCTCCAAGTTAATTATCAGGTATTTCACATAGTTAATTTATGCATGATGATACTTGTGTTCAAAATCTCCTAGTTCATTTGCTTTTCCTATTAATTTGGATCAGAGACTCATATTGTCATTATGGTTTATGTTGAGAATGTGGTTACTAATTGATTATACATATACATATTGTTTACAATAGTGTAATTTCTATAAATAAATTATAAAATATCTAGATTAAATTGTCAAAGTACATTGGGATTTAAAAAAACTAAAAATGAATATAAATTATAATGTTAAACCTAAAAATGAATTATAATATGGACGGAAAAACCTAAAAATAAATTTTAAAAAATCATAATGTTAAAAAAACTCTAAAAATAAAGCCAAGGGTACAATTGGAAATTAGGAGAAAAAGTCATCCTACAAACATCTAACTCTACCAAACACTTTTTTATACAAACAGCTGACAAAACAGCCAAAAGTCAAACATCTAACTAAACAGCTAACAGCTACAAATAGTCAACAACCAACTGTTGGGCACCAAACGCCCTCAATATATTTTCTGATGCTTTGGCCTTTGAATGATCATCTAACCTAAGCTGCCAAAATCCAACATTCAATTAAACAAAGTTGATATGATGCAAACGCATATTGATGAGTTAATATAGCTAATTAACCTTGTTGGATCAATTCATAGTTGTGCTTTTTGAAGGATTAGTGGAAAACCAACAATATCTTTGAAACAAAATGAGACTGAATTTCCCTTTAACCTGTTCCCAGTGGAATTTATCCTTCTATATAAGTTCAT
This sequence comes from Portulaca oleracea, assembly GCA_029582165.1. Classification (NCBI taxonomy): domain Eukaryota; kingdom Viridiplantae; phylum Streptophyta; class Magnoliopsida; order Caryophyllales; family Portulacaceae; genus Portulaca; species Portulaca oleracea. The sequence goes on along the minus strand of CM055873.1, from coordinate 35,798,284 downwards.
GATTGAAATTTTCTCTCATACAATAAGGGATACTAGTACCCAAAACAACATAATACTCGTTAAAATACTCGAATATGACCAGTTCATTGTGCATATCAATATAAAATGGACGGTATAATACAATTTCTAATTATATCTGAATTATACCCGTTATATTTGAAATATTCGGTGGGTAAGGGTAAGGGTATTCATATTTAGTACCCTCTAAATATGGGTAAAGGTAAGGGTAATGATTTCAAAAATGAATATGGGTAAGGATATTACTCCACTTGTTCCGAACCAAACTAATTGATATTCCTAATCTCTTATTGTTAATTTATGCTATAGTCTTATGTATTTTCCTCCGTTCATTTTTTCTTTATAAATTTAATAATAATAATTTCATATAAATACTATAATAATATATTAATAAATAGTTAAAGCTTTTAAAATTTTACTAATACAAACATTAAAATGACATATAAATTGTGAATAAGGGAGTCTCACTTGTGAATTGAGTTGCATGTTTATTATTTCGCTTCCGTTCAAATATTTATTACTTTTACTTTTTACCTTCTCTGTCATGATGACTCCACTGCTATTTGTTAGCAATATATAATTATATATTCACGAAAATTATAAGATTGCATTTATATATTTAGGGAAATTGGATTCTAATAATATGAACTTTTGGCCATATAAAACTTAATAATACAAACTTTTGATTTGATTCTGAATAATATGAACTTTGACCCCCTGTTGCCCCCAGTAACACGCCACCGAGTTAATCTTTTCTGGACTCGTCGGGAAAATGAGCTGGCGGTGGCAGCATGTTTTCTTTGATGTTTGACCATGCCATGTCACCCATTGACTTAAAAAATCGCCACGTCACCCATTGACTCAATTTCTCTCTCTCTCTCTCTTTCTCTCTCTCTTCCCCTCCTCTTCTTCGATCCACCAGACAGCCATGGCCATGGCCATGGCTTCTCCTCCTCTTCTCTCCATACCAAACCCAGAATCACCAAACCCAGATTGCAAATTCAATCCCTAATGAAAGTCCCCCTGTCAACTAATTTCAAGTTCAACAAAACCCAATTCAACCCCCCACCCCACTTTCGATTTGAACAGATTTTCTCCAGAAACATCAAAACCCAATTCAACCACTTGAACTAATTTATTTTAGAGACTGTAAACATGACGAGAGACGTATGGGACTTACCGGAAGAATGTCTGGAGCAAATCCTGTTGCGGTGTTTGCCGGAGGACATCCTCCGATTCGCGGCGGCTTCGAAACAGGCTACTCCGTCACCGTCTCCGACGACTTCTGGAAGAAGTTGTTGCCGTCCGATTACGATAAGATAATCAAGGAATCGTCATTTCCTTTGCAATTTAATTCCCTCAATGACCTATTTTCACAGTATAAATTTCTGATTTTAACTTTTGCAAAACCCAATTCAAACCATTCAAACCCCAAAGATTTTCAGAATTCATACCAATTTAAAGCCTAATTTTTGACATTTCTCCTCCTCCCAATTCAGAACACAAATTCAAACCCTATAAATTTCCAAAATTCGAATTCATATTTATAAGTCAACTAATAATACGAGCAACTAAACAACAGCAGAACCGAAGAACAGATCCGAACTTCACCGGAAAGCCGCCTATCTCGACTCACCAGAACCGAAGAACAGATCGGCCCCAGTGGAGATGGATGAGGGTGATGACGGAAGAAGAAGAAGTTGGGGGGGGGGGGGCTTGAAATCTGCAACGAAGAGAGAGAGAGAGAGAGAGGCTGATGTGGACAAAAATAATGCTGATTGGGCAAGTCAAAATTGACTAAACTCATCCCTCCGCTGCCAGCTAGGGTCGCCAACGAGTTAAGTAAATCTTAACTCGGTGGCGTTTTATTGGGGGCAACATGGGGTCAAAGTTCATATTATTCAGAACCAAATCGAAAGTTCGTATTATTAAGTCTCATATGGCCAAAAGTTCGTATTATTAGAATCCAATTTCCCATATATTTATTTCCAATAATAATAATTTTTCCTTTCTGGAAATTATATTACGGTTTTGCCGGTTTCTGGTTCGGTGTGGCGGTTTCGGTTCGGTGTGGTGTTCAAAAAATCAGGAACCGTCACACTGAACTGGAAATCGGAAAAACTGCACCCTGAACTGGCAAAACCGAGCCGCTTTAAAAACCTGGTGCACCGAACCGGAAAAACCGGATGTTAAATGCGACGGTTTCTGTTTGGAATATTCAGACTGGCGGTGAACCGAAACCGTACCGATAATATATATATATATATATATATATATATATATATATTATTAGAACGGATAAAAGATTCAAAAATGTTGAATACGACTTAAAAAAATTAATTACATGGATCAGTCCAGTCCGCAAATCGAAAAATTGAAAATTGAGTTGGGAATACAATATATATTAGATGCACCCGGAGCATGTGCTCCATATGTTTGTGAGTGAACAATCATATGAATTAGAGTGAACAATTATAGTAATCAGAGTGAACAACCTAATACATATGGATGAACAATCATAGAATCTAGAGCACATGCTCCAAGAGCACCTAATAAATTGCATTGGGAATAGGGGGCAAGATTCCTTATTGATGTGAACTAATTTCGATCTTTTTTTAATGCTTCCTCTTAATTAGTGACTTTTAGGATTTGTAATGCAATTGAATTTTTTTGGTTGATTGAATGATGATTTTTCTAATATTGATGGAAATTAAGGCGGTTCCGGTTAACTGGTGAAACCGCACCGTTAAACCCGGTGCTTCGGTTTAGAAAAACCGGGTTATCCAGTTCCGATTCCGAATTATAATTTTAGAAAACTGTTTCATCTGACGCACCGTTTCAAAAGACCAAAACCGCACCGTACCACACCGAACTGAACCGGACCATGATGTTATTTTTAGAGTCTCGTTTTCCTTCCAAAACAAAACCAATAGTTCATAGTGATAGACGGAGTCAATTCTACTTCTTATCTTGTCTCCTTGTCTAGTTGTCTTTGTAGGCATATTATTGAACCAAAATAGTTCATTCTTAGCCTAATTTCACTTGGTTTGCAAATTCATCAGTCAGATTTGTCAAACTTGTATACTAATTTTATAATTTCTTGACTTCACCATTTGACAATCCTTCTTTTGAAAGCGGATACTGTTTACAATTTATTTATTACGAAGAGTTAGGTTTGTTATAGGGTGTGTTTTCAAGAGGCAATGTAAGGCTAAATAAATTTGGATAAATCTAAATTGAGTTGGTAGTATTAGGTATATGTCATAGTAAAACTAGTGAAAAAAATGGATAAATTTAATTGGATTAAAATTGATCAAAATAGGATACTTATCTCTAAAAGAACACATCCTTAATTTAGTTAAGGTTTTTGGTTATAAATAAGCTATTTTGGGACCTTGTGATTGAAAATAATCCAAAATGACTTTTGAGTTAATGATAGTCTATACTTTTATCTTATTTTCTCATAGCATAATATTAACATTTTCTAACAATAAAAAAAGACGTGGCCAATGAATAAAGTGACTTTTCAGCCCATAAGAGTATATACTTTTCGGCTAAGTGGCCACATCATTTTTCCATAGCCAAAAAATGCAATATTCTGCTATGAGAAAATAAGATAAAAATATAGAATGTCATTGACCGAATAGTCTTTTTGGATTATTCCTAATCGAGATAATTACATTTACCCTACCTGACATATGTGGTAATAATTTTTGCACACCCGACATTTGAGAAATAATTTTCACCCTACCTGACATTTAAGTGGTCATAAATTTAAACCACCTAGGATATATTATAATGGTTTTTTGTGGGATTTCCGGCAAGTATTAAAAAAATGAATAGGAAGTAACATGTTTACCCTTGCTATTAATTCATAGTATTTTCAATTAAAAACGAAATTACCTATTTACCCTTATAGAAGACGACAATGAGAAGAGTGGAGTGATATATTTCTTTTTTAGATGGACAATCTTTTCCCCCTTTTCCCACACAAAACAATTGAAGGGTCAGTATTGTCATTTCAATCGAAATTTTAAGGGCAGTTTGGTACTTTCACATAATTATATAGGGGTGTTATTGTATTTTCATATCTCCGATGACAAGTTACCGGAATTTGACACAATAAAACACTTTCACTAAATGTCAGGTAGGGTGAAAATTATTTTTCAAATGTCGGGTGTGCAAAAATTATTACCACATATGTCAGGTAGGATAAATGTAATTATCTCTTCCTAATCACAAGACGCTTAATACGAATTATTTAGAGCCAACAACCCATTTATTTATTGTTCAATAGATACTTCCACTTTAATGAAAGAACACTCTTTACTCTTTAGGATATCGTGAATATTGATTATGTGACAATGTAATATGGGTTTTCTTATTTATCATCCAATGAAAACATTCTTAGTAAGTCAGAAGCAGAAAAGTAAACATGGGACGTGAAAATTTACGATCAAGTCTTTTGGTATACTAATAGGTAAGCGGATTAAGCTACTGAGCAGTCTTGGCATATTTTAAAGACAAATAGTCAATTAGCTCTACAAGCCAGAAATAAGGAACACGTACTAAATTGTCCATAAGAAACATTTGACGGGAAATCTTTCAAGGAAAGTTAACCAATTTTTTCTAAGTTGACAAACATTTTCATGTTTAGTTGTGCCTATTTGATGGAAAAGTGTCAATGTGAAGCTCATTATTTAACAAAAACCAACTGTGGTCAACATGACAAAGTAAAATGACCAAAACTGAGCCCTTTCTTGGTGGGAGAACAATATGCTAGGTATTTACACGGTTCAACACTTGGCCCCCTTGTACAGTTGTACAGAATCTTAATAACTTAATAAAACAATGGGCACCATGACTGAACCACAGGAGCTCAATGATACATTATTCTGTAAAAGAAAGAAAAGAAATACTGATACATCATAGTTGTAAAGAATCAAGTTAATATTGGATCAAGTAGTGATACTACGCTTATCAGAGGGAACACTTTCACTTTGTACCACTTTGCCTGTACGGCTACCTTTTGAGAAGTTGCTTTTCCCGGTTGCGTCATCTTTTCTTGATAAAGGCCGCTGCAAGATGCGAATTGGGATGCCGCCAATATCAAAGTCTTCCTTCAAGGATTTGGTCAGAAAGCGGATTTCAGAATCCGCAAGCTCTGTTTTCCCCTTTACAAAGGCCACGAATGTTGGGGGTCGTGCCTTCACCTGCGTGAAGTACTTGATCTTTGGTTGTGCAGCCTGATCTCTCCAGGAGTGCCTGCTCATAACCTGATCAATACATTACAGTTAATATTGATAATGTATATGAGCTCCAACCAAAAGAAAAGGACCCAGTTCGAAGCAGACAGTCCATGCATTTTTTTGAACTGTCAGTGCACATTTTCGAGATATGTTACGGAAATAGGAGCAGAAACTGCACCTTGCGCAGCCATCTATTAAGCCGAGCTGTGGACAATCGTAGGCACCACTTCTCATAAGTCTCAATGACCTGACGCATGACTGCTATCCGGCCTCTTCCTTCAAGAGCAGAAACAAATACTACTGGGATTCCTGTTACCTGATCATCATCCATTTCCCCAAATGCAGTGAGAAACCCACTTTCAGGCATCAAAATGAGGCACACAAATTCAGAACCAGAAGTCATAATGGAGCCAAGACCAAGATAACATGACAATGATACTTTTTTATTTATAAAAAAGTAATAAAGAAAACAAAAAAATAACTAAAAATCTTCTCGAAGTTTGATTAGGGGGTACCTCACATTATGCGGAAAGTATTATTAAGGGATCACATTTTTAAAATTAATTTTGAGGTACCCTAATTTAACAGTATGTATTTAGGGGGGAACAATATGGCGAGGCCTTGACAGAATCCGACGAAGCCCTCTAAAAATTTACCAAATTAGCCCTGATATAATTTTGGAAAAGCTCAAGAGGATTGCGGCAGAGATTGGGGATATAATTATGTGGAAAATACTTCCCGTATCTCTTGTCTATTCAATGGAGTCTGATTCTAGGGTTGTATACCTTGAATTTACTGCTGCTGAGATCCTCAGTGAGGTTAAGGAGTTGCTGCTGTCTAGAGATTAGATTGAGAGAGTTCCGATTGATCGGCTTTCAAACCAGTTTCTGAATGCTGAAGTGCCACATCAGCACTTAGTGGGGTGTTATCGGCATGCTTATGAAGAAAGGAAGAAGATTACTTCGATGAAAGATGAGAATTTGAGGTCTGAAACGGAACCAGTTGTTCAGCAAGCTAAAAAGATTTGGCTATTTCCTATTGTAGGATACATCTGGTAGTCCGTATTTATTTCCAACTCCCAAGTACTGATGCTAATTTTAATGCTAACCATTACATTAGTAAAAAAATTTCAAAAGTAAATGAGTAATTCAGTAATTTTCGGAGGGCATCGGCATTAGGGAACTTTCAGCAGGTGGACACCTTTGAGTGTGTTCTTGAATGGCCCAACTATGGAGGATTCTAGCATTTTGGGTCCTTTCTTCTATATTAGTAATAAATTTTCAAAATTAAATGAGTAATTCAGTAATTTTCGGAGGGCATCAGCAGATTCTGTCAAAGACTCGCTAGATTGCCCCCTAAATACTTACTTTTAAATGTAGAGTACCTCAAAATTGATTTTAAAAACGTAGTCATCTAACAATATTTTCCATAAAAATCATCAGTAACATAAATGGCCATACACAGAGCTCGCTCAATATGTCAAATGCTACACACAAAAATCATCAGTAACATAACATGTAACATACTTGGATATTTATCCAAGGTGAAATGATAAAGAAGTCCATTTTCATAATTGATAGAACATTGCAACAGAATTGAGAAAAGGATCTTGCAATTTGCATGCATTCTCATACATAATCCAAGTTTCGTTTGGGCAGCACAATGGATGTTTGAATGCAAGTGCAAGTGCAAGTGCAAGTGCATAATGCATATATGATAAACTGACCATGCTCAAACAAGAGGGCGACTCATATTTAATAGAAAACAGCAAAGAATGTTCCAAAGAGGCAAACCTGTGGTATGAATTTTTGAAGCTCTTCAGGAACAGCTTTAATGACATCCTCACATAATTTTGATTTCTGTTTTCCCCTCAAGAGATCCATTTTATTCACAATTACTACCAGCCCACGCCCTTCCTCCAAGGCCTGTCTTGCTATCACTACTTCAGCATGCTTCATACTCTTCCTCTCCTTTGCAATCTACCAGCCATAAAGAAGGACTCTTAAGTCTCACAAATCACCGCACAATGGTGCAGCATGAAATTGGATACATCTATGGGGAAACAGGTTCAGCCACAGTAGCCAAACAAGACTGCTTATTTCAAAAAATCCGTAACATGAACTTCTACAATTGGCTACTACAAGATTGGAATAGAAGAAAAAGATGTTAACATACCTCCTCTCCATCAAGAACCAATGCAATCACATGAGCCCGCATGAGGTTTTTTCTGGTTTGCATAATACTCAAGGAAGCTGGCCCCTTCTCTTTTGTCCTCTCTAACCACCCAGCAGTGTCAACCTGATCAGAAATCCATAATTTGAACCAACTTCTGAAATGTGCAATCAATTATTTTGCCGGACAAAAAGAAAATGAAATGAAAAAATATAGACCGGATGACCTTCCGCAATCAGAAAAAAAAAAAAACATGGAAAAAAGGCAAGTAAGTCATGAAGGAGAGAGGGTTCTCACTTCTCATAAACCATTCTTTGGGGGATTGGGGGATGGGGAGACTACCTCATGTAATAAGAAGATAAAACTGCAAGAACTGGAGAATGGTACATTTGAATTCATTCAAAAAAAGAAACTAATAAACTACCCAACAAGTAGTGGAAAAAGTAAACATGATGGAAAAGATAGATAAACTAGATATTGCTAGAACTTGCCATCTAGATTTTACGATGTTAGTAGTAGGTTCAGACAATACCATCCAGAATAAATGCAACGAGGATAAGTGCGATGGAATAAGAAGAAACTGATTAGGGAACAAGAGGAAACTGATTATACCATATATACAGTTCTTCCATCAAATTCAAACTGAGCTCGAATAGAATCTCTCGTCAAGCCAGCTTCTGGCCCCACCAGAACACGTTCTTCTTGCAATAATGTGTTCAGCAAGGTTGATTTTCCTACATTTGGCCGCCCAACAATTGCAAGCTGTAGCGGCAATTTAGCTTCCTCAGTGTCAGTGGAAACATTGTCCTGAGTACCTTCATCCAAGAATTCGAGATATGATATGAGATGAAGCACATGAATGATTACTTAGTGTTACTAATCAGTACAAAAAGAAGTGACCTAGTAGATATACAGCTATTTCACAACTGCAAAAAGAGCTATGATAAAATGCCAGTTTATGCTTCACCAAGCAGAAACTGATCACCACTGACATGTGCCGGCAGGGGATCAAAATGTCCACCCCTTCCTATTTATGTGACCATACAAAGGGGAAAACGCCAAAAAGGGTGGGGTGTTCTGCAATTTGCCAGACTAGAAGGGAAAAAAAGGAGAAAAGATACTCCGCTCCCTTTACATAAGGCAGAAAATGGCATAAAGGCAACATAGTTGACGTAGTTGATCAAGCCACTCGATTATTGTAATGTCAAATTCTCTAGTGCAATGTCCGATTGTGAATCCTGGGCTTGCAACAAAATCAACAAGCAAAACCATCCATCCATCCTCACCCCAACTCCACCCTCGGGCCCAAGCAAGCTCGAAAGAGAATCACACAAACACAAATGCACAGTGATAATAGAACCACTAGAAAACCATGATGAGGACTGAGGAGCCAAGCACGTATCATTTGCCATCAAGGCTGCAGCCCATTATAAGAAATCAGACACGTGTAATGCATACCGAAAAGAAAGAGTAACGATCAAGGAGTGCGAAAACCTAAGTGGCAAAAGTTGCCAACGGATATCTTCAGGCAGTAATATTGCCTCGTACCATCTAAAACTTGAAGCATATAGGACTCCAGGCGAGGTCTTAAAGCATCATAAAGATCTGCCATGCCAAGTCCAGTCTCAGCAGATATGGCAATAGGATCTCCAAATCCCAAATCATATGCTTCACCAGCAGCTGCAGCTAAAGAACCATCTGCCTCCTCTAGTGATTCAGATTTGTTCATCACCAGTACAATCTCGATCCCTGGTGCATGCTTACGCAACCACTTCCCAACCTGCAAATCCATAGGTTGCAATCCATCTCTACACAGTTGGAAGTGGAAGAAATTATCATAAAGCTGAGGAATAATCATATTGCTGAAAATGTTACTTACTGCAATGAATGGAACGTCCGTACACACAATGCGTACTAGGCAACATCCCCCTTGGAAAGAGGTTGTGAATTACTTCACAAGACAACTTGATGTCTAAATTATTCGCAGAGTTCAGATATTCCCATGTTAATTTTCAATATGACAAATTATGCCCCACTCTCATTAGAGGATTGCTCTCTTGTACCAATTTCAGTGAACTCAATTCTAGGAGTTGATGCCTCGTTTACATTTTCACTAGTAGCCCAAAATATAACAAATAAAAAAATATAACAAATCAAAAATAGCCTCTAAAACAAAAACACAGGTACTCAACATGTAAGTTGGATCCATCCAAAAAAAAAAAAAAAAAAAATCCAGCCTTAGCAACACCTACCTGGCAGCAATCAAGAAGATGGCAAAGTGGGACCTAGACAGAACATTAGCAGTCATGTCTGCAGTCCGCCCCAAAATAGAACCCGAAGTAGCAGCTGCTTCTAAGCCAGCTGAATCAAGCACTCGGAACCGTAAATCACCCAACTTAGCAATACCTTCTCTTATATCCCGAGTAACATGATCATCAGGAGTATTATACACAAGTGCTTCTCTTCGCCGGATCAAACTACAATGACATTCATGTTAGTGTCCACATTGAACACCAAATAAGAATGCAGTTGAGATAAAACTGACAAGGTCTACCGGTTAAAGAGAGCTGATTTGCCCACATTTGGCCGCCCCACAATAAGTACGGTAGGAAGCAACTCCTTGGGAACCTGGGAGAAGTCCAGTGGCTTCTTCTCTGAACTCTTGGTCTCCACATCATTGGAGATATCCTCCTTGAACTCCACATCCTCAGAGTCCAATGTTTGGGTCTGACAAGAACCAGAACCAGCCAGACAAGAAAACCATGCAATGCTCGTGCATTGACAGTTCAAATATTGTGGTATAGAGATGGCTAACTTGACATTACTTTTCCCAAATTTCACCTTTCCAGGTATCCAACAATCCAAAGATGAACCTGAAAAAATTGGAATTTACAAAAACCTTGAGATAATTTAAAAACATTCTGTTTGCTAAGACAACTAACAACCCTATAATCAAAGTTCCCATTTTCAATAAACAACCATTAGCAAGAGAGAATCCTAGTAGCTTCTAAATTACAAAACAATTCAGATATTTGACAAAAAGAAACGTGGGAATTACCTAAAGTAGAGTGAGAAACTACTGATGATGAAATGGTGGAACTTTCTCCATGAATATCAAAGTCTGAATTTGAACTGCAATTGAACAAACCCTTTCTGCAACAAGTTGGGGCTACATAGCTAGTTGGGCGGAGAAAACAGAAGCCAATTTGCCTCCTTTTCCCAATATGAAGTGCTCGAAGCCAAGAATTCTGCATCACAGGGTTGTTCCCACGATTGAAATGAATAATTTGGTCCTAGTTTTCAACTCTTTTACTCTTGCTTTCTATTTCCTTGGGGATTTCTCGACGATTTTTACTTGCACAGTTGAGATGCAATTTCCACAAAAGGTTTTGGTAGTTTTATCACCTGCGTACAATTGATTAACAACTTGAGCAAGAAACTGAAACAGAACCTCAGGCAGGTCCAACATGAGTTCAGCAATATCCCGAAATTTCAAAATATCACCACAGACTTTTTTTGTTATTTTGACACCGAACTATCTCAAAAATACCACTTTATAGACCTTTAACTGGTTGAAGGGGTCATTTGCCGTGTTCCTTTTCGTTTAGTTCTTCTATTATCTCTTCATTCCTTCATTCCTTTTTCAGGGTGAAATTGAGCATTAACCCACTAATTTCTTCAAGCTAAAGGCTTTTAGAGAAAGGAACAAAGACGACGGATGATAATGTACAATACCTGCCTAAACTACATTGCAAAAACTGATAAACAATTGAGGACTGGGAGTAGCTGAAATTGGGACTAGAAAAATCAAACACACAGGAAGCACCAATTTTGCAACAAAATAGCGATTTGGAGCAAAACACATCTCAGTAAAACAAAAGTGGCTGATAAACCAAGTGAGCAATTAGAGAAGAAAAAGAAAAAGAATGAGAGAAATGAAAAAGAAGAGAAGGAGCGGCATAGATTGGTGAAGAAAATAGAGAAATAAAGCCCGAAAACAACACCTGATGAAGGGCAATGGAGAGGGAGAATTTGCAGGTGGGAGCGTCTGGGTGTGGCAGCAGGAGCAGTAGGATGGACAGACTGATTATGGTGCTAACAGGGGTGTATAGAAGAGAACGAGAGTTGAGAGTTGAGAGTTTCCTTCCCTTACAAATGGCTATACACCTCTACCTGGTTTGGGCCTTCGTAGAGAGCCCAAATGTGTGAGCTTTCAGGGTGTACTTGGGTTTAAGTAACGGAATATCTATTTATACTGCTAATTCCCCCCCCCCCCCCCTTTTTAGGTGAATGAAATACTAATAATATAATAGAATAAAAGTATAAAACAATATGGTTGGTGAAAGGAGATACTAAATATGAATCCAAACGATATAATATTTATATTAAAGAATTATCTATAGGGCTTCAGTATCAAAAGGTCATGAAATGTAAAAAATAAAAAAAAATAAAACTGTGATAATTTGACTAACAAAAAGCAAACAAAAAGTGGTATACAATGTTAAGTAGAAAATATCAACACAAAAAAATGTAATGAGCTAGCAAGTATTAATATGAAGAATGTATTAATTTATAAGTAAAAGTTGACCAAAAAGGTGATATATTTATTCAAACTAATAGGTAAACTACCTAGTAGATGACAATAACAATTTTAAAGTTTTGAAGCTAAAACAACAATTACATTTTGAGCGTGCATCAATTTTGAACTTGCACGACACACACACACACACACACACATACATACATACTTATAATTTCTTCCCCTACAGCTTCATGCGTAGGTGATGGAATCAATGTTCTTACAAAATTAGATTCCAAATTGATTGGTCTTTTTTAAAAGGAAGATTATTATTCCTTTGCAAATAAAACCAATCGTGACTGGTTTGAAGTTTTTAATAAAGACTTCAAATCACACATTAAATCAGCTTGGATAGCAGATATGGAAAGGCTATCTACTAATGTTCCTTTCTTCATTTGGTTCCCCACTTTTACTTCTAAAAAGGGGATTCTTGAGCCTTATAATATCCCAACTATTAATGTCCAAACCAGTCTTTTCAAAAATTGGCATTTAGAGGATGGTACAACTATTACGAAGATACATCCACCATCCACTCAGGCTATTAAATTGCATTTGCAAGGTGAAGAAATACTTGATTCACCTTACAAAAAAAGGTCGGGGAGGAAACGATACTGCTACAGTGGATGATCTTCAAAAAATCCATCAGCAAGCCAATTACACCAATACCATTCTGAATACAATAGCTGACCAATTAAGCTTAGTTTCTACCAAAGTGGATTCTTGTAAGACAAAGGAAGAATCTACTAGCTCTTCATTTACCAATTCTGTTTCTAAGCCATTTTTTAAGTTAGATAAAGGACTGCTTAGCAGTATTTCAGAACAATTAAAAGAATTAGAATCCTCCATTAAAGGCAGGGGTGTAAACTGCCTAGACAAAGCATGCCAATTACAAAATAGTTCTTCCTCTTCCTCTACCTCTGATTCAGAAGTAAGCGATCAAGAAAAGGTCGCTACCCTTAAGGAAGAATCTATAGAATCTTCATTAGAGCTAAATAAGATTCGTTTTCCGAACAATTCAAGAACTAGGAATTATTATTCTAGACCTACTCCCCCAGGCATACAATATGAAGAGCAGGTGCGGAGCCAGCGTATTTTATCAGCATGGGCCATAATATGTAAGTAACTTTTAAGAACTAAAATTAAAACAAGAATACGCATTAAGCTTGAGCTGGCATGTTGTAGTCTGTTTAAGTGAGGAACTTGTGATTGGTAGGATTCGGACACGCGACAGTAGAGAACTACAACATTTTACCACTAAGCAAATACCATTATGACAATGGACCTATGTTGCTCAAGTGCTAAACTAATGATAGATATTCTATTTGATAGCATGGGCCAAGGCCCCCTTGCCCCCCCCCCCCCCCCCAAGGATCCGCCCATGATGAAGAGAGAGGACAATTTACAGCTGGACATTATGATGGCAACTCTATTTATAAATGAAATATAGATGGGAAATCAGAACATGAAATCCTATCTACCCTTCATGAAATGGGGATGACATCCGCAGCCTACAAAGCTCGGAATTATTCTCCTAGAAATATAGCTACTGCTATATCTTTAGGATTTACAGGCCAATTGAAGAATTGGTGGGACAATTTCCTAACTTTAGAAGAAAGAGTCTCTATCTTAGATCATAGTACAGATGAAAGACCTGATGATCATGAACTTCTTATCCATACCATTACTCTTCATTTTATAGGAAATCCAAAAGATGCTCAAGCCACAGCCAAATCTGCCCTTATTAACCTGCGTTGTCCAACCTTAAGTGATTATAGGTGGTATAAAGATGTCTTCCTTACAAATGTTTTAAAAAGGGAAGATGGAACCCAAGGATTTTGGAAAGAACGCTTTATAGCTGGTCTTCCCAAACTCTTTGGTGAAAGAGTTCTTTCAAAATTATGTTTCCTTTTAAACACTGAAGACATTCCTTTTCATACTCTTACCTTTGGTCAATTTTTTAACACAGATTTATCCGTTTTATGTTAATGAAACTAGAGTTCATACTAATATAATGGGAAAGCCAATTTCCTTTCAATTCTTATCCTCTGCTAAACAGAGAGATATTTCTTTATTAGAACATCTTCTATATTACGACAAATTAATACTTTGTCTTACAAACAAAATCAAATTAGCCATTTACAGGAAGAACTTGCTTTCTTGAGAATTGAAGTACAGTTAAAAACTCCTTCAATTCAAAACAAAATCCTTGATTTAGAACAGCTTATCAAAAGACAAGTTTGCGTTGATCTTCCAAATGCTTTCTGGGAACGCAAGAAACATGTAGTTTCTCTTCCCTATATTAAAGATTTTGATGAACGAAATATTCCAACAAAAGCTTGTCCTTGTCAAATGAATTTCGAATTTCTTGAATTTTGCAAAAAAGAAATTCAATCTCTTCTTGACAAAAAACTTATTAGACCTTCAAAATCTCCTTGAAGTTGTGCTGCCTTTTATGTTAATAACGCGATGGAAAAAGAACGATGAGTTCCACGCCTAGTTATTAATTACAAACCTCTTAACAAAGTTCTTGAATGGATTCGATATCCTATTCCAAACAAAAGAGATCTTTCAAATAGACTTTTTGATGCTAAAATATTTTCAAAGTTTGACATGAAATCAGGATTCTGGCAAATTCAAGTTGCAGAATCTGATCGTTACAAAACAACTTTTGTAGTTCCTTTTGGACATTATGAATGGAACGTAATGCCATTTGGGTTAAAAAATAATCCTTACGAATTTCAAAATATCATGAATGATATTTTTAATCCATATACCACTTTTTACTATTGTTTATATAGATGATGTATTAATATTTTCAAAAACTATAGATCAACATTTCAAACATTTAAATATTTTCCTTGAAGTTATCAAAAGAAATGGGTTAGCCGTTTCTGCTTCAAAAATGATTTTATTTCAAACAAAAATTAGATTTCTTGGACATGATATTCATCAGGGTACCATTAAGCCTATTGCTAGATCCTTGACTTTTGCTGATAAATTTCCAAACGTGATTAAGGATAAAAAACAATTACAAAGGTTTTTGGGTTGTCTTAATTATGTTTCTGATTTCTTTCCTAAGCTTAGACATTTCTGTGCCCCCCTTTTTAAGCGTCTTAGAAAGAAGCCAGTACCCAGGTCCAACCAACATACCGAAATTGTTAGAACAATAAAAGAAAAGTTCAAGTCTCTACCTTGTCTATGCATCCCTCATCCTTTTGCATACATGATAGTAGAAACCGATGCTTCTGACATTGGTTATGGTGGTGTGTTAAAACAAAATTATCAGAGTCTGATAAAGAGCAGTTACTAAGGTTTCATTCAGGTCTATGGCTCGGACCGCAACAAAATTATTCTACTATTAAAAAGGAAATTCTTTCCATTGTAAATTGTATTTCTAAATTTCAAGCTGATTTATTTTGTAAATAATTTCTTTTAAGAATTGACTGCAAATCTGCAAAAGAGATTTTACAAAAGGACGTACAAAATTTAGTTTCTAAACAAATTTTTGCTAGATGGCAAGCTATTTTATCTGCTTTTGATTTCGACATTGATTTTATAAAAGGAGAAAGTAACTCACTTCCTGATTTTCTTACCCGAGAGTTTTTACAAGGAAAGAGTGACACAAATCAAATTTTGCAGGAACATGAGTAAAGACAAAGCGAAGGAAAGTTCTGAAGATTATATCCTGGAAACTCATCAAGGATCCTTTCAAGAGATTTGAGTACCTATCCAAAACAAATTTCAATCTTTATCCCAATTTCCTCCTTTACCTTATAAAGGCGCAGCAGCTTCCTGCCATTACCTAACTAAACACCAAGAACATTTGTTCTTAACTAGCCACAAACCCGCTCCAAGTATTCAATACACTCAACCTTACATACAAAAATGTTTTGGCAACCTCCATTACCAAACCGATCATCCTCAGAAAGATAGAGCTTTTTATGAATTTATTCTAAAAAGTTCACATTCTGCTGATATTACCCACATCAAAGACCCTGCCAACCCAAACTATATCAAATACTCCAAATGTATCATTAATTAGGTCCTCACTCATGAAGATTGGAAAGATCCATTTGAAGAAAGACCTCTTTCATTTTCTCACCAAATTCAAACCTACAACGACTACAAACAAGCCTGGTACCGTGTTTTCCTTTTTAGACTTGGCACTCATTCATGGTTCTTTAACTTTCATGACAATTGCACTCAAAGATTCCCCATATGGTTTTACCATTGGTGGACTCTTTTCGGCGCCGTTTCTTCAATTTTACCTCCAGCAGCTAAAGAAGGTTGGGATTCTTGGTTTAAGGTTACTACCATTGAACCTTACACTAAAGAAACCCTATTTTTTCGTACCTTTAATGTGGCATGGATATTTTGTTGGGAATATGGCTTCCACAATTCTCTACCTTTTCCATTTCCCCTGTCCATGGTTTGGTTATACAAAGTTCGTTGGTGGCCAGAATACAAAACTATTCTTTGCAGCAAAGCCAATGTTGACCATTTTCTCAAAACCAAGACCAAACTTCATACTTTACAAACTCTTGGTCGAAGTTCTAAACTCATTCCTTCTATTTGTCCTTCAACTCCATCCAAGAAAGAAATCCCTTCAAGCTCCAAAAGTTCTAAAGATCAAGGGTTAACACAAAAACAACGTGAAATTCTGGAACTTGTCAAAGATATCCAGAATTGAGAAAATCCTTTTTACAAAAGCTTATGAACGAAGCCACTAGTGATGAAGAAGTCACTTCATCAGCATCTACAAGTGCTCCTGATCCTTTTGGGGGCCCAAGTGCACAAGATCCTTTTGATTTTTTGCAATAAAAAAAAAGCCAAAGAGCCCGCAGGATTTACCTCCTGGCAAAAGTTAGGGCTAAATATTTTACTAACCTTTTCTTTTGCAGGTATTACCTCTTTACAAAAAAGAAAGAGTCAAGCACTGTTTCCAACAGTAAGAGCCAAGAACTGTTGCAAAAGACCATCACCTTTGTCGGCAAAATAATCTCTTGATGCGTTTCATCTTCTCAAAAGATTGATGGACATTTCTCCAGTACCAGTCATCAACCTAATCTACATAATGCCAACCTTATCATTCTCCTGTTAAAGATTCCACCTTTGTATCTATAAATAGGCAGTTGTTTCTCAGTTCTCATCATCGAATAATTTAACTCAGAAAACTAGAGAGAGAAGATCCTTACTCCTCTTGTAATCAAGTTATTATTCTCCTTCAAGTTTCTTTTTCCAAGTTTCTTCTACCTTCTGTAAGTATATTATTATCAATATAAATATTGATACTTTTAAATATTGATTCTTTGTTCTATTTTCCTTTCTTTTGTTTTATGTTCTTAGCGATCCTGCACGCACCAGCCTGAGAAACAAAAGAAAGGAAAATGATAAGGTTGACATTATGTAGATTAGGAAAATGATAAGGAAATGTCCATCAATCTTTTGAGAAGATGAAACGCGTCAAGAGATTATTTTGCCGACAAAGGTGATGGTCTTTTGCAACAGTTCTTGGCTCTTACTGTTTGAAGATGAAGTAGTGCTTGACTCTTTCTTTTTTTAAAGATGTAATACCTGCAAAAGAAAAGTTTAATAAAATATTTGGCCATAACTTTTGCCAGGAGGTAAATCCTGCGGGCTCTTTGGCTTTTTTATTTATTGCAAAAAATCAAAAGGATCTTGTGCACATGGGCCCCCAAAAGGATCAGGAGAACTTGTAGATGCCGATGAAGTGACTTCTTCATCACTAGTGGCTTCGTTCATAAGCTTTTGTAAAAAGGATTTTCTCAATTCTGGATCATCTCTGACAAGTTCCAGAATTTCACGTTGTTTTTGTGTTAACCCTTGATCTTTAGAACTTTTGGAGCTTGAAGGGATTTCTTTCTTGGATGGAGTTGAAGGACAAATAGAAGGAATGGGTTTAGAACTTCGACCAAGAGTTTGTAAAGTATGAAGTTTGGTCTTGGTTTTGAGAAAATGGTCTACATTGGCTTTGCTGCAAAGAATAGTTTTGTATTCTGGCTACCAACGAACTTTGTATAACCGAACCATGGACAAGGGAAATGGAAAAGGTAGAGATTTGTGAAAGCCATATTCCCAATAAAATATTCATGCCACATTAAAGGTACGAAAAAATAGGGTTTCTTTAGTGTAAGGTTCAATGGTAGTAACCTTAAACCAAGAATCCCAACCTTCTTTAGCTGCTGGAGGTAAAATTGAAAAAGCGGCGCCGAAAAGAGTCCACCAATGGTAAAACCATATAGGGAATCTTTGAGTGCAATTGTCATGAAAGTTAAAGAACCATGAATGAGTGTCAAGTCTAAAAAGGAAAACACGGTACCAGGTTTGTTTGTAGTCGTTGTAGGTTTGAATTTGGTGAGAAAATGAAAGAGGTCTTTCTTCAAATGGATCTTTCCAATCTTCATGAGTGAGGACCTGATTAATGATACATTTGGAGTATTTGATATAGTTTGGGTTGGCAGGGTCTTTGGTGTGGGTAATATCAGCAGAATGTGAACATTTTAGAATAAGTTCATAAAAAGTTTTATCTTTCTGAGGATGATCGGTTTGGTAATGGAGGTTGCCAAAACATTTTTGTATGTAAGGTTGAATGTATTGAAGACTTGGAGCGGTTTTGTGGTTAGTTAAGAACAAATGTTCTTGGTGTTTAGTTAGGTAAGTGCAGGAAGCTGTTGCGTCTTTATAAGGTAAAGGAGGAAATTGGGATAAAGATTGAAATTTGTTTTTAATAGGTACTCGAATCTCTTGAAAGGATCTTGGATGAGTTTCCAGGATATAATCTTCAGAACTTTGCTTCGGTTTGTCTTTACTCATGTTCCTGCAAAACTTGATTTGTGTCACTCTTTCCTTGTATTAACTCTCGGGTAAGAAAATCAGGAAGTGAGTTACTTTCTCCTTTTATAAAATCAATGTCGAAATCAAAAGCAGATAAAATAGCTTGCCATCTAGCAAAAATTTGTTTAGAAACTAAATTTTATACGTCCTTTTGTAAAATCTCTTTTGCAGATTTGCAGTCAATTCTTAAAAGAAATTTTTTACAAAATAAATCATCTTGAAATTTAGAAATAGAATTTACAAGGGAAAGAATTTCCTTTTGAATAGTAGAATAATTTTGTTGCGGTCCAAGCCATAGACCTGAATGAAACCTTACTAACTGCTCTTTATCAGGCTCTGATAATTTTTGTTTTAAAACACCACCATAACCAATGTCAGAAGCATCGGTTTCTACTATCATGTATGCAGAAGGATGAGGGAAGCATAGACAAGGTAGAGACTTGACCTTTTCTTTTATTGTTCTAACAATTTCGGTATGTTGGTTAAACCAGGGTACTGACTTTTTTCTAAGACGCTTAAAAAGGGGGGCACAGAAATGTCTAAGCTTAGGAAAGAAATCAGACACATAATTAAGACAACCCAAAAACCTTTGTAATTGTTTTTTATCCTTAATCACATCTGGAAATTTATCAGCAAAAGTCAAGGATCTAGCAATAGGCTTAATGGTACCCTGATGAATATCATGTCCGAGAAATCTAATTTTTGTTTGAAATAAAATCATTTTTGAAGCAGAAACGGCTAACCCATTTCTTTTGATAACTTCAAGGAAAATATTTAAATGTTTGAAATGTTGATTTATAGTTTTTGAAAATATTAATACATCATCTATATAAACAATAGTAAAAAGCAGTATATGGATTAAAAATATCATTCATGATATTTTGAAATTCAGAAGGAGCATTTTTTAGCCCAAATGGCATTACGTTCCATTCATAATGTCCAAAAGGAACTACAAAAGTTGTTTTGTAACGATCAGATTCTACAACTTGAATTTGCCAGAATCCTGATTTCATGTCAAACTTTGAAAATATTTTAGCATCAAAAAGTCTATTTAAAAGATCTCTTTTGTTGGGAATAGGATATCGAATCCATTCAAGAACTTTGTTAAGAGGTTTGTAATTAATAACTAGGCGTGGAACTCATCGTTCTTTTTCCGCCGCGTTATTAACATAAAAGGCAGGACAACTCCAAGAAGATTCTGAAGGTCTATTAGGTTTTTTGTCAAGAAGAGATTGAATTTCTTTTTGGGAAATTGAATGGTAATATACCGACCTTTAGGGGTGTTGAATAGCAATATACGGACCTTCACTTTTGGACAGTTTTATCACTGACCTTTATAGTTTGGTGACATTGTACTTTCAAGGATTTTGTGGGCGGCGAACCGGTTGACGGTCTGACGTGGCAGGTGGTGCAAAAAAAACCGGTGTCATTTTTACGTATTTTTAGAGGTGTTGAGTGTTTGTATTTGGTATTTTTAGGATTAGGGGGTTAGTCTTGTTGTTAACTTTTAGGGTGTAAATCCTTGAAGGTACATTAATGTCACCAAACTATAAAGGTATTACTGTCCAAAAGTAAAGGTCGGTATATTGCTATTCAACACCCCTAAAGGTCGGTATATTACCGTCCAATTTCCCTTTCTTTTTTTGCAAAATTCAAGAAGTTCAAAATTCATTTGACAAGGACGAGCTTTTGTTGGAATATTTTGTTCATCAAAATCTTTAATATAGGGAAGAAAAACTACATGTTTCTTGCGTTCCCAAAAAGCATTTGGAAGATCAGCGTAAACTTGTCTTTTGATAAGCTGTTCTAAATCAAGGATTTTGTTTTGAATTAAAGGAGTTTTTAACTGTTCTTCAATTCTCAAAAAGCAAGTTCTTCCTGTAAATGGCTAATTTGATTTTGTCTGTAAGACCAAGTATTAATTTGTCGGAAAATAAAAGATGTTTGTAATAAAGAAATATCTCTCTGTTTAGCAGAGGATAAGAATTGAAGGAAATTGACTTTCCCATTATATTAGCATGAACTCCAGTTTCATTAACATAAAACGGATAAATCTGTGTTAAAAAAGGAGTTCCTAATATAATGTCATTGGTAATATTTTCTACAATTAAAAATATATTTTTAAAACAATAATCATTATTTTGAATATAACCTTTACTAAGTTTGTATTTAATTTGTAAAAGTTCACCATTCGCACTGTGAAGGTTTTCTTTTGTTCTTTCACAAAACTTTGTAGGAACAATACCTCCACGAATGCAATTTTGGCCCGCCCCACTATCAATAAGGGCAACTAAACTAGTAGAAAAGTCATTTACAACAAGGTTTACAACCGGATACCATTTTTGAAAAGTAACTTGAGAAATTGTTTGTAGGAAAGAATTATCTAAATTTTCTGAAATATGAGAAATAAAAACTGTATCTAAAGGAGATTTAGAGGAACTGGGAAACTGATTTTCTAACAAAGTAAATTTAGTTTCGATTTCCAAATCTTTTGCTCTTAAATCAAGAATTTCTTGTTTAAGGGTTCGAACTTGAACTTTAAGCTCATTTACTTCTGTTTGAAGATATTTTGTCGAAATTGATTGGAAAGGATTTGGTATAGGGAACTTTTGGTATAGTTTAGAAAGGTTTGGAGTTCCCTCGGGAAAGCTGAAAGGCTTTTGTTCTTCTTCAATAATCAATTGCTTCAGCTTTTCTAAATACTCTCTTTTTGTATCATCATCTGAAATTTTTCCTATAAGATCTAGAAGGAATTCCTTTTGTGACCTATTGGTAATAATATTTAATTGCTGAATTGGAGATGATTCATATTCTGAATCGTCTTCTTCTGACTCAAGATAGTAATCTTCTTCAATATCTGAATCAGACATATCTTGAGTAAGAATTGATAAGAGCTTCGTTTGTAAATCTTGATCATGAGCAAACAATTCATTAATTTTCTTTCAGTTTTGCACTGAAAAGCTTTATGACCTGGTTTGCCACATTTGTAACAAACTATTTCCTTTTTAGAGCTCTTATTCTTCTTAAGAGGAGGAGGAGGTTTAGCCTTTTGTGGTTTAGTACCAATAAACGCAGGTTTTTTAGGCTTTCTAGAGAATGCTTTGTTAGCCTTTTTGGAAATAGAAGAAGGGGCTGCAATTTTCTCTATACCAAAGGCTTCACAGGAAAGCTCCCATCTCTTTTCGAGATTGAGCTCTTTCTGAACCGTATTTAGCTTAAGAGTTTTAAATCATTACAAAGGGCAAGTCCCTCTGTTTTGATAACTCCAAATAATTGACCAAAGGTAAGAGTATGAAAAGGAATGTCTTCAGTGTTTAAAAGGAAACGTAATTATGAAAGAACTCTTTCACCAAAGAGTTTGGGAAGACCAGCTATAAAGCGTTCTTTCCAAAATCCTTGCGTTCCATCTTCCCTTTTTAAAACATTTGTAAGGAAGACATCTTTATACCACCTAAAATCACTTAAGGTTGGACAACGCAGGTTAATAAGGACATATTTGGCTGTGGCTTGAGCATCTTTTGGATTTCCTATAAAATGAAGAGTAATGGTATGGATAAGAAGTTCATGACCATCAGGTCTTTCATCTGTACTATGATTTAAGATAGGGACTCTTTCTTCTAAAGTTAGGAAATTGTCCCACCAATTCTTCAATTGGCCTGTAAATCCTAAAGATATAGCAGTAGCTATATTTCTAGGAGAATAATTCCGAGCCATCCCCATTTCACGAAGGGTAGATAGGATTTCATGTTCTGATTTCCCATCTATATTCCATTCATAAATAGAGTTGCCATCATAATGTCCAACTGTAAATTGTCCTCTCTCTTCATATTGTATGTCTGGGGGAGTAGGTCTAGAATAATAATTCCTAGTTCTTGAATTGTTCGGAAAACGAATCTTATTTAGCTCTAATGAAGATTCTATAGATTCTTCCTTAAGGGTAGCGACCTTTTCTTGATCACTTACTTCTGAATCAGAGGTAAAGGAAGAGGAAGAATTATTTTGTAATTGGCATGCTTTGTCTAGGCAGTTTACACCCCTGCCTTTAATGGAGGATTCTAATTCTTTTAATTTTTTTGAAATACTGCTAAGCAGTCCTTTATTGGATTTTGAAGCTGCTTTTACAAAGGAATCTTCTATTTGTTGTGGTATGCTATCTAACTTAAAAAATGGCTTAGAAACAGAATTGGTAAATGAAGAGCTAGTAGATTCTTCCTTTGTCTTACAAGAATCCACTTTGGTAGAAACTAAGCTTAATTGGTCAGCTATTGTATTCAGAATGGTATTGATGTAATTGGCTTGCTGATGGATTTTTTGAAGATCATCCACTGTAGCAGTATCGTTTCCTCCCCGACCTTTTTTGTAAGGTGAAGCAAGTATTTCTTCACCTAGCAAATGCAATTTAATAGCCTGAGTGGATGGTGGATGTATCTTCGTAATAGTTGTACCATATTCTAAATGCCAATTTTTGAAAAGACTGGTTTGGCCATTAATAGCTGGGATATTATAAGGCGCAAGAATCCCCTTTTAAGAAGTAAAAGTGGGGAACCAAATGAAGAAAGGAATATTAGTAGATAGCCTTTCTATATCTGCTATCCAAGCTGATTTAATGTGTGATTTGAAGTCTTTATTAAAAACTCCAAACCAGTCACGATTGGTTTTATTTGCAAAGGAATAATAATCTTCCTTAAAAAAGACCAATGAATTTGGAATCCTAATTTTGTAAGAACATTGATTCCACCACCTACGCTTGAAGCTGTAGGGGAAGAAGGCTCATTTGGAACAGATTCAGGAATAGGATTTGTAAATCGAAAGCGCTGAGAACTATTAAAATAGTCTGAGCGACCGGATTGGAAATCGGAAAAAGATTTTCTCCAATGAGAAGAGCTGGGACGAGAGGTTCGCTCTCTCATAGATTTAAATCATAGAATAACCCGACCATCAGGTTCTTCTATGATTTGATCTATGTCCTTTTCTTCTAATTGAGCAAAAGGTTGAGCATTATCTATTTCAAGTTCATCTGGGATAGTAATTTCATCCCATTTTAAAAGTTTTGGAGTGAAAACAGTTGGTATGCATCAGAAATTTGTAGTAAAACAATTTCTTTTGAATTAGACGGAAGAGGGCTTAAATACTTGGTATTTAAATTTGTAGACATAAGGCGAAAATAAACTCGATACATAACAACAAAATTTTTGAAATCAAGAAATTCGTCTCCTTGAATATGTACATCGAGTTTTAAAGCCTCTAATGTCATTAGATAGGTTAAATCAACTGAAAAATCAGGATAACAATTAAAAAATATAGAACCATTATGAATATTGGTATGGACGATAGCTAAAAGGGAAGTTTTGTAACGTTTAAGCCTTTTATCTCTAAGTGCCATATAAATAGGGGAATTGACACCACTTTTGACAAAAGGTTTAACCGCTACTTGTATTAAACCAATATGCATGAATCTATATTTAGCCTTCAAATGGCTTTCTATAGATTCAGGTTTTATCAAAGAAATAGTTTGCAAATCATTTTGTAAACTTATAATTTCTTCATGAGTTTTAACTGAATAAGCAGTTTGAAAATCAAAGGTACCAATTTTGTAAATGCTACTAACATCTACTTTAGGAATAGTCCAACTATGATATACATACATACACACATACATACAAACACACACATACAGACACATACATACACACACACACACACACACAAACATATACACACACACACACACACACACACACACACACACACACATATATATATATATGTGTATTTCTGAGTACAAAAGGTGAGGTTCGTGATATATATGTTTTATTGGGGGCATTTCAATTCATTTCAAATGATGCATGCTTTAATTTATGTGAGTGGATCCCAACTTGTGATCATCGGACTTAGCCTTCATATGCGCATATCCGAACCGATCGGGAGGTCTAGACGGAGTTAACCTATTGACACTGCCAGGTTATGAAGTAATTGATGCACTTTGGCATATATAAAATTGAACGGGACCACATTTATTTGAGAAAACATGTAAAATACTAGTAATTAACCATATTAAATTAATATAAATGCTTACTTGAACTCAAATAAGTGAGTTTAGGTAGAGTACGGGCAATATGCGTACCTTAAAGTTTAACCCACAAATAAAGCGACTTGAAAGCTCGAAGAGGGAGCAGCAACGACCTCTTGGACCACACTTGAGATAAGAACACTAAAGTAAATTAAGTTGGATACTTGATAAGGAAGGAGTCTCCTAATTAACTTAATGAAAGTTAATTTTAATCAAAAGATTGGAGGGTTTCTGGAATTTCGCAGTAAATTTGCGGAAGACATAATTTCCTCTATAGACCTCTCCGGAAAGCTAAAAATAAGATCTACAACTCTCCAGTCAAGAGGTAATGCCAAAAATAAATGTAAAGGCTTGAAAATAAGTAAACAAAAGGGTTGGTTCTGCAGACTTTTAGTGCGGGAAGGGAACTTTGAGAACTCATAATTTAAGATATAGACATCGAAAACTTGTGGCCAAGCAATCTATAGAAAGCTTGAATCATATACTACAACTCTTATGTTGACCACAAATTCAGAAAAGGTTTGGAAGCCACCGGAAATCTCCTTTGAAAAAGGCTCGGTGAATTAAAATTCTGGTTTGACTTGGTTAGGAGCCTTACTTTGGTGAGTCATAACTTTTCACTCCGACATCCGATGAACGCATAAAACCCCATTCCGGAAAGCATGCAAAACATACTACAACTTTCATGTTAAATACTTAGGCCATTAAGACCTCCTTGATACTTAAAAATTCCTTTGAACCTACTGCACCCAAAATCGTATATACAAGAGGCACCCGGTTTAACAACACCATAACTTGGGTTATACTCGTCAGAATCTCGAAATTCCAAAACCATGTGAAAGCTATTACTTAAGGCTATCATACCCAACCTAATTTTGATTAAAAGAAGCTTAAATTGTCCCGGAGAAATTCAGATTACGATCTTTACCCCAAGTGGCTAACTAAGGTCCTTTCCTTGGTGTTTTAGTGCCATTACTCCCTCTATCCCTTTCATATATAATTTCCATGTCCATCATATTATCATTTCAGCAGCTACATCACTAATTAATCACCATTTAATCACCATTTTGGATGCTAAAAACGACATGCACACACCATATAATCATAGTCAAATCCATCCAACAATAGTCCCCACTTGATTCATCCTTTTTATACCCATTTCTCACTCTTCAAACTGAATCAAACAACCGCAAGCTTACATGCATTATAATCCAGTAACATATTTTCAATTTTAAGAGCATCTCAAACCATAAAAATAACATGCAGTTCTCAACCAAGTCACCCCAACATTCATACATCAAGGTTCAACATAATCATGCTCAATTCACTTCTTATGCAACCCTAATTGCTGACTTGATACCAAATTATGCTTATAATATGAAATTAACTAAATAAAACAACAGTTTTGCAATTAAAACAAGAGATTCAGATTGGGAAAGAGTGGAATAGAAATTACCTTCAAGTGGAAGGGGTTTTGAACCAAGAGTGAGGAAACAAGAGCAATGGAGAAAGAGGAAGTGGATGGGGCTGCTGAGGTCGACGGCGGCGAGCTGGTGGCACGGGACTGTGACGGCTGGGGCTGCGTGGTGATGGCCGGTCGGTGGCTCGCGGGCAGGGCCACGAGACAGACCAAGCAAGACAGTGAGGTAAATGAAGAAGGAGAGAAGGGCAGTGGTGGTGCGAGGACCTTCGGCCGGCGGTAGCCGGGTGGTGCTGACCCGTGGGCGGCGGTGCTCGGCGGCCTGGCTGGAAGACAGAGAAGGCAAGGAAGGAGGAGGAGGTTTGAGAGCTGAGCGCTTTTAATTTTTCACATTGGGGTTGAAAGAAGAGGCCCAAGTAATTTAATTACTTATCCCCTCATATTCTCACTTCTTTTTATTTTTACTTCTATTTACTTATTTATCTATTTTATTTTCTAACCTCGCAGTGCTAGTTTAGGTCTCGGGATTAAAATTTATAAAATTAAGGAAAATTGGAATCTAATAAACCAAATTTTATGTCCATTTTGATCTAACAAACCAAACTTAACTTTTTGTTAATGATAAACTGTACTTAACATAATATTTTTCTTAGTGAACCTCCATCAATTTCCAGTTACCGAAAAAATGACATGGAAGTTTTTTTCTAATTGAAATGAACCTAATTGAAATGAACAATGTGTTGAAAGAAAGGTTCGAGCAGCTGTTGTCTGAAGTGATAAGAATGAGAAATGAATTACAGAGAATGAGGGATGAGAGTCACAACTTTGAACGTAAGAAAATGTGAGGCTCAAAACCAAACTTGACAAGGAGATAAGGAAGAGGAAGTCATCTTCATTTTTCTTTTATTTTTTGCCTATAAAACACACCATATCAGCAAAAAAAAATCTCCATGTCATTTTTCCGGTAATCGGAAATTGGTGGAGGTTCACTAAGAAAATTATTATGTTAAGTATAGTTTGTCATTAACAAAAAGTTAAGTTTGGTTTGTTAGATGAAAATAGACATAAAGTTTGGTTTATTAGATTCAAATTTTCCTAAAATTAAAGTAATAAAGGAGGAGACTTGAAATAAAATGGGGACGTGAAATAAAATTGAAATTTAAATAAATTGAGGAATGAAAAGGTATGATGATAATAATAATAATATTATCCTTAATAATACCGACAATTCGGTAGACTTGATAAAATTTGGTCGGATAAGTAACTCGAATATATTTATATTTATATTAACGGTGTGGTTACGGTTCCGGTTCCTCGCCGGTTTGAAAATTACAAACTGGAACCGCCCCATTTAACATCTAGTTTATCCGGTTCGGTGCTCCGGAAAAATGAAGGGGTTTAGTGTTGCCCGTTTCTGGGTTTTTTTTTGCCGGTTTACGATTCGGTGAAGCGGTTCCGATTTTTTTTAACAGCCCTAATAAATAGGGGACAAAAACAAGCAAAAACCCTTATAAAAAAGTATTAATTCGACTCGAAATGAGATCGAATACATGTTTATTTTGGAGTGTTTTTGAAGTCTTACTTGTGGTCAAGGAAAGTTTTAAGGAGTTTATGGCCTAAAACCGACTAGTTAGGGTTTATTCTACTTAAGGCGTAACCGACCGGTTACACCTCGACAGGAGTTGTGGTCTACGTCTCCTCGTTTGGCGCGCCCTGCGGATGGCGTAATCGGCCAGATACGACCTCTATACATTCATCCACTCACCTTCTTCTTCTTGACGCCCCCATCTCTCTATTTCAATATCTCTTTTCTTGCTCTCTCTCTCTCTAGGAATCACTTTGGTAACTTTTGTGTTTCTACTGCGTAAATGATTAGACCACAGGGGGTTAGCCACGGGGTTCAAGACCATGCTGCCAATTCACCCCACAATGTCTATTTGCTTTGTGAGTACTCAGTAGGGGGAGATTATCATCCATCGGAGTTGTAGTACCAGCCAGGGCATCACATTCTCAATTTTCTTCATTTCCCTACAATTTTCGGTTGATTTCTAACGTTGCAGTGGGTTCCATGCGTAACCAGCCGATTACGCCTTGAACTTGCTTTGTCATCTGACTTTCGCAAAGGAAGCAGGTTTTTTCAAGGATTTCGACGCGTAACCATTTAGTTACACGTCAGAGTTGCGCCAGCCGGTTATGGCGGCGATGTAGTAGGCGGTGTCAAAATCGTAATCAGCAGGTTACAGCTCGACGTTCTTCCTCGTTTTTCGCAGCGGAACACCGCCTCTTTTTTCCTTACTTTCTTGTCGGTCAGCGACGCATTTGGGCAGGTGTTCACCGGATTTCTCCTTGGCTCTTCCGGTTATAACAGCGGTAGTGGTTGTTCTAGGGTTTTCCTAGATCAGTGGCAGCCACGGCGGTGACGCTTTGTTGAAGTCTTAACCCAAGGGCGTAGTCGGCCGGTTACTCTCCAGTTTGCTAGGCCATGAATTGGGCCTAGTGGACTAGGTTCTTTTAATGCCTTTAGACTCCGTTTTGCTTATTTCTTTTTCTTGCATTTGCTTAGGGTGATCGTTTGCGTAGTTGCGGGACCAACGCGGTAGCAGTAGTGGATTTCTTGGGCGACTTTGGCTTGCAGACCATCCGACGATGCCAGGTTTGAGCGATTTCTGGTCTGTTTGAGTTCTTGGGATCACTAGACTCCCAGGATAGTTGGCCGATCCTTGGGTAAGCGTTTTTTGGGATAACACCAACACTCTTCACCTGTCTGTGGGTGAAATGATCGTGACTCCTGTAGATTTTCCATGATCACGGGCCTCAGTTGGTATAAGGTTCGTTTGTCCTATGTCCGTGGCGAGAGTGTCACGGTTACATATTTGAGGACTTGAAATTCAGGGAGCTTAAAGTAGACACCGAGAGTTTTCCATTGATATATTATGGAGCCGAATTGGAGTTCGACAAAGAAGTTATGTGCGTTCAATGTCAATATAAAAAAGGCTATTGACAGCACGATCGTGTCGTCCATTGGCACGATTGTGCCACCTGCTGTTTGGTTGAGTTTGAGTTTTTCTAATTTCTCTTTGTTATATATAATCACCCTTACAGTGACCCTTGTACCCTCACTAATGTACAACTGAATGCCCCGATCATTTTATTTGGGCAA
The DNA here is from genome assembly GCA_029582165.1 of Portulaca oleracea. NCBI lineage: Eukaryota > Viridiplantae > Streptophyta > Magnoliopsida > Caryophyllales > Portulacaceae > Portulaca > Portulaca oleracea. The sequence goes on along the minus strand of CM055873.1, from coordinate 35,768,761 downwards.
ATCCTAACCTTTGGATGTAATCTCTTGGGTAGATTTTAGCCCTTAGATTTGAGTTTATCTTTCTTGGGGAAGGCTCCAACCCCTCTTGCCATATAATTTGGCTTAGGGAAGAAAGACAACAACTTTTGATGATTAATGAATGGTATTTTTGAGACCAACTCAAACCCTCTCCAAAATCTTATTACTTTATCCAAATTTTGTTTGATTTGGTGGTGTTTTAAGTCACATTCCTTTGTTGATTTTGTGGTGATAAATCTTTATCAAAATCATGGTAGGATGTCCAGCTCTTGGGTGGTGATTCACTTTATCCCAAGTTCATATTAATGGTGATTTAAGGTGTTCTATGGTATTTGTTACTGTGTTGATCAAATATTCAAGTTCATTTGCAAGTTTGCTCCACTTTCTTCAAGTTTTCATCAACTCTATTGGTGTGATATTGAATCAAGTTAAGGAAACCCCAATCATTATTTCCTACTATTGCCAATATGCTCCACGATTTGCTGATAGGTAACACCGACATTCTTTAAACCAAATGACATGATGTTGTAGAAATAGGTATCCCACAGGGTGGTGAAGGAAGTCTTCTCCATGTCTTCTTCAACCATTTTGATTTGGTTATAGCCCGCGTAGCCATCCGTGAATGACAGTAGTTCGTGGCCACATGTGTGTTGTCGACCAGCAAGTTTGTACGGTAATGGAAAACTGTAACACCCCAAAACCCTTAACCACAAGATTAACTTAAACCATCAATTAAACCTGTGATTAGCGCAGCGGATCACCAGGGTAGAGGTATTACCGCCGTCCCCACTCGGGACAAGGCAAACACAAACAGAAACATAACCCAAAATAAAATATACTTAACCCCATACAAAACAATCACCAAACTTTGAAATACAACATAGACAACCCTTTAAACATTTATATAAAGATTTCCCAACATGAGAAAAGAAAAGTCTCCAAATCCCATAAAAGCGCTTGAGGATCGACTAGCAAGCACCTTAGAAACGACATTGAACGGGACGATCTACTTTTGCTTAACCTTAGCTTTATCCTGTGAGCTCGGACCTCCTAAAACAAAACATTGAAAACAGACGCAAAGTGAGTGGGGAAACACTCAGTACGTAAACCTCCAACATGTCAAACCATTCGATAACGGTTTTAATGTCGGCATTTAAATTCATTTTGAAAACGGGAAAGGGGAAATAACCATGAATGAACTGGATTGTTGCATAGATAAATAAGTATATGTATCAATAAAAAGATAAACTTGTAGTAATTGAAAAGAGTGGTATCCCTTACGATTGATGCAAAGCACCTCACACACGCGCATGCCCAAACCGATCTAGATTTGGATTGGGTGACTGCTAGGCAGTCGACACTGGCCAGGTCATTAGGACACTCTGATCATGAGCATCTAAAAGAAAAGGCTAGTACATCACGTAACTAGCTAGCATATAATCAGGCGGGACCATTTTTGAAAATAATGTGATAAATGATATTAGGTCAATGCTTTGACATGATGATAATATATATATACTGAATGATAAGAAAAATGTTAAACGTTGGACAATTTGCGTACCTTGGGTAGTAGAAAAGCCTAGCGACGTGCCTCGAGCTTGGGACGGTTTGGGCGACTTGGAAACTATAATAAGAGCATAAGAAAATTGAGAGTTTAAATAAAGTCCTTGCATTTACAAGCTAGGATGAAAGTATTTAAAACTTGATAACTTAAAAGGGAATGAGAAAATAGAAATTTCAGTTTTTGGGTCAATCAAAGATTTGGTGATAACTTGAGCTCGGAAACTCGAATTTTTGCAAACGAGTACTTTTCGGAAAGGGAAAAACACGCCCTACAACTTTATCGACTGGCCCGAAGGCTAAAAAAAAGAAAGGAAGGGCTCGGAAAAAGGCCCGGACAGAAGCAGAGTACTTGAAATTAAGCATGCGGCTTGGAAATTTAAGCGAAACTTATTGTGAAACTTGCATAGGATCAAAGAAAGCTTGTAATGTATAAAGCATCCTTAACAACCAGTTTAGATGAGCATAGAATTGGAGTCCTTGAAGGCTTAAGAAGAGAAGCTATTCGATTAATGAAAACATGGAAGAAACGTTGTCAAGCGACGGAAATTAGATAAGGACATGGTTATGAATTTTTAGAAAGCTTACGAACCGATGACCGGTGAATTGAATACATAGAAGAGATGGTCCTTGGTTATCTAGACAACGAGGAGACCCATAAACTTGTTAAGAAGTCAAAAGTACGACTTAGCCATCAACAACACTCAATAGAACTTTAACCCTCCACAACTTGACTCATGGCTTTGCTAATGTTTGATAAACCTTTAGGAGCTAAACTCCAACCACTAAATTGCCTTAAATCATCTTAGCATACCTATCCAACCCATCTTAACAAAATCACAATGGTTACCATCTCATGAGAGCTCCCTAAGAAACCCCCTTGCACCCTTAAAGATAGAAATTAATTAATAAAATTCTGGGCAGAAACTTTGTTAACGGCCCTCAAACACAGCCTCATATCTCACTCTCCCGATATTGTATGGATGCAAGCCTTATGTTTCCGGAAAGCTTGAAGAATGACCTAAAACTTTTATGTTTATCACTTAAGCCCATAAAGTCTCCAAATGGACGAAAACTTAGCAAGAAGATACTGACTCAGAACACGTATATAATGGCACCCTTTCACGGTTTTGCTCATATCTCGGGCTACACATACCGGATTCTCGAAATTCCAAAGCCTAGAGTTAGATAATTACTTGGGCTATCATTTCCAGTAAAAATCTGGGCAAAACTCACATTTTACATCCTCTGTAAAAATCAGATTCTTGGACAGAAACCTTTTATGTCTTTGATTCTTACTTTGGTGCCTCCTTTTGGCCTCTAACTTATACCAATTCACAACCAAAGCCCAAATTAACAATTACTCATGGTTCTTCCAGATTTTAATACTTAGAGATTACCCAAATAAGCTCATGAAACTCATATGCAACCATAGATTACACATGCTATTAACACTTGAATTAACACTCTTCCACCCATTTCCACACTAAATTCATATCATCCATGTATATAACCACTTAATTAACATAGTAGACAATCTAAAACAGTCTCTTAATCATCATATTTCTCCTCTAAAACCACATGCAGGCAAGAATATCAACATTCAACAAGAACTTAGCAAGAACTCATCCAAAATCCAATCAAACTATACATGCATCCTTCACAAACTCAAACCCTAATTAACCCAACTTAACCACAACTTAAATTTATGCTTAGAAATCATAAAGGAGATAAAGAACAACAAGAATAACACAAATTAGAAGTGAAAATCAGATTTGAAACATAAAGAGTAGAGTTAGGGTTTGAGAATTATACCACTTGGAGAAGAAATTGAAGGAGAAAAACAAGAGAGAGGTGGAAGGGGTGCACGGCCACCGCCTGGTGGTCGCCGGCGTGACCTTTGGCCGCCGGAAATTGGCCGAAACAGAAGGGAGCACGGCTGGGCTGGTTGGGCAGAGAAGAGGGAGAGAGAGGGGAGTGTAGAGTGAAGAGTGTTGGTGAATTTTCTGAAATGAATTAACACTATGGCCTTAGTACTCTCCCCTCCTTTATAAAAACTCTCTTTAATGAATTTAGACAATTAGTAATACAAACTAGCTAGGTAAAATAATTGGTATTGACTAAAATAAAATTTGTGAACATAAACTTGGTAAATTAATTTAGTATACGATTAAATAAAATTACTTGGAAATAAACTGGGTAAAATTTACTAGTATTGAACCAAATAAAATAAATTAGTAGGATAACACTTATTAAAATAAATTGGACCATAAATGTAATTAGGAAGGTTGGATAACATAAATCCTAATTGAAACATAATTTAAAATTAATTTAACATTCTTCGGTTACAAGCGTGAAATTGAGAACGGTAAAATAAATTATAAAACTTATCGTAAAAGTATTCATAAACTCGTAATAATAATTATATGTAAAACCCCAAAAAATCCAAAGATGTTGACCGTGACGTCGTTAGTAAATTAGGTTTGACTTCGTGATTTATTATTATACGTTTGTATTTATTTTTGCTAACACTTGAGCTCGTAGGATCGTGAGAGACTAACAAGGGTATATCGGTAATTTCAAGGGTTTAGTATTATTAGTTTTACTCTGTTTAAGTATTATTATTAATATTACTATGTTATACGATTAATTATGTGAATATTAATGGCTATGTGATTACTATTAATATTATTATTAGTATTTGTATTATTATTATTATTATTATTAGTATTATTAGTTATTTTTAGAAAAATCAGGTTTTTAATTGTTTTAGTTGGGTTGGGTTAGGAGTGTTAATTGGGCCCTAATTAAGTGGGTAGTATAAAAACCTCTTTTCTCTCCCTCAAACCCTAATAACAATCAAAACCCTAACCCTAGCCATCACTCTCTTCCTCTCTCCTCTCCTCTCCCCTCTCTCTCTCTCTCTCTGCCGTCCCAGCCGGACGCCACCGCCGCGACCGACAAACCATGACCACCCTCACTATTCTTTTTCTCCTTCTCTCTCGAGCCCTCTTTCTCCTCCTCCTGCTCGACCGCCCCAGCCGCGCCACCACCACCGCAACCGCCGCTCTTATCCTCGTCGTCGGAGTCGCAGCCAACCGCCGGAGCCGTCGTCGCCACCATCGAACCCAGCGTCGCAGGCTGTCGAGAGTCGAACCACTGCTGCTGCTGTTGTTGTCGTCGTTTTGGCCCGACGCCGACCACCACCGTCCGACAACCACCTTCCGACGCCCGTCCGCCTCTGACCGCCGCCCCTCGTGCCGCCGTCGACACCGTCCAGTCGCCGGAACCCGAACTCGTGCCCTAACCCTAAACGCCCGAGCTAATTCGCGTCGTTAGTGAGCTCAAGTGTGTTCGTTTTGCTGTGAAGTGAACCAGGTAATGTCTATGCCCTAATCCCCATTGGGATGCACTTTAAATGTGTTTTAATGTTTTCTAATCTATTTTTGAGAATTGCATCCCGAAAAGGGACTTTATGTTGAAATGTGACCATCTGTTTTGGATAATTGTTTGTGCTTTGATTTATTGAGTTGAGATGCTGAGATGGTCTTTTATTAGAGGTTTTCTTACTGGTTTTGATAACCTGGGTTGGGTTTGACTTGAGAGTTGTGAGTTGAGTTTTTGCATAAGATATTAATAATTCAAAGTGAAACAATAAGCGGGTTTCGGGGCATAACTCGTTGTTCAGGATTTGGAATCCTGCCGGGTTATAGACCAGGAGATCAGGGCTTCTTCCCTGATATAGGATAGTTGATATTTTGATGCCTGTGGTAGGTGAACTTTTGATGCCTGTGGTAGGCGAACTTTTGATGCCTGTGGTAGGCGAACTCTTGATGCCTGTGGTAGGCGATGTTATTCTAAGGGATGTGGTATCCCGCCCGCACAATAAAAAATGAATTGGTTGGTTTGAGGAGAACTGTTCTGGGGTTAAAGGTTTGCGAAATGTTTTGACTGTTCCCTCTCCCTCAAATGAATTGAAATGAACTTAACTTGTTTTTAATGTTAGGGGTAGACATTATTGAGATTTCCCCCTCATTTTTGAAATGTTTTGTTTTCAAGTGAAGATCTATATGCCGGGGACGGGAATTAGAAGTGAGGCCGACATGTTAGAAGTCGTTATTTATGTTGCTTCTCTTTCATGAGGAACTTGAAGTTAGTTTGAGGTTTATTTTCTAAGTATGAGTTTGTTGGTTGGTTTGCCGTTGACAGACAGTTGTAGTTTTCCTTCTCGCCTTGTATTCCTTCGGGGATACGGCAGTGACGCCCAATAAGAGTTTAAGTCTTCCGCTAAATTTTTTCTGTTAACGTTAGTTTGACTTTGACTTTTTGATAATTGAATTTCCGGGGCGTTACAGAATGGTATCAGAGCTCTAGGTTGCGACCTAGTAGCTCTTCAGAGTCCTTTAGGTTTAGTTAGACCCTAGGAAGCTAAGTCGGAGTGATGAGCGTAGGATGGGAAAAAGGGTTTATGCTTTCTTATTACTACATGATTATGTCTTTAATTTCCTATGTTGCTAATATGTTCTAACCCTGTAGGATGGCACAATGCACACACTGTTATCGTCATCCCACCCCGTGTTATCATCGTTATACTCCCATTCTCCCCAAGGAGAAATTGGGAACTCATATGATAAACTTCTACGATGAGATTGACAAGTACACCAAAGACGTTCCGAACTCATGCCTTCGTGGTAACGATGAGAGTCAGGCGAACGCATTTTTGCTCACGCTTCGGGACGACCCTCGGTGGGGCCATACTGTACCATTATTTCTACCACCCCCTCTTCCGGTCGAGGAGTATCCCCACCCATGTTGTTGGTGTAAGAGGTACCGAATGGGGCCGGAGCACCGAATTCCGGAAGTTTTCGATGAGATTGTCAAGATTTGGAAGCGTGATGTGGAGGAAGAAGTTCAAGTGAACCCCGCCCCAGCACCTGTCATGGACATGGATCCCGAGAGTGACCCTGAGGAAGATCCGGAGGAGGATTCTGTGGAGGATTCCGTGGAGGATTCTGAGCCCGAGGTGACCTCTGGAGTTACAGCTACACCTGCTGATGAGCCTGAACAGGAGACCGAACCCGAGTATGAGGTTATGGTGGACTGGGAGACAGGAGAAGACCCCGAAGAGAACTCAGGGGATGAGTCTGATGATCCAGATTGGACTCCGACCGCAGCTAGGAAGAACCCTCTGTGTAGGAGGATCATATGAGTGGGACAGTAATATTAGTATTAGGATTTGTTGCTGTAACTTAATTATGCATGGTTAGCTTGATTGTGATATATCTCTAAGTGTGGTGTGTTGTTTCTTTGCGTGATAACCCCAATATAGGGGATAGATTTACATACTACGACGCTAGTGTGCAAGTATTATAAATAATAGTCTTGATTTTAGAGGTGATAGTATATACCTTCTTCTTCCCTTTTTAATTGATGCGCGATGAAAGAGTATGTGGAATATGATGCTATTATCTGGGCCTATCTGTTGAAATATGTTGCAGATTTGTATCTGCTTAGAACTTTTATGAGATAGTTTGATTGGATAGTCCCTCCTTAGAATTGGTGATTTACGCTGTGAGATTAAACCCTAAGTAGTCTAAATCGACCCTTTGAACCAGGATGTCGGACGTGAACGGTTCTCAACCCAACCACGGTAATCGGGAGCGCCCGCAAGCTGCAGCCGAACAGCGCCCTCAAACCGCGACTGAACTGCGTCAGCGTCTTCCTCACTTGATATCCGGGCCGAGTACAACAACACCAGGGAATGACCTTGCTAGCCTGCTGATGATTGAGATGCTTAACAAGCACGAGGATCTACTGAAGAGAGTGGTGGATCGACAAGGAGGAGAAAGGGAAAATGATCCCTCTGCTCTTCTCCAAAGGTTTAATAGCTTTAACCCGCCCGCTTATACAGGGGTAGCTGACCCCAAAGTCTTTGAAGATTGGGTTAGGGAGATTGAAAAGATCTTCGACACAACCCGCTGTCCTGAGGAGTTGAGGGTGGATTTTGCTGCATACCACCTGAAGGAGGAGGCCGACCTATGGTGGGCTAGTGTGAAAGAGATACGGACCGAACCGGGTTTTGACTGGGACCGCTTTAAGGTTGTGCTGAAGGATCGGTTCTACCCTATGTCTCTTCAAAAGGCGAAAGAAAAGGAGTTCATGGACTTACGCCAAGGCGAGCGTGGTGTGCTTGCTTACTCCACTAAGTTTACCGAACTATCTCGGTTTGCACCTGCTCTTGTGTCTAGTGAACAGTTGAGGATGGATCACTTCTGGGATGGATTAAACTGCAAGATTCAGGATCGGATGTCATCGCGTGAGTTCACGTCTTACCAGAACATGCTGAATGTTGCCCTCACTGTAGAAAGGGTAATGCATGACATGGAGCGACAACTTGGCATACAAGGGCACAAGAGGAAGGAGTCGCCCCGTTTTAACCCACCTCAACCCTTCCAAGAGAAGAAGTTCCGCCCCAACAACTGGCGGGGTAACCAGTCTTCGGGACAAAGGTCATCGCATATGCCGATATGCAAGATTTGTGGACGACCCGACCATTACCCCCGGGAGTGTAGAGCAAGGGATGTAAGGGGGGGTGTTTCAAGTGTGGAAGCCCTCAGCATCATATAAAGCAGTGCCCTCAGCTGACTTTAGGGGGCAATCATGGTGGAAACAATGGGAACTGGAGAGCCCCGCAGTCAACATATCAAAATCGGGGAGACTATAATGGAAACCAAAGACCGCAACAGCAAAACCGGGGTGGTCCCGGTGGGAATCAGAACAACCAAGGGAGGCCAGCGAACCCACCTCGTCAGCAGCAACAACCGCCGCGTAACGCAGGAGGACGAGTGTATGTGATGAGGAAGGATGAGGCTGAGAATGAAGCGGACGTCGTGACGGGTACCTTCTCTCTCCACCTCTACAATGTCTATGTTTTATTTGATTCTGGTGCTAGTCATTCTTTTGTTGGACGAGCTATAGTAGAGAAGGCTAAGATGAAACCCTCGGAGAATAGTAAGCCTATGTCGGTAGCCCTACCCACCGGGGATACCATTAGTTGTGGAGAGTTATATGGTGGATGTCCTATAGTGATAGCAGATCAGGAATTTGAGGCAGACCTCTATATGTTTGACCTAATGGAGTTTGATGTTATTTTGGGAATGGATTGGTTAGCAAAATATAGAGCTCAGATAGATTGCTACAAGCAAAAGGTGACCTTAGTAGGACCGAATGGGAAGAAGGTAGTGCATTGGAGCGATAGACATCTTCAAGGTGTGAGGATTATCTCTGCCCTCAAGGCTCAGAAGTTGTTGGGCCAAGGTTGTGAAGGGTTTTTGTGTAAAGTAATCGACACCAAGGCGAAGGAGCCTACGATCGAGAGTATTCCGATAGTTCAGGAATTTCCTGATGTCTTCCCGGAGGAGATTCCGGGAATGCCCCCACTCAGGGAGGTGGATTTCTGCATCGATTTGGAGCCCGGCAGACTGCTTCAAAAGCCCCATATCGAATGGCGCAGAGCTAAAGGAATTGAAGACCCACCGGATGAGCTGCTAGAAAAGGGGTACATACGAAGCACGCCACCGCGGGAGCACTGCATCGTTCGTGAAGAAGAAGGATGGTAGCATGAGGTTATGCATCGATTACCGGGAGTTGAACAAGATTACCATCAAAAATCGGTACCCTCTGCCTCGCATTGATGATCTCTTTGATCAGTTGCGGGGTGCGACAATGTTTTCAAGATAGACCGAGATCGTGATATCACCCGACTAAGAATCCGAGAGGAGGACATCTCTAAACCGCCTTCCGAACTCGATATGGTCATTATGAGTTCGTAGTAATGCCGTTTGGGCTCACAAATGCCCCAATCGCTTCATGGACTTAATGAACCGAGTGTTCAAGCCGTTCTGGACAAGTTTATGGTGGTGTTCATCGATGATATATTGGTGTACTCAGGAACACGGGAGGAGCATGCAAACCACCTGAAAGAAGTGCTGACGACTTTGCGTAGTAACGAACTTTATGCGAAGTTTAAGAAATGTGAATTTTGGTTGGAGCGAGTAGCGTTCTTAGGACACGTGGTGTCTAAGGAAGGAGTAGATGGACCCTCGGAAGGTGGAGGCTATCACCAAGTGGCCGCCAAGAACGCCACCGAGGTTAGGAGTTTCTGGTTTGGTGCTATTATAGGAAATTTGTCCAAGATTTCTCGAAAATCGCCACCCCTTTGACCAATTTGACTCGGAAGTCAATCAAGTTCGCGTGGTCGGAAAAATGTGAGCAAGCATTTCAGGAGCTGAAGAAGAGACTTACCTCAGCCCCTATTCTCGCTCTACCTCAAGGGAACGAAGGATTCATTATCTACAGTGACGCATCACATGGTGGATTGGGTTGTGTGCTCATGCAGAATGGGAAAGTGATTGCATATGCATCCAGACAACTGAAGACACATGAGAAGAACTACCCCACTCATGACACAGTCGCGTGATGGTTTTTGCACTTAAGATTTGGAGACACTACCTTTATGGAGTACACTGCGAGGTTTTCACCGACCATCAAAGTTTGAAGTACCTTTTCACACAGAAGGAGCTAAACCTTAGGCAGACTCGATGGTTGGAATTTCTGAAGGGCTATGATGTGAATTTTCAATATCATCCCGGGAAAGCAAATGTAGTGGCTGATGCCCTGAGTAGGAGACCCTATCCTGCTGTAAACGACTTAATGATGATGCCGCACGAGCTGTGCGAGGAGTTTAGGAGGTTGGAAATTAACGTGGTGACGCCTGGAAGGAAAGCTGTATTGAATGCCATGGAGTTGCAACCTACTCTCATGGAAGAGATCAAGAGGACTCAAGAGCTGGATTTGCAGCTTGTCAAGATACGGGAGGAGGTTTTGCAAGGGAAGGCCCTTGGTTTTGTGATTCACGAGGATGGTACATTACGGTTCCATAACCGCGTCTGTGTACCTAACATGGAGGAGTTAAAGAGGAAGATTTTAGAAGAAGGGCACAATACACCATATTCTGTGCACCCAGGGGGAAATAAGCTTTACAAGGATCTGAAGCAGATGTTCTGGTGGAGTAACATGAAACAAGAAGTGGCGGACTTTGTGGCGAAATGTATCACTTGCCAACGGGTCAAGGAAGAACATCAACGACCTGCCGGACTTCTGCAGCCACTAGACGTTCCCGAATGGAAGTGGGACTCGATATCAATGGACTTCGTAGTGGGTCTGCCAAGGACCAGGAGGAAACACAATACAATATAGGTAATTGTGGATCGACTAACCAAGTCGGCTCATTTTCTAGCCATCGCCAACAACTGGTCCCTGGACCAGCTAGCTCAAGCCTATGTAAGAGAGATAGTAAGACTACATAGAGTTCCCAGTTCTATAGTCTCGGACAGAGATACCAGATTCCAGTCTAGATTTTGGAAGAAGTTGCAAGAGGCGTTTGGTACTAAACTCAAGTTTAGCACCGCTTTCCACCCAGCTACTGATGGGCAGACTGAGAGGACAATCCAAACCCTTGAGGATATGCTGCGAGCATGCGCATTAGATTTCAAAGACTCGTGGGATGACGAGTTGACTCTCATTGAGTTCTCCAACAACAACAGTTATCATGCTAGTATTGGGATGTCACCATTCGAAGCTCTATATGGGAGGAGATGTAGGACTCCCCTCTGTTGGCAGGACATCGATGAAGCTCTAACGATAGGACCGGACCTAATACAGGCCACTACTCAGAAGGTTCGAACCATTCAAGATAAAATGAAGGCGGCACAAAGTCGACAAAAGAGCTATGCTGACAGGAGGAGGAGACCTTTGGAGTTCGAAGTAGGAGAATGTGTTTTACGAGTTTCACCACGAAAGGAGTTATGAGATTCGGTCGATCGGAAGTTGACACCAAGGTTTATCGGCCATATCCAATCTTAGAACGCATCGAGAAGTTGCCTACAAGTTGCAATCGCAGAGAACTTCCTAGAGTGCACAATGTCTTTCATGTGTCACAACTCAGGAAATATGTTCCAGACCCAACTCATGTGATTGATCCTGAGCCGCTTCAGCTACAAGAAGATCTGAGCTATGAAGAGCAGCCGCTGGAAATTTTGGATCGTAGGGAAAAACAACTCCGAAGGAAAGTGGTCCCCTTGGTGAAAGTGCGATGGGCAAATCATGCCACAACAGAAGCAACCTGGGAAACAGAAGAAGAGATGAGAACGAAATACCCTCACCTGTTTCACTCTTAAAGGTACGTCAAGTTTCGAGGACGAAACTTCTTTTAAGGAGGTAATGATGTAAAACCTCGAGTTTTAGGGAGAACGCAACCGTTAGGATTGTTACCGAACCGTTAGGCTTAAGTTTAAGTTTCGAGGACGAAACTTCTTTTAAGGAGGTAATGATGTAAAACCCCGAAAAATCCAAAGATGTTGACCGTGACGTCGTTAGTAAATTAGGTTTGACTTCGTGATTTATTATTATTCGTTTGTATTTATTTTTGCTAACACTTGAGCTCGTAGGATCGTGAGAGACTAACAAGGGTATATCGGTAATTTCAAGGGTTTAGTATTATTAGTTTTACTCTGTTTAAGTATTATTATTAATATTACTATGTTATATGATTAATTATGTGAATATTAATGGCTATGTGATTACTATTAATATTATTATTAGTATTTGTATTATTATTATTATTATTATTATTAGTATTATTAGTTATTTTTAGAAAAATCAGGTTTTTAATTGTTTTAGTTGGGTTGGGTTAGGAGTGTTAATTGGGCCCTAATTAAGTGGGTAGTATAAAAACCTCTTTTCTCTCCCTCAAATCCTAATAACAATCAAAACCCTAACCCTAGCCATCACTCTCTTCCTCTCTCCTCTCTCTTCTCTCTCTCTCTGCCCCACCGACGCCATCCGCAAGAATAAATGCCGGCCGAGCACCAAAGAACCGCAACCACCCTCACTATTCTTTTTCTCCTTCTCTCCCTCGAGCCCTCTTTCTCCCTCCCTCTGTTCGACCGCCCCAGCCGCGCCACCACCACCGCAACCGCCGCTCTTATCCTCGTCGCCGGAGTCGCAGCCAACCGCCGGAGCCGTCGTTGCCACCATCGAACCCAGCGTCGCAGGCTGTCGAGAGTCGAACCACTGCTGTTGCTGTTGTTGTCGTCGTTTTGTCCCGACGCCGACCACCACTGTCCGACAACCACCTTCCGACGCCCGTCCACCTCTGACCGCCGCCCCTCGTGCCGCCGTCGACACCGTCCAGTCGCCGGAACCCGAACCCGTGCCCTAACCCTAAACGCCCGAGCTAATTCGCGTCGTTAGTGAGCTCAAGTGTGTTCGTTTTGCTGTGAAGTGAAGTTAACCAGGTAATGTCTATGCCTTAATCCCCATTGGGATGCACTTTAAATGTGTTTTAATGTTTTCTAATCTATTTTGAGAATTGCATCCCAAAAGGGGACTTTATGTTGAAATGTGACCATCTGTTTTGGATAATTGTTTGTGCTTTGATTTATTGAGTTGAGATGCTGAGATGGTCTTTTATTAGAGGTTTTCTTACTGGTTTTGATAACCTGGGTTGGGTTTGACTTGAGAGTTGTGAGTTGAGTTTTTGCATAAGATATTAATAATTCAAAGTGAAACAATAAGCGGGTTTCGGGGCATAACTCGTTGTTCAGGATTTGGAATCCTGCCGGGTTATAGACCAGGAGATCAGGGCTTCTTCCCTGATATAGGATAGTTGATATTTTGATGCCTATGGTAGCGAACTTTTGGTGCCTGTGGTAGGCGAACTCTTGATGCCTGTGGTAGGCGATATTATTCTAAGGGATGTGGTATCCCGCCCGCACAATAAAAAATGAATTGGTTGGTTTGAGGAGAACCGTTCTGGGGTTAAAGGTTTGCGAAATGTTTTGACTGTTCCCTCTCCCTCAAATGAATTGAAATGAACTTAACTTGTTTTTAACGTTAGGGATAGACATTATTGAGATTTCCCCCTCATTTTTGAAATGTTTTGTTTTCAGGTGAAGATCTATATGTCGGGGACGGGAATTAGAAGTGAGGTCGACATGTTAGAAGTCGTTATTTATGTTGCTTCTCTTTCATGAGGAACTTGAAGTTAGTTTGAGGTTTATTTTCTAAGTATGAGTTTGTTGGTTGGTTTGCCGTTGACAAACAGTTGTAGTTTTCCTTCTCGCCTTGTATTCCTTCGGGGATACGGCAGTGACGCCCAATAAGAGTTTAAGTCTTCCGCTAAATTTTGTCTGTTAACCTTAGTTTGACTTTGACTTTTTGATAATTGAATTTCCGGGGCGTTACATTATAACTTTAAATTCGAGATAACATAAAATCAACCCGTTTAACCATCGCCTTGCTCGAGACCTGTCGCGCATAAAAATAAATAATAATAATAACAGTAATAACCATATTAACGTAAAAGAAAGAAAATTTTTAACAGCGTAATTTAGTTAAACACCGTGATTAAGATCTTAATTGATACGAGTTTAGGGCGGGTCGTTACAAAAACTGTCTTTTGGCATGACTTTATTGAGATCCTTGAAGTCTACACATACTCGGATCTACCTATTTTTGTTGGGTACTGACACAATGTTTTCCACCCAGTCGGGTACATTTGACATAATAAAAGAAAGAATTTGTTTTGCTTCGGTGAGAGATGTGCATGAGTTGCTTTGTATTTTTTATTGGATAACTTATTACTCATTCTATCTGATATGTAAAGTTTATTTTTCTTTTATTTTATTTCAAAAACTATTGTCCATTTAACTATTAATAGTATTAAGTTTCTTCTCTCCTAAATAAAATTAACATCAAACAGTGCATTAAATGATGTTCTCTTAAAAATTTTTATTTTCTACTATAAATATGGAACAGAGGTATGCTATTTTTTTAGTTTGTGATGTTTTTTCAAACAACTTGATTTGTATCTTACATTCGCAATTGAATTTACTATTTTGCGCTTGAATTCAACAACTAAAGATTGGTTAAGTTATTAGGCTTATCAATTCGGACAGATGGGTTAAGTACAAATTGTGCACATGTATATCTGGTTAAAGTAAATACATATGTATATTTCAAGTTCGGGAAGTTTTGAGAATGAAAATATGAGTCGGGTGTTTCTAGATTCAGGTAAACACTAATAATTTAAGTGGTTTGATAACTTGGGTCATGTGTCTTTTAGTGTATAAGATAGTTGGAGGGTGGGAAATGTGAGATATCACTAGTAGAATTGGTGCCCAAAAACGTCTGGAATTGGCGTCTGATATGGGTGTAAACAGAAGCCAAAATGGTTTTGGCGTCTGATTAAAAGGGACGCCAAAACCTAGTACCCCATTTTTAAAAAAGCGTCTGTAATTGGCGTCTGTTTGAATCGGCGTCTGTCTGGCATAAAACAGACGTTTTTGATGCAGAAACGGCGTCTGTTTCATCCAAAACAGACGCCGATTTTGGGTTACAGAAACAAAAAAAAACGTGAATTTCAATAATGAAAATAATTAGAATAAATAGTATATTTTGAGTGTTCTAATTATAAAATAAAGCGTAAAAATTAAATTTTTATATTTGCAATTAAATTGTTTAATAAGAATTGTGGAGACATTAATAATGAAAATAAATACATTTTATATAATAATAAATGATATATATTTGCAATTCATATATGTACAATTTCATATATATATATATATATATATATATATATATATACACATTTTATAGAAATAACAACAATAAAATGATAATGAATATATATTTAACAAATGAAAATATATATAATACAACTTTATTAATGATGATTTTTACTAATTTAAATGATACAAACAAAATAAAAACCTAAATTACAATTAATATATGACTTCAATATTTTTCAATCTTGATTTTTCAATCTTCAATCTTGTATCTTCAATCTTCACTCTCCAATGTTCAATCTTCAATTGTAAAATTTTCAATTCATCAATCTTGGATGGATTTGAGGTGTTTTGAAGGTTAGGGGAAATGAGAGAATTGATGAGAGAAGATGAGAGAAATGAAATGAGAGAAATGAAATGGAGATGGGAGGGAAAAAATTCGGAGGGAAGTTTGAGGGCTTCGGTTTATATAGGCTGTCAAAAATGGCGTCTGTTTTCCCGCCAAACAGACGCCATTTTCAATTTCAATAATTTGGGCGTCTGTTTGGCGGGAAAATAGACGCCTAATTTGGCTAATTTTTTTGAAAATTTTCGATGCATGGTGGCTATAGCGCGCTAATATTATTATTATTATTATTATTATTATTATTATTATTATTATTATTATTGATACTATTATTGATACTATTACTATTATATATTCTTAATTTTAGTTATAACTAATTATGATGTATATATGTATATATTTTTTAGGTATAGTTAATTATTAATTATTATTATTGTTAATTATATTCTAATTTTTTCTAGGTAGATAATTTAATTTATATATATATGTTTCATTGTCGATTATGTTGTTAATTACAATTATTCTCATGTGTACGTACGTGTTATTATATATATATATATATATATGTTAATTAAGTTAATTAATTTGTACGTATGTGCGCAAACACAATGAAAAATATTTCGATGTTTGGATTAAAATAATGTACTAGCTAATAAGTACGAATGTAATTAAGAAAGAGTTTAAATGTTCATACAATGTAAAATATAAACACAATCAAAATGATCGATTAATGTCGCCACACGGCGGCATCGTCATCATCACTTTCTCTCTCCTCCTCATCGTTGCCATCATCACCCTGATTCTGGCGTTATGTCAATTCTTCGAGGCTATGGAATAGGTATTGGCCTCTTGGGATACAACGAAAATTTGGAAAGGTATGAAATACAATCAAAATGAATTAAGTAATTATTGGAACGTGTAATTAGTAATTTAATTTTGTGTTTATGGAAAAAAAATATGCTTACCTGGGTAAGCATATAACGAGTCCTCGGGAGGAACGGTGGGCTGAGGTTGTGGGGTTTGAGAGACGGGGGTCCGACGAGAAGTACTGCGGCGGCGGTGCGGCGGTGGAGGAGGCTGTCCAGTGTATGGCGCTTGACTTCCAGAGGAAGATCCAGCGAGGAAAGGGGCTTGCCAGCTCTGACTTGCTTGCTGCTGGAACATTCTTTGCATTTGCAACATTTGTTGCATTACTTGTTGCCTCACCCTTTCCTCCATGGCTGCGTCAGATCGGCGCTGTTGTTCCTCTAATTGTCTTTGGAATTGTTCCTGCAGCATGCGCTTATCTTGTTCGCGCTGTTGCCTCTCTTCCTCGAGTTGACGCTGAAGCTCTCTGTTGAACTCTGTAATAGAGGCTCGGACGTCGACGCTATCGGTGTTATTACGACATCGTGGACGTCTCCTCGATGAGATGTGGGGGAACTGCGTCTTCATAGCTTCCCCCACAACCCCCATGCCCACGACGTGTCCCCGACTTTGCAGTTGTTTGTCCAACCAAAACTCGTCTCCAGACATAATGGGAGTTTCTTGTTGACCGTCCTCCCGTTGCTTTGCCTCCATCTCTCTTCTGTACGATTCATAATCACTATTCATCGTCTCCTGGTCGATACAAAAAAAGAGTAGTTGGAATAAGCGAATTAAAGTTAATGTTCATACGTGTACGTACGATTATAATAACTTAAATATTGGATGATGAAGATACTTACCAAATTTGCCGGAACCATCGTGCCTTGCTTCATGTGGGTCGCTTCGAATTGTTCCCATATGTCAGGGTCTTTTCCATCGTTTTTTCTTTCTGTACGTAAGTGCGTATATCAATTAAATGTTAAATTAAACCATAATTAAAGTCATAATTAAATTCATAATTAACTTACCAACTTCTCTCTGACGATATTGAAGGAAACTGGGCCCCTTGTGTGCGATGGTGGGCCCTTATCTTGGTTCATTTTCCTTCCCTTGCTTATATTCTTGCTTTTCTCAACGAATTTGGGGTCTTGCCAATGAGCAATGAATTTCTCCCAAATCTTGTAGTCGACAATCCATTTGGGTTTGCCTCTCCCCGCCAACCATCGTTTTTTGGATTTGCCGATAGCGTCGGCGTACTGTTTTTGGGTCCTCCTAAGGAACCAATCACGTATATAGGTCTCGTGTTGGTCCTCCCACCAAAATTTTTTATGCATTTAAACCATACATGAAGAATTAAACATGCAAATAAATTCCTAGCTAATTGTATATTGCTAACTAATTAAATAGTTTTTAAATTTCCTAAAAACTATCCTAAAATATAACATATTTTTTACTCAACCAAAACACATTATAATTTCCCACAAATTTAGAACATACAAAACATTCAAAATTCATATATATTCCATAGTAACGTTTATCATAATGCTCAAAGTTAAACAAATTTTACATGCATTAATATATATATTCTTTTGGAACAATAAATATAATAATGCATATTTAAATTTACTTCAAAACATATAAAATTCAACATTATATTCAACCTAAACATATTTACTTATATACTTCACAACATTATAAATTAAAACTAAAATTTAAACTTAAACTTAAACACAAACATACACACAATTAATTAAACTCAAACTAAAACATGCAAACAATACATTACGAGCCCTAATTTGACAAATAAAATTTGAATACAACATCCAAAATATATTACAATTCATACAAATTAACTAAAAACTGCTCAATTTCTCAACTTATACGCACTCGATCAACCAAATTAGATCTAAAATTATACTCAACAAAAAATAAACAACACTACAAATATTCAATTTTTCGTTTTTCATCATATTTTAATCAAATTCATACAATTTTTCAAACTTTCCACAATAATAAACAAATTATAACAGATCTGAAACAAAAATTACCTGTTTTTTTGATTGAACGCCGGTGTTTCTCCTTCTTCGTCTTCTCTTTCTTCTCGCTTGCTTTCTCCTTCTTCTCGTCGATGGCGCCGCAGATAGACAAATGAATGAATGAAATTTTTTTTACTGTTTTAAACCTAATCGGCGTCTATTGGGCCTCAAACCCTATTTGGCCCAAAATGAAGTTTCGGCAGTCGAGGTCTGAGATTGTTGCAGGCTCGGTTTTTTTTATTGTATTGACAATTTAGGCGTCTCTTTTGGCCGGGAACAGACGCCGAAATGTAACGGCGTCTGTTCCCGGCCAAAAGAGACGCCTAAATTGCCAAATTATTAAAAAAAAATGAAATTTAACGTCACACAAACGGAAAAGGGGGGATTTGAATTTTACAAAACTTCGGTGTCTCTTTACAGCAAAGAGACGCCATTTTTAGATTAAATTTTCTTTTAGTTTTGTTTATTAGATTTAGCGTCTGAGTTTTTATCAGACGCCAAATCACAGACGTTTTTGGCCACCAATTCTACTAGTGTATGGTAAGTGGATAGGATATTGTTTGAGAATGTAAGTCACATTAATCACATAATTCAAATATATGAATTTTAAAATATATACTTTATAATTTTTAATAAAGTATAGAACACCCGCAATAGTGAGCATGAGTTATACTTACTGGATGAGATGAAAGTAGTATGACCCACCAAAAAAGTTAGAGTTAGACTCTTCGTATTAACTTGCTTTCCAACAGTGGGTGTGAGTTTGATTAAAATAAGTAAAAAAATGTGTAGGACCTATATTTAATAGTTTAAATATACTATAATAGAAATAAAAAAATGAAAAAATATGTCGAGAATCTCGTCCTCGTCCTCGCCGCTATACTGTCTTTCTCGTCCTCGCCCACGCCACATCAGCGTCATTTCAGTCTCAAACTCACCGTTGCGGATGGTCTTACGAGCAAAACAAGTTACATCGGTCACATTATTATTAAATATACACTTTTTTGAATATATATATATACATACATATATATATATATTATGCAAGATAGATAAATGAGTAATATAAAAAAAGGTGAGATAAAGTAACAAAAAGTAAAATCAATTGAATAAATTTATCATATATTATAAAAGAATATAGCTTTAACCACGGACGGGTCAAATAATTAGTAGTTTTATAAATTTATCATATTCCATAATCCATGTATATTACTTTGAGTTAATTACATTTACCCTACCTGACATATGCGGTAATAATTTTTGCACACCCGACATTTGAGAAATAATTTTCACCCTACCTGACATTTAGTGAAAGTGATTTTTAATGTTAGAATCCCGGTAACTTGTCATCGGAAATGGAAAAATACAATAATACCCCTATATCACTATGTGAAATTACGATGATACCCTTTAATTTGAGAAGGAAAAGACTATGTTGGAGAGTAGAAGACAGACATGGTGGTTTGGGAGGGGTTAAGTTTTCATTTTCTGTATTGGAGGGGGGCGGGAGAGAGGAATAAGAGGAATTAGTGGAGTGGTTGAGTTTTAAAATGTCATAACAATTAATACTAAGGGTACAAAAGTCATTTCACATTTAATTGAAAGTCAAAGGAAATAATAACAAGGGTATAAATGTCACTTCATATTTATTTTTTTAGAGTTCACCGGAAAAGTCAATAAAAAATCAATTATAACATACCTGAGAGGCTTTAAATTTATGATCACTCAAATGTCAGGTAGGGTGAAAATTATTTCTCAAATATCGGGTGTGCAAAAATTATTACCACATAAGTCAGGTAGGGTAGATGTAATTAACTCTGTTACTTTTCAGGAATAACACACGTGAATGCAAGAGAAATACATAAAACCAAAAGTTCAATCTGGCTGCTCCAGATAAATATCAAGTTAATTACAACGAACAGCAAAGTAGCAAATTAAGTAGCAAAGTAAATTAGATCAATTAGTCACCAAATAAATGAAGAATCAATCAAGTAGTATTTTACAAATGTTTTGGTTTAACCTAATATTCTCAAAATCTATCTAGATCTTTGTTTGATAATATTCACCTTTTACTTTTTATTTTAATAATTAAAATGAACCACCGGAAATATATTCCCTCATGCTCAGCAGTCAGCAACGTGCCCCTTTGTGCTTAATTACGTTTCATGCAACTTGTTCTATCTAACAATTCTTTCATACAATATAATAGCATCCATACTTACCCTACCCAACCACGAATTTGGACAATACATGTATCTCTTTTTGGGTGCATTTGGTTGGTCAATAACCTCGGGAAAATGGTCAATTTTCCCGGGTTGACTTATTTCCACATGTTTGGATGAGGGTTGACTTCGGGAAAATTTTCACAATGGGTCCACCATTTTCTCCATTGTCCTAGGGAAAATTTCTCTTAGGGGGCATAAGGGAAATCTTTCCCATGGAAAACTTCCCATGAAAAGTTTTCCTTGAAAATTTTTTTCCTGGAGTTCCTACCAAACACTCCCTAATAAAAATGGTTAATAAATATTTTAGATTGTCCATAATTTATATTTTTATGACTTCTAATAATATATATTTGTAATAATTATATATATTTATCAACTATATGAATATAAGTATATAACACTTACTATTTCGCTCCATATTAATTGTCACTTAGTTGACTATCGCGGTCTCCGATGTCACTGTTTGATTAATAATTTTTATATAATATATTATTATAACATATAATATACAAAAGATAATATTTTTTTCTTACAAATCTAAATATAGTAATTCCATATAAGATGTCATTGTATATATTGAGAAATTTAGTATCAAAATTTTTAAAGTTTGACTGTACAATTTCTAAAGACGACAATTAAAATGGAATGAAGAGAGTATTATATACCTAAGTCGATAAATACAAATGATAGCCTAATTTTATTAACCTTAGTAGAACATGCATGTTTTATACATAATTTTATATTTATGAGAAAATATAAACAAATAATTATCTTTATATAGTTTATAAGTCCCAATAACCCTCGATCAAAGTAATGAAGCATTCATTTATAATCATATAAATATACTTATATTTAATATTTTGAGTGATTTAAATGAAATTTAAGGTGTTTATGAATTGTGTTGAATTAATACCTTTAGAGTTACCGCAACGGCGAGTTTGAGAGTGACATGACGCTAATGTGATGTAGACGAGGATGAGAAAGATAGTGCAACGACGAGGACAAGGGTCGGCGAGGTGAGAATAACATGAACTTGTGCTCACTGCGCGATGACGAAGACGAGATTCTTGGCAGTTTGTTTTTCAATTTTTGTTGTAATATATTTAAATTATTAAATGTGAGACATACACTTTTTTTTAATTATTTTAATCGAATCCATGCTCACCATTAAAAACCAAATTAATATGAAGAGTCGTGCCTTTCTTATCATTATGCATGTAACATTTTCACCAGCGGAAGCCTGCTGGATATTCACAAAATCCTTCTACTATTCTACATCATAAATAGGGGACAAAATTTCTTGTGTCAAAATACTGATCCTTCTTTTTCCTGATTATGAAGGATTTTATATATCCAGCTATCATGTAACATATTTTTTACACATGGTCATAAAACCTACTCCTTTTGGTAGCTTCTGAGTAGAATGTGGTCATCACATGGAATACGAAGGCTAGGGGAAAATGCCTCAAAGGTGCCAAATGAGAAAAAAACACCTTCTCCATTAAACTTTTCTACAATTTTATTAATTTAGAGTATTAGAGTATTGCTCATAACACCCTTTTTTGTTTTCCTAGCTACCAGATTCTCAACTATTAAAGATACCCCCCCCCCCCCCAAAAAAAAAAAAAAACGGTGTACTAGAAAGAAGCTAGCTGTACGTTTAAATTGGGACCAGCTTCTATAATTGAGGATAATATTTTTACGTAAACTAGGGATGGTTCTGTCTTGTTCTAAGATTGATATGATTGTTAATATATAAAAGGTTATATATTAATAACTAATTTGAATTGTTTATAATTTATATTTTTATAATTTTTAAAAATACTTTGTCCAATAATTACACATATTTAACACTGTAGGAGCATAGGATTTATTTATTGCATCCATAAATATATATAATAACCGAACCATATCAACCATAATAGATAATAAATATTTTATACATAATTTTATATTTATGAAAAAATATAAATAAATAATTATTTTATATAAGTTTTGAGTGCTAATAAGTCTTAACCTAATGCAATACATTCTTAATTGTCTAAATATGCTTAAATATAATTTTCAAAATGATTTAAGTAAAAATTAAAATATTTAATAACTCTTTTGATTCAAGACAAACTTATCAATTTCATTAATTAGTAATATAATTATGTGAGTTAGTGGAACTTTTAGATGAAAGCAGATTCTGTATGTTGAAATAAAAATATAGGTCCCATGTTCTCTTTTGAATTTGACTTGGTTAGGTTTTTGCCTTTTTAATTAAAAATTAATAAAACTACAATAAGAAAGCTAGCTAGGAATTAATTATGTTAACAATATTATTATACTCTTTCCATCCCATATTATTTGTCACTATTTTGATTTTTTACGATCT
Source organism: Portulaca oleracea (assembly GCA_029582165.1). Classification (NCBI taxonomy): domain Eukaryota; kingdom Viridiplantae; phylum Streptophyta; class Magnoliopsida; order Caryophyllales; family Portulacaceae; genus Portulaca; species Portulaca oleracea. The sequence goes on along the minus strand of CM055873.1, from coordinate 35,745,722 downwards.
CTAATATTATTTTTTGATCGAAAAATTCTCATATTATATTTTATCAACAACTACGATATTGTGTTCTTATAATAATATTTTTCGTTACGAATCTAATGAAAGTATTTTTATATAATAAATAATTATATATATTGAGAAATTAATGATGAAAATTTTATAAAATTTTGTATTGACACAATTTTCAAGCAACAAATAATATGGGATGGAAGTAGTATTAGTTTATTTGAATTTGTCTTTCTTGTGCTTTTATTTTTTGTGTCTCTATTTTTCAGGGGGTTTTTTGCATTTTGGACCACGAATTTTAGGGGTATTTATACTCTGAACCCTTGGTTTTCAACTTTAACATTTTGGACCCTAAAGTTTGTAGGTTGAAAAAAGGACCCTAAAGTTTGTGAACTAAAAAAAAAGCTCGTTTCCCGTTTTTCTCTTTCTTTCCATGTTTGAATTTCTCTCCCGATCGGCATCAAACTTCAAAACTAAGGTTAAAACTGATATTAAAGTTATAATAAACCTCTCTTATTCATGTTGGAGTTACTTAAAACCATGTACTCAGGGATCTAATTAAGTAGCCCCGACATGAATAAGAGAGGTGTATTATAGCTTCAATATTAATTTTAACAATAGTCCTGAAGTTTAACGTCAATCGGGAGATAAATTAAAACATGGGAGGAAAACAAATAATGAGGCAGAGACCTCTTTCTTCAGCCCACAAACTTTAAGGTCCTTATTTATTCAGCCTACAAACTTTAGGGTCTAAAAAATTAATGTTGAACACCAAAGATTCAGAATATAAATACCCCTAAAATTTGGAGTTTAAAATGCAAAAAACCCTTTTTCAGGTACTTCTATTTCACCAACTTAACTACATATTTTTTGGACCAAAAAGATATAATATTTTGTATCTTTTTTTCTTGTGTTCTCTTGTTAACCCTTTCAACACTACAAGAATGACTCACTTGCGCCATCAAAGTGGCCACGGGAAGCAAGTTTTGATGGGAAAATTTTACATCAATGTTTATAATCTATAGATCCAAAGTATGTTTGCCATGAAAGTAATTCTTTAGTGGCCAATTAAGAAAATGGTCCCTTGTTAGCCATGAAATAAGAGTTAATTGTGGCTAGTTTGTGAATTTGGCCATGACAAAAATATTTTGTGGCCAGTAGTCGTGGCTAGTTTGTGAATTTAGCCATTATGAAAATATATTGTGGCCAATAGTTGTGGCTAGTTTGTGAATTTGGCCATGATAAAAATATCTTGTGGCCAATGGTCATGGCTAGTTTGAAAATTTGGCCATGATAAAAATATATCGTCGCTAGTTTGTGAATTTGGCCATGATAAAAATATTTTGTGGCTAATAGTCATGGCTAGTTTGAAAATTTGGCCATTATAAAATATATTGCTGCCAATAGTCATAGCTAGTTTGAAATTTTGGTCATGATAAAAATATATCGTGGCTAATTTGTGAATTTGGCCATGAAAAAAATATTTGGTGACCAATTGTTTACATTTGCCACTGAAAAATCATTTTGGTGGATCGAAGTTTCAACTTCATATGCTCCCACAAAATATATTTGGTGGCGAAACTTGTTGAGTATTATTAGTGATTAGTAATGACAGTGAATACTGGAAATTTTTATTAGATGAAATAAACTTTTTTCTTACTAGTGATTTACAATGGTGCCAATAAGTCACTAGAAAAGTCGTGGCTAGAGATTGTGCATACTATGAACATTATTGGTGTAACACCCCCGGTATATGGTTAAGTGTTGGTTTAAAAGGATTGAAATGACTACTTATACACCAAGATGCACCTTCTTCAATGGTAGCTCATCTGTTGGGAACTCCTCAGTTAAGCGTGCTTGGGTGGGAGTAGTCTCAGGATGGGTGACCTCCTGGGAAGTTTTCCCAGGCAGCATGTGAGCGAGGACAAAGCACGCTCGAAAAGACTTGCGATGATTCGTGGGACCAGCCAACAATCCTTGAAGCAGTTCTCGGTAATGTCCGCGGCCCCTCGGGGTCGGGCATTACAATTGGTTACACACATAGTCATATATATATATATATATATATATATATATATATATAGGCGATTATTAGCATAAATAATATTTTTTTAATAAATAATTATTAATTTTTTTTATAAAATCTAGCCACGGATGATGGCGTGACTAATATAATTTAGTGGCCACTATGTTATTTGTGGCTAATATACTTATTAGCCATGAAAGATATTGTGGCGAATCAGAATAAATAACTCAAGTTGGACAACACTTAGCCACTAATTTTTTTGTGGCAAGTACTACGATAGCTCGTCATGCAATATATATATATATATAGGCGATTATTAGCATAAATAATATTTTTTTAATAAATAATTATTAATTTTTTTTATAAAATCTAGCCACGGATGATGGCGTGACTAATATAATTTAGTGGCCACTATGTTATTTGTGGCTAATATACTTATTAGCCACGAAAGATATTGTGGCGAATCAGAATAAATAACTCAAGTTGGACAACACTTAGCCACTAATTTTTTTGTGGCAAGTACTACGATAGCTCGTCATGCAATGGATATTTCCGTGGCCATTTTATTAGCCACGAGGCCATTCGCCACGACAGGCCACGCACAAGATTTCCATGGCCAATTACATTCGCCACGGGAAATTTTTACTTTAGCCACGAATAATTCCGTGGCGCAAGTGAGTCATTCTTGTAGTGCAATTTTATCAATTAGTTTCCGAAATCATTTTGGTTTTCACTTTTCAAAAGGTTTTGTGGAATAAGCTGTTTTCCCAATCTTTTGGATCTGCCGGAATCAGCTTAATTCTCAATTCATTCACGTGCGTGATCGGAGGAAGACTGCTTATATCTCAATCTTCCCAGGCTTCATGTTAGCATGATTACAATACGGTTTATTGTTGTTGAATATTTTCTTGTCTTTATTGCATGAGTTTGCTATGACCTAAATCTAGGCCCTTTTATTGGAGGGCAAGTAAAATAATTGTACCTATCCTTATCTTACTTTATTTTGTTTTACTTTACCTTATTTTATTTGACCATCCAAAAGAACCAGACTATAATTTTAGATAATTTATATTAAAAATTCTTTATTCAATTCACAATTTATTTAAAAATAAAAAAATATCATGTGACATTTATATACCTTCACACAAAGGTACGTGGATCTCAAGCTTATCTAGGGGTGTCCACGGACACCCTTGGCCAAAGAAAAATTTGTAATTCTTTAGTACTATTTGGAAGAAATTTTCTCAATTGGAGCAAGTGGACACCGTAAATAAAGGACCAAAAAACATGATAGGGGTGTCCAATTTAGTAGCAACCCAAAAACCCTAAAATATTACTCCATCCGTTCCAAATAAATTGTCCAAGTATGACTAATTTTAAATTTTGACCGTTAATTTATTAAATTATATGTTGAGTTATTATATAAGACTATCATTGTGAAAATTATTTTTACCTAAATACAATATTATTAGTTTGCTAAGACAAAAAGTTAAAAATAAGTGGTCAAAGTGCTGCATCAAATACCATAAAAAAATAAATTGGACAAATTAGTAGGGACGAAGGGAGTACCAAATTATTTTTTTTATAATTAACAAAAAGTGTAAGTCAATAATTCGGTAATTGTGTATCAATATAGGTTTAAGACATAAATAACTAGTTAATGTGAAATTTCAATTTATTTGGTGGACATATTTATATGATGATGTGAAATTTTGTTAAGCTTGTATGTGAATATGTCATTTAATATTTATTTTTATTTTTATTGACATTTATTTAAATTTTATTATTTTATTTTTCAAAAATGCTTATGTAATAAGAAATATATTGGACACCCCTAAATTGAATCTCTAGATCCGCCATTGCCTTCACGACTTTGTAATTTTGTTTGGATTATGTGACCCGCCGAAAACCGATGAAAAATGAAACTAAATATTCCCTCCGTTTTTATTTATCTGTCGTCTAGGAAATTGTGTTAAACACTTTGATCGTTAATATTTAAATTTGTATAATGATTCATCATACAAAATTCATTTCATTAGATTCGTAATGAAAAAACCTATCAAAAAAGTATAATATTATATTTTTTAATAAAAATTTTATATTAAAATTTATTGATTAAAGATTAACACTGAAAACCATAAATGACATATAAAAAAGAAAGTGAGTAGAATATAATATCCAACACATATTCTAACATCGATTGTTGAGAATAAACTAAACTAGGATATTGGAGCAAGAGAGGAGTCAAGTAGGACCCAAATCAAAATTAAGAGATAATTAAATGAAAAAAGTCTAAATTAAGGTGGGTGAGCATTGACAAGAACGTAGTAGGGTAGCTAGTTGAGCACATTTTGAATCCCCATGACTCAATTATTCAGAGATACACGTAGTCTTCCATTTTATATACATACATACGTACGTAGTACGTAGGTTGTTGAAGAAAGAAATAAAAGCAAAGTGATCAGAGAAGGAGTTGAAGAAAGAGAAAGAGAAAAAAGATCGATCTGTGATGGGAGAAGAGAAAGGGTTCAAGTCAGATGAAGAGAGGACACTAACTGTTTGCAAAACCTCACTCTTCTGTGCTGGAGATGGCTTCACTGTCTATGATTCTAAAGGACAACTCGTCTTCCGAGTTGACTCATATGGCCCTGAGTTTCGTGACACCGATGAACTCATACTCATGGATGCTTCTGGCCGCTGCCTCCTCACCCTCCGCCGCAAGGTACCCGCCCTACACACCTCTCTCTCTCTCTCTCTCTCTCTCTCTCTCTCTCTCAATTTTTGCATGGGTTTTATGGATAAATTAAATTCCTCCACTGCTAGCTTGGATAAAATTTCTATTCAACTTTTTCCAATAATATGACACTTCTTATAGTTTTATCTTTCTAGAACTTATATAACCAAACTAAGCGAGCATTTGGTAGGAATCCCAGAGAAAATTTTTTCCGGGGGAAATTTTCCATGGGAAAGATTTCCCTTAGGTCCCCCTAAGGGAAATTTTCCCTAGGAAAATGAAAGAAATGGTGGGCCAACGTAATATTTTCTCGAGGTCAATCTACTCCCAAACATGAGAAAATAAGTCAACTCAGATAAATTGACAATTTTCCCGAGATATTTGACCAACCAAACTCACCCTTAATACAAATCCTGATTCCTGAGTATTACTACTAGCTAGAAGTGGTAAAGACTCTACTATATTTTCAACTATACATAAAATTAGTAAAAAAAAATATACCTAACAGACGAAATATATATAGTGGTCATATGATTATAACAAATATACCTAACAGACGAAATATATATAGGTATATGATAACCTTACATACATATCAAAATGATTATATAGTCCCTCCGTCCCTTTTTATTTATCAATTTAAAACAAAATGGAGAAATTAATGCAATACAAAATTCAGGCAAAAATATATTAAAATGACAAAAGTCTCTTCATGCAATTGTTGATAATCAACGATTCTAAAGTTATTTATTAAGAGTAAAAAATAGTAAAATTATTATTTAAAATATAAAAATAATAAATAATAAAAAATAAATAAATTAGTTAAATAAATAATTAATTAAAGACAGAAAGCTACTGTATTTTATTAGCTGTGCATGCATGTGACAGAAACAATTGTGTCAATTTCAAAGAAAATGTTTAAATTTATGAAAAATTGAACATTTTTTTGGGGTGGAGGCCAGCCGGGGGTGTTAAAAAGACATTGATCACTATCGTTGGTTACAAGATAAAATTTGGAGGACTACCATTTTTCCATCTGTTTCAATATTTAACCTCAAACTCCAAGTCCATACATCAATTTGGCAATCATTATTATTCTCTGTTTTAGGTGATGGCTTAAAAATCTTTCTAAATTGATTTATGTATGTTAGAGCATGAAATTATTATTGGATCTTCAATTATTAACTTAAAATTTTGATTAAAATGATTTCACATGTTATCAAAGTTAGACCGAGTAAGAGGTTTCAGATTTTAATTGTAATACTCAACACATTTTTAGGTGTCCTTTTTTATTGTCAAATTAATTTTTATCAGGATTTTTAACATCAATGTAACTTTGTTTTGATAATTACTATCAATTATCAATAATTAGGGCCGGGGCTAATCATTCATCTGCTATGTTTATGAATGAATATAAGTGACATTCAAATGGAATTAATCTCGTCCATCAATCAGATATATTTTATGTGTGTATTTATAAATTTTAAAAAATATAGACATAAAATAGTTATAAACAATTTATATGAGACATTATTCTCTTACTATTTAATTGTATCCTTTTCTTCAAATTTTATATAAATTAACATAGCTTTTACACAAAGGTCACAAGATTCTTATCATTTTTGTTCCATATATATATATATATATCAATTTAATTTAAAAACTGAATTCTAAGATATTCCCTCATTCCCGTATTATTTGTTGCTTAACATAGATAATATGGAAAGAGGGAGTATATGCTTTAGAATACCTAATTGACCCTATTGAAAATTTGAGATAGCATAGGAATGTAATCATTGCCCCATATATTTTTGTTTGGAAAAGAAAAAGTGTACTTAAAAGTTTAAATTTGTCAATAGTGGCCATTACTTTGTCTGTAACTAATATTTGAATTTAAGTTGGTAATTTTGGTCGTAATATTTCAATTATCCAGGCCACCAGGCAATCAGAGACAAACTAATACTTGAATTTAAGTTGAAAACTTTAGTCGCAATATTTGCAATTATCCAGCAAATCAGGCATTCAGCCCACACGGTACACTATGCCGACATCTAGAAAACAAATGTAAGGACGGACTTGTATAACGTTAACTTTTAGTAGTAAATTGTTGGAATTCATCCATAAGTAATCACTTAACCTGTGTGTCATGGACTTGGCTGAAGTAGGCTCCCCCCTTGGATTTCCCCAACATAAATGATCGGAACATATACTCTCTGACAAAAAAAAAATTAAAAAATTGATCAGAATATATAAATATATATGCTTTATATAAATATAAGACACTTAATGTGTTTTGCCCAAAATATTTATCATTTTCGTTCCACATTACCGAATCATAAAGAAGCCGGCCTCCCTAATACATACACAATTTTTTTTTATAAATTATACTTTCAGTTTAGGGGTATGTTCTATAATAATTTTTTTATTTGGATTATTAGGTTTTTAATTTAAAATTTGGGATTGTTCATCAAAATATTTTGAACTTTATTTTTGACATGAATATTCCAAATTTTGGAATTGTATTCATCAACAGTCCAATACCAAACCAATATCAATTAAACTCACATTTTTCTGCAGTGTAATGGTGTTTTTTTGGGGTGATATTGAATAGAAGTGTATTTAAACAAAAAAAAAACCACTAGATTATAGGAAAACTCAAATTTATTTGATGTTAATTCCATATTGGACGGCTGACATGTACCGCTCCAAAATTTGAAATATTCATGTTAAAAATAAAGTTAAATTATTTTCATAAAAGTTGAGAATTTTAAAACCTAATAATTTTTTATTTTTAATATGGGTAAATTTGAAGTTATGTATGAGTGTATGATGCATTGTGTGTGACATTCTGCAGAGGCCAAGCCTGCATAATAGGTGGGAAGGGTACTTAGGTGAAAGAAAGGAAGGGGAAAAGGCAATCTTCAGCGTGAAGAGATCATGGATGATCGGACGGTCAGGATTGAGTGTTGAGATATATCAGAATCCAGGGGAGGAGTACCAGATAGAGGGGTCATTCTCAAGAAGGAGCTGCAACATATACGATGCAGCAACGAAGGAGGTCATGGCGGAGATTCGGAGGAAAGTTGACGTGGCAGCCAACGTCATACTTGGGAAGGATGTTTTCTCTCTGCTCCTCAAGCCTGGGTTTGACGCAGCATTTGCGATGGCACTGGTGCTTGTACTTGACAGGATCAACGGGGTTGAAGACGGCATCCTTGATGTCATTCTGGGTGACACACTTCTTCTTACATCCGCTTCATCAAAACATCCACTTAGGGATGACAAGATACTTGATCCACGAGTTGTGCACTCTGAGCGTTTGGATCGAGTTAAACCCATAGATTTTGACTTACCTGTTTAACTCTACGTTTTATTTTTCTTGTATAAATTCTCTCTCTCTCTCTATATATATATATATTACTAAATCCTTTATTACTTCATCTGTTCCATATTAATTATCATTTTTGAAAATTAAATTATGCAGTCGAATTTAAAAAGTTTTAATTATAAATTTTTCAATTTTTACAATGAGTTGTTAAATAAAATTATATATTGTCATTAGATTTATAACGAAAAATACTATTATAAAAATATAATATTACAACTGTTAATAATATATTATGTAAAAAATTATCAATCAAAGAGAGATATTGAAAAATATAAAAGTCAAAATTATGACAGTTAATATAGAACGAGCGAGTAAGATTCAGAACTTTATCTACATTTTACATTTTACATTTAACTTTAATTTGGGTTTAATTTAAAATAGGGAAATTTCATTTAGTAGGCTTCAACTTTTGCCTATTATATTTCAAATTGTCAATCACTTTTGAAATTATTCCTAGTGGTAGGCTCATTTTGGAAATTATTCCAAATGGTAAGCTTATTTTGAAAACTTTAAAAATTATTCCAAGTTTTCAAATACTTTAAAAACTATTCCTAGTTGTCAAATACTTTATATGTTATTCCAAGTGAGTCGATTGAGAGATTGATAGGGAGAGTTAAATGAAATCGAGAGAAGGAAAGTTTTGCTAGCAATATTTTAACAACGGTACAAGAAAATGCTCACGAGATGAAATAATTTTCAAAATAAGTCTACCACTTAGAATAATTTAAAAAGTGATTGACAACTTAAAATATGCAAAAATTAAAACCTACCAACTTGAAATATTGCTATTACCAAAAGTTAACGATGATGGCCTTGAAGTAGAAAAACAACAAGAAAGGACGGCGAGAGCAATCTCGCAGATACAGTAAAATAAACTTGGTTGGTGATAGCTGCCATCAAGGCTATGAATTTTAATGTATTCATTGTTTTATTTCTTATCGCTTAATGTATTGGCGAACATTATAGTCTTCGTTAGGCTTTGAACAGTGGAAAATAAAAAAATAATACTCGCATAGTTCATCGTTAAAGGGGAAAATACATAACATAGAATATACTATCTCCGTCTCTAATTCAATGTCAAAAAAACTATTTTTATAACTTCAAAGTGTTTAGGAATTTGTGTAAAAGATTTACAGTTTGGCATATATGCCCTTACACCACATAGAAAATTGGGAAAGAAAAAATAAAACATATTGTATACTACTATTAATTAAGGGTAATATGAGTATTTTAATTATTGAAATTGTAAAATTGACAAATAAAAATGGACAAGGTAGTTAGAAAAATTTGACATTCATTTAGGGACGAAGGTAGTATGAATCAATGATTAAATATGTTGTGATCTTATACTAATTGTCAGTGAAAATAATATTATATTTTCAGGATGTGTTTCATGAATTATGTGTATAATTTTATGAGCATATATGTATAAATTTATGAACATATATATATATATACATAAATTTATGAGCGTATAATTTTCGTTCTTTGATGATATTTTTGTATATATTTACAATCTATGTTTATAATTTATATATGGCCATAGATTTATAACTTTATACATTTAATTTTTATTTTCTTCTGGTTCTCCTTTCACGCTTAAAACAACTTTTAGCTCCGCCTATAAGTGTGATCGAGAATTTTTGCCACGGTAGATAAGCGTGGAAAAGGAATGTGTGGGAAAAACTTGTGTGGGGAAAATTTTGCCACACTTATTAAGCATGACAAGAAGAAATTTGCCATTTTTAATAGCATTTAGTTAACAAATTTTTTTTAAGTGGTATTTTTATTATTTTTACAAAGTTGAGTGATAATTTAATTCAAAAACTACACGGCGTTTGGTTGCTTCTAATTTAGGGGTAGTAGGTGTCGGGGAAAGCCAACAAGTTGAAGTTGAAATTCTAGAATTGACCTGTTGACCAGGCTACCTACCGTGCTATGCCTCTCTCGGACTTTTGCCTTTAAGACCAGGCTATCATCTATCAACACACATTACCTTGACCTTTAATCAAACACTAACCAAACAAAAAATATCAACTTCAAACGTTTGACTTTCCATAAATCTCTCACACTCTTACTCAGTTGGGTTTCCAAACTTCTATTCATGTATAATCATTTTAACTATTTATGTTTAAATATGAGCAACTTTAGCAAATGAAAAAAAGTTCAAGGCTTAAGCCGTTTCTCAATAGAATTATAAATTAACAATTTTAGCAAATGAAAAAAAAATCTAAGGCTTGAGCCATTTCTCAACTGCAGATGGTCCTGAGGAACTATGAGGGTGTTTGGTTACCCAGTTTTTTGGGTAGCTTTTAGCTTTTTGGATATCTTTTAACTTTTTGATCAAGATTAAAAAATTAAACAGTTAAAATCAAACGGCTAATCCAAATAACTATCAACTAATAGCTATAACTTAACAGCTAACATATACTCCCTCCGTTCCATATTAATTGTCCCGATACCTCATTAATTTCTCAACATATACAATGTTTTAATATATAAAAGTACCATTATTAGATTTATAACGAAAAGTATTATCATAAGAATATAGTTTTGTAGTTTTTTGATAAAACATACTATAAGAAATTCTAAGTCAAAGACGATATTTTGGACAATTAATATGGAATAGCCTAGGTAAAAGGCAACAAAGAGATTGTTGTACCCAGTATGGACGTAAATCCCGAGGCTCTATCTAATTTGATTGATAAAGTGAAGAAGATAAACCTCCACTGGTTATTTGTCGCGCGAGATAGAGTGGGAGCCTACGACGTACTTACTAATAATATATTGAAAATTCTGTTGTTTGGAATTTGCCAATTTGTGGGGATTTTAGTTGAAGTTGGTAGCCTCTACTTGCTTGGCTAGCTGTAACTTTTAAGCGCACAAAATCAACGTGAGGGGGCTGCTTTGTTAGTACCCTTCCTTGAAATTACAGGTGTTGATCACGATAGCAACCCCCTTTTTTAATACCCCATTGGTTAAGAATTTAATGTATTCCAAAATGGTAAATTTTGGTCACAACTGTCATTATACCTACATACTGTTTTCTACGAAGCAGTGGCCTAGGCAATTATGTTTTATTGAAATCGTGTCGTACGATACTGTTTCAATAATTGTTCGGATAAAATTGGCTCAACTCTATTCATTATCTAAAAAAACCCTTACATATATACCACAAATAGATTGATTGATGTAAACTGCTAAAAGGTACAAACAAATATAAGTAAATACCAACTTTTACCTAGACATGATTCAATAAAATTCATGATTAATCCTTGTTAACATATGATTAATCTCCTCAAACTTCTGCTGATTGCTAATTAGTTCTAATAATAGGAACCCAATAACATGAATACCACCAAGAAGCAATCTTTGAGGTTGTAGGAGAGTGATTTCTTGCCTTGGATACGATGGAGAGAGAAAGTGAGGAGGGAGAATGGGAGGAGAGTCTGGTTCAGACTGTGTTTGTTGAGAATCTTCCTAAAGATCTTGATAAACATGGTTTGAAGGGCATATTCAATAAGGTTGCAAGGGTAATGTCAACAACCATCATCAGTAGAAGAGATAGGAACACAAATTTTGGGTTTGTTCAAATAGGAAGACGCCATGAAGTTGCATCAAGCATTCAGCTACTCAATGGAAGAGTGATCAAGGGAAGGGAAGTCATTGTTGATTGGGCCAAAAACAATCAAAGAGCCCCCAAGAAACCCATCCTTAGGGGGATGCCAAAACGGTCTTCATCTGCTGAATCAGAATTCACAGGCATCAGAATTAGAGGAGAGTCAAATGAAGATTTTTTGGGATGGCTTCAACAAAGCTTGGTCTGTACATTGGAGGCCCCTAGAGATATATATGCTCTTTCGTCTCTAATCAAAGATAACTTTGGTTCCATATCAAAGATCACAGCTCTTAGCGGTGTCATGTTTTTACTCACCTTTACCTTTGTCCAAGAAAGGGACGGAGTCCTCGCAAGCCCTTCAAAGCTATGGGATTGGTTCATGGACATAAAGCCTTGGTCTCAGTATGAAACAACATATTCTAGACGGGTTTGACTTGATATAATTGGAGTTCCCCCACAAGGATGGGTGTGGAAAATTTTTGAAAAATGCGCTCAACCTTGGGGCAAGCTGTTGTCTTTGGCAAGATGTATAGCATCAACAAACCACTTTGAGGTTATGAGAGCTCTAATCCAAACTGATATTTTCAGAAGAATTGAAGGAGAAGTCATGTTGCTTGACATTCAAAATTGCTCTTTTAGAGTATTCGTTCGTGAAGTAAATTCTCATATTATACCTCCATCTATTGCTCAAGAATTCAGCCATGACAGGATCCCCGATCATCAAGTTTCCAGTGAAAATGATGAATCAGAAGATAAAGGTGAAGAGGTCGGCCAGGACAGTCTGAGCAAAGTTCAAGAAACTCCTAATCTCCCCAACATGAGATTGTCCAGCTAGCCGAATGGGGAGGAAATCAACAGTCAGAGTGCAATAATTACAATTCAAATGGAAAAGTGGAAGAGTAGCACAATAAAGAGCAGTTGAGGTTGTATACCGAGATTGTGTTGGAGTCTGTGAATGAGTCGGCTCTAGCTATGGTGCATGTAGTTAATGATGATCATCTCATTATGGCAACAACTACATTGGGAGTCAAAGCAACAATTGGATTTGAAAAATCAGTGGAAGTTGTCTCTGACATTAATTCCCACATTAATGTTGATGGCCCCTTGATGAATAGATAACAAAAGCCCAATACAATTCCAAATAATCTTGACAGCGACGAGTCTTTAAATGAGCTCAACTCCATTGCATCGGATAATGTCTCTGTGATCAAAGCCAGAGAATATATTGCTGAGAAGGCGATAAAATTTGGTGAAGAATCGGGTTTTATGAGAGCCAAGAAGAACATCAAAGCAAAGAAATATTTTGTAGACAAGCTCTCGGTGAGGGAAAAGAAAAAGATCAAGGAGAGTGCAAGGAGGAAGAGGAGTGTTGCCATATCTAGGACACTTTCAACTGAAAGTGAAAGCTTTTAAAGTTGCGAATCTCCGCTCTGAATGTGAGGAGTTTTGAAGCAAAGGAGAGGAAGTGTATTGTGAAATCCCCTAAAAAACAGGAGAGAGTAGACACCATGGGTTTAGTGCTTCTAAATTGACCTTCTATCTAATCATCATTTGAGCTGAGTGATTTCTTTTTAAGGCTCATCTGAATAGCCATGATGAATTGTTCAAACTCAGTCAAAATTAATTAATCATCATTGAAGGATTTGTTATGCAATCTCTATATTTTTTCATTAGAGGAAACCTTGCCAGTGTGGATCTTTTTGGTTTCAACAGTTGAAAAGTTTATTAGACTAATACTCAAAAACAATTTAATTATCATCAGAATCTCATCAAAACAAATTTTTCAAACAAAACTAGGCCTCAACCCGTGCGATGCACGGAGTATATTAAAATAGTTATTTTAAAAAAATAAAATTTTTAATAAAAATTATAATTATAATTTAGAAAGATTATTTCAAATAATTATATATAATTACTGATAGTTGCACCAAAATAATTTAATTCAACATTTATCAACTTTTTGATTAATCGTAATTCCTACAATTAATATCCTTTCTCCATTAAGCGGGACCCACAAACTTTACTATTAATATTATATAGATTATTATTATTATTATTATTATTCCAAAATAATTATAATAAATGATAGATGCACCAAAATAATTTAATTCAGCATTTATCTATTTTTTGATTTGTCGAAATCCCTACAGTTAATTTCCTTTCTCCATTCAGGAGGACTCGTTTTGAATGTAACTGCTGTCAAGCATACGTGGGTTAATGATATATTTTTTAATTTCTTTAATTGTAAATAAAATCTGGAAAGAAATTGAAAATAAAATACAATTTACTGCACTGTGATTGATCTAAACTCCGAAAAACGCTCCCAATGCTTTATTTCGTGGAGTCCACAATGATTTCTATTATAACATATAAATTTGCAATAATATAACCCGTGTTCACAAAGATCACCAACCACATCAAGGGAGCAATCATTCATGCATAATGGTATCCTCATTTAAAGGTGCCTACTTTGCTGTAATTCTTCTATAGCCTCTAGGAATAACTAATAATTTGGAAGTTCGTACTTGTTCTTAAGTACTTTATACTAACCAAAACCATACACATCTCATATCAGTAAAACCCTAAAGTCTAAACCATACACACCTACTTGCAATAATGGTGAGAATAATGTCCTAATTAAAGTATTAGCAATTGTCCAAAATAAAAAAATAATAAAATTTGCTAGCAAATCCTGTTGGCTAACTAGGGTTTTAGTTCATGATAAATTTCTTTCTTACATTTGTTTCAGTTTTTATGGTGGTGAATCGTGATGCTTAGTGGTGCCTTTTAAAGAGAACAAGTGGCTTTAACATAAAGTATAAGACAAATCTTAATTGACCTTTCTTCAACTTTTGCTAGAATTCTTGATTCTAATAAAGCTCAATTGATCACTATTTGCAATTGTTTTTCATGCTTAACCTTATCACATATTGTTATTGTTTGGCCCTCTCTCTCTCTCTCATATATCCGTTTTTCACATACATCCTTTAATACAAAGATAAATTTATCTTTAGCTATACAGATTTATCATCCAAAGTGGTGGTTTTCTTAATTAGGCCCTGTTTGACAATCAGTTGGTAGTTGGTAGCTGATAACTGTTTAGATTAACTGTTTGATTTTAGTGGTTTGGGTTAGCTGATTGCAGGAAATTGTTTGGTAAAATAGCTTTTTGTGAAAAACTATCTCAAAAAACTTCATCAAGTGTTCAACTTATTGGGTCAAAAAAACTAATATAAAAAACTATTTACCAAACACCTTAAGGGCTTGTTTGGAGATAAAAGTGGAATGAGTTGGGTATGGAATTAGAATCATAAGAAGTTGTGTATGGAATTAGAACCCTGAAATGAAAGTGTTTGTTGAACAGTGGAATGAAACTAAAGCTATAGTTATATTAGTTATTATTATTATTATTATTATTATTATGACAATAATAAAATTTTAATAATTAATAATTAATAATTATCAATTATTATTTAGTTATTATTATATATTTATTAATAATAATATTAATATAAATTATAAATTATTATTTTTTATCAATTAATAATTATTATCAATGGAAAATAATTAACTATAATAATTATTAATTGTTGACATTTGTATCAATTAGTAAATTTATTATATTAATTATTAATAATTATAATTATTTATTAATAATTATAATTATTTATTAATTATTAATAATTATCAATTATTATTAACGAATTATATTAATTACTTATTAATTATTAATATATATGTTTATTATTAATTATTAACTATTAATTACTAATTTTCATATTACTAAATTACTAATTATTATAAATTATTATTAACTAATAACATTTTATAATTAATTATTAGTAATAATTATTAATATTTACATTTATAATAATAATTATTATAATTATTACTATTATTATTAATTTTATAATTATTAAAATAACTGTTATTAATTATTAATTATAATAATAATTATTAATTATTAATTATTATTATTATTTTATAATTATTATTATTGTTATTATTATTATTATGATTATTTTTATTTATTATAATAATAATTATAATGATTATTATTAATTATTAATAGTTATAATCATAATTATTATTAAAAATTAAAAATTAAAAATTATAATAATTATTAGTAATTATTAAATAATAATAATTATTATTATTATTATAATAATAATAATTACTATTATAATAATAATTATTATTATTAATTATTAATTATTATAATTATTATTATAATTATTAATAATTAATAATACAATAATAATTATTAATTATTAATAACTATAATTATAATTATTATATCTATTATAAATTATTATATCTATTATAAATTATTATAATTATTATTATTAATTAATAATAATAATAATAATAATAATAATTATTATTATTATTATTATTATTATTATTATTATTATTATTATTGGTTTTGTTGTTGTTGTGAAAGAAAAGGGATAGCTTATTCCCTCCACATTTGGGAGGTTTTTAATCCCTCTATTTGGGAGGGATAGCAAATACCCAGAGATTGCAATTCCATTCCAGAAATTGTTTTCCAAACAGAAAAAACAGGAATTAGAACCCATTCATACTCAATTCCATTCCTGTTTTGTTCATCAAACAGGCCCTAAGTAACTTTTTAATCTTGGTCAAAAAGCTAAAAACTATTAAAAAAGTTAAAAGCTACCCAAAAAGTTGGGTATTCAAACACCCTTTGATTAAACGAAGCAGAAAAACAAAAAAAATGTCAACTACATTGGAATGGAACTAAAACTTGTATAACAAAAGTTATAATACTCCCTCCGTTCGATATTAAATGACACATTTCAAGATTTTTCACATACCAATATTTAACTAAAAAAAACTACACACATAATTGAATAGTACTATTTTCCAAGGTGTTCTTTCGGAACCAAGGCATATGTAATGAGAGAATGTGAGTAGAAGTAATTTTTATTGATTGAAAAAGTAAAAAGTTAACATAATTATTAAAGTTAAAATAATTAAATTAGGTATCGGGAAATGGAAAGTGACAATTATTTTAGAACAAAAAATGTTAGTTTAAGTGTCGATTAATATGGAAGGGAGGGAGTAGTATTGGTTGTAATATAACTAACTGCAACCTGTTATGATAGTTTTAAGGTAAATGTAAGTAACATATCAAAGTAGTTTTATAAAATTATTATTCAATTTGTTCTATAATTTAGAGTCTCCAGACTATTAACGTTTATAAGGAGATAATACACTTTACCCCTAAATTAATTAACTTGTGTGGCATTTTTCTCCCAGTAAATATGGAGATAATGGGCATTGCATTAGATGACCAGATAGTCTAACTAAAATTGATGTCAAAATGAAAAAATCTAGTGAGCATTAGGTGATGGCTGGAATTTAAGTAGAAGTTAAGTGTTGTAGGCCATCCTGTTCTTGTTGGGTATAAGAAATTTGAAGGCAATTATCAAATTCCTAATTTCTTTGTCTTGTACATTTCGCATGTCATCTTCTTGTTTTTGGTACTCATATGCTCCCTCTATAATTTCCCATGTTAAATCCCTTGATCACCCACGCAAATATGGACATAGCTTGGCCTGTAGATTATGACAATTCAAGTATTCTCTGACACCGTGTGGGGAACCAATTACATGTTCTAAAAAAATAATCAATCTTATAAATGCAGTCATTGCTTTGTTGGATCAACATCTCTTTACCGTCTGCAAGATTCCTGAAAAACGACTAATAAGGCTTCGTTCTTTTATACGGTGCGGTGCGGTGTCTTGTGG
Organism: Portulaca oleracea; assembly: GCA_029582165.1. Taxonomy (NCBI): domain Eukaryota; kingdom Viridiplantae; phylum Streptophyta; class Magnoliopsida; order Caryophyllales; family Portulacaceae; genus Portulaca; species Portulaca oleracea. The sequence continues at coordinate 35,728,178 of CM055873.1, read as the reverse complement.
TAATGGTGTGGTACGGTGGAATTTGAAAAAGTGTGATGAAGTGTGGTGGGTTATGGTGAGTTGTAGTGAGAGTTGTGATAGGTGGGGTAAGTGAGAAAAGAGAATGTAAAAATTAGAGGACAAAAGTGAGGAGAGAGAAAAGTAAGAATATATTTTGGTAATGATTTTGATAAAGTGTGGTGGAGTGTGATGATGTGTGGTAGAATATTGAGTAGTGTGATGTGGTGCAGTACCGCACCGCAAATTACTGCATAAAAGAACGAGGACTAAGATAAATTCTTTGGCGATGACATTCTTTTGATGAAACACAAAGGGACAACTTAACCATCGTCTACTGAAAAATAAAATGAGTTGTTGACCCTCTCTCAAAGGAATAGGAGGGTTGGTTATGTAGGAAGTCAAGGGTTACAATCAAGTCCTCTTGTTTCACCATTGTTGGAGATCAACTATATGAAAACAAAGATCTTCTACTAGGGAAAATCTATTAAGCCGAATACGAGACCTCATTTCCCCTCCAAAGAGATACTAATAATATATCGACTAACTCCTCATGGGCCAAGAGGGACTAGTGCAATGTAACAAATAAATTGAAAAACAATCTCTCTTGGAGATTATGTAAGGGGGATCAAATCAGAGTAATCTCATATCAATGGCCTCCTAGTACAAACTATGTTTAAGGAAACAATTAGCCAAAAGGAATGGGTTCAAGAAAATGTTAATACCTTGCTTGATCCCTGAAGTATCCCGGAATCCTTATTCCACGCTCTCATGGTTTGGGTGAAGATGGTCGCCCTACGGAAACCCTCGGAGGTTCACTTTTGTTTCAACCTGGGTCGGGGTAGGACGATCACGACTATCCAAAGGGTGGGCCAGGATGGCCACTAGAAAGGCATCCTTTTTCCTCTCGGCATGAATAACGGAGAAGGGAGACCGAAGTGGTGGTGGTAAGGGTGAAGGTGCTTCGAAGGTCAGTGACCCTATCACGGGCGTGACCTCTGTGGTCATGACCATGATGCTCTGGCTGGAGGTCAGGGCGTCGCAGGTGCGACCTCCCTCGTCGCGACCTTGACCCTTTTTCTCCCCATCCCCATGCCTAAGCTAAAATCTTGGAAAAGATTGTCCAGACGGCAATCATGTGCGTGAGAAACCTGTCACGACTGCGACAATATAGGGCGTCCCCGACCACGACACGTCCATCACGACCGTGACATTTTCCCCATGAACCAGCATCACAACTGTGACGCGGCAAAGAAATTTTGGATCGCGGATCGTCCATTGCCACGTCACGCCCGCGACGTCAGATGTCATGCCCGTCGCCATGTCACACCCGTGACAAAGCTCATCGGAAATTGACCCCTTGCTCAAGACACCATGTCGTGGCCGCGACTTCTCTGGTCGCGGCCACGACTCCCCTACCTATCCTTGTTTTCTTTATCTTAATTAGGGGTAGCTTTGGCTTTTCCTTTGTAATCATTTTTGTTATGTTTTTAAGCCAAATTTACTCCCTTTATGTCTGAGTTGGTTTTGGCTCTAAGTTGTATTTAACTTGGGCTAATGGTCATTTTAAAAGATAATCTCTCTTGGGATTTTAATCCCTTTCCTTACCTATAAATGGGTAATTGGAAAAGAGAGAGAATTAGCTAAGTTGATGAATGAATGGTATTTTGAGACCAACTCAAAAACTCTCCCTCAAAATCTTTCTTCTTTTTCCAAATTTCTATTTGGTGGTGCATTAAGTCATTCCTTTATTGGTTTATGGTGGTGAATCCTTTAGCAGACCATGGCAGGATAATCAGGTCTAGGTGGTGATGTTTTCTTTATCCTATATCATAGTGTTCAAGGTTTTCTATCAAGTTCTATCAAGAGCAAGGTGGATTTATTATTATCATCAAGTTTATTATTTTCCTCTCATCTATTCTCGAGCAAGGATTATTTCATTCTCCCATCACGCCACGCTCCATTTGGTATTAGAGCATCCAAGTTATCTCTTGCTTAATCTTTGTTGTTGTTGGTTGATTTTGGTGATTTTTTGGTGTTCATGATTATGTTGAAATCCATGGAATATTCCCAAACACAATTAGTCCCTCATCTTTCTTCTTCGTATGGATAACGTCATTGATCCTAACCGAGAAGAATCAAGTTGGCGTGAAAGGACACCTATGAGTTCCCTGCTCGAAGAGACCCCTAACTCTGGCTATGAGAGCCGGTTCTTAAGAATTGAAAATGTCCTTGATGCCATTAGTATGAGACTTGCTCAAATTGATGCACGCCTCTAGGTTCGACCTCAACCTGTGAGAAGAGAAAGACCCTCCCCTAGTCCTTTCCGTCCCCCTCCTAACTTTGAGTCGAGTGACAATGATAGAGACTTCGTTCACATGTTTCGACGTAGGGGAAGAGGTGAGTAACTGCCAAGGGATGACTTATATGATGTCAAGGTGGAGCTTCCGTAATTCAATGGCTCCCTTAACCCGGATGAATATTTGGAGTTGGTACAATTGGTGGAACGTAACTTTGAAGCAAAGGAGTATAACAATAAGAAGACATTCAAGGTGGCGAGTTTGAAATTGACGAAGGTGGCTTCCTTGTGGTTTGAGAGTGTAAAGGCGCAACGAGCATCAGATGATAAGAGAAAAATAGCATCATGGGGAAAATCTTAAGAAGCTAATGAACAAGAGGTTTCTACCAAGCACTTACAAGTAGGATATTCTTCGAAGACTCTTTTCCCTTGAGCAAGAGAAGATAAGTGTTATTGAGTATATTCAGGAGTTTGAGAAATTGTTGATCAAGATTGAGCTTCAAGAACCTCCCGAATAAACTATGATAAGGTTTTTGAACGGTTTGTCTCCCTCGACTGCTAAGAAGGTTGAGATACAGGTGTACCATTCTTTGGACGAGTTGTGTCACATTGCTATCAAGATTGAAAGAAGGAAAAGGGAGAAGGCGAGTGCTAGGCCTTTCAACTGTCCATTTGCTCCTCGAAGGCCAAGCCCATTGGTTACACCTAGATCACAACACACCCCTTGGTCTATTCCACCACCGCCTAGAGTTGGTAAGGGTAAAGGCATTTCTTATCCTCTGCTCACGGCCTTGCCAAAGAAAATGGAAGGGAAGAAGTGTTTTAAATGCCAAGGCTATGGACACTTCTAAGAGAATTTCCCTACAAGGAGAACATTGACCATTCAAGAGGTCCAAGAAATCGACAATGAGTTATTGGATGCACAAGAAGAGCCAGACTTTGTAGTGGAGGATTGTAATGAGTCCGAAGATAATGATGATGTTCTCGCTACTCTTTTTCCCGATCGTGGTGAGATGCTTGTGCTGAGACGAGTTCTATATATGAGTGAAACATCAGTGGATAAGGCGTAGCGAGAAATGATATTTCACTCTCGATGTACCGTGAATGGGAAGGTTTGCAACTTGATGATTGGTGGTGGGAGATGCACGAATGTGATATCTACTTATGTTGTTGAGAAGTTGGGGATACCTCTTATTTCGTATCCTCAACCTTATGCTTTGAAGTGGTTGAACGACAAGGGAGAAATCAAGGTAACAAAACAAGCTTTGGCTACTCTTTCCATTGGTTCAAAGTTCCGAGATTCGATATTGTGTGATGTGGTACCAATGAACGTATGTCATATATTGTTGAGAAGGCCATGGCAATTTGACACCGTGCATGATGAGTTGGAGAACACATACACCTTATCCATTAACAAGAAGAGGGTCAAACTTACACCTTTAGTTGCCTGTGAGTTACTGCTAACTAAAATCAGGGTAGGTTGTAAGGAGCTTGAACACATGAGTGCGACAAGGGTAAAGAGGCCACTCGAAAAGGACAAGGGCGTCTATGTCTTGCTCCTCCTTGAGGCCAACAAAAGCGAGGAATAGAAAATCCTTCACCCTCTAGAGGCCCCGCTCATCGATCGGTATGCCGATGTCATTCCGACGGATTTTCCACCTGACCTATTGCCCCTCCGTGGGATTGAGCATCACGTTGATCTCTTCCCCGGAGCACCCTTACCGAATTGAGCGGCCTACTAGTGCAACCCTCTAGAAACTAAGGAGTTATAAAGGCAAGTAGATGAGCTTGTGGAGAAAGGATATGTATGGGAGAGCATGAGTCCATGCCTTGTGCTAGCGCTACTTGTGCCAAAAAAGGATGAAACTTTTTGGATATGTATGGACTGTAGGGCTATCAACAACATTACGATCAAATACGGTATCCCATACCGAGGTTGGAGGATATGCTTGACGAGTTGGATGGTTCCCAAATTTTCTCAAAGATAGATCTTCAGAGTGGTTACCATCAAATTAGAATGCGTGAAGGAGATGAATGGAAGATCGCCTTCATGGAAGATTTATTAAGCCTAATACGATACCTCATTTCCCCTCCAAAGTCCAAAGAGATACTACCAGTATACTGACTAACTCCTCATGGGCCTAGAGGGACTTGTGCAATGTGACAAATAAATTGAAAAACAATCTCTCTTGGAGACTAGGTAAGGGGAATCAAATAAGAGTTATTTCAGATCAATGGCCTCCTTATACAATCTATAGCTTAAGGAAACACAGTTAGCTGAGAGGAATGAATTCAAGAAAAACTTAATACCTTGCTTGATCCCATCTGTGGTCTTCATTAATTACACAAAATTTCCAAAGGAAGTCTCCAACGCAAATCCTAGCTATACCAACAATGGACATTCATGATATGATGATAAACTGGTCTAGAATGCTACTAACACTGGGTGTATAGGGTTTGACCTTGATTTTAGGTTTGGGCTTTTGAAGTAAACTTTTATAAATTGTGGATGTTTTGATGTTTATGATATAGTGGTATTATTACAAATTTAAGTGTTTGATAGGTTATTATGTAGAGTTGATAATTAATTTAGGGTTGGTGTTAAAATAAGTCGTGTTTATGAATTTAGGTGTTTTATTGTCATATGTAGTATCTTAACTAAAATGTAAATTGTGGTTGACCTAAAAACCTTTATGTCATATATATATGCAACTATTTACATAATGGATACAAATAGAAAATAGATGTATGAAAGATTTGATGGAAAATATCTAAGTACATAGTTTGTACGCTGGATGGATAATGAATTTGTACTGTTTGCAAAACGAGGGGATAGTTCGGGTAAGCTTAGGTGTCTGTAGGAAATGTAAAAAACTTAAAGTACCGTAAAGAGGACATTGTGAAGTTACACTTGTACAAACACGAGTTCCGTTCAAATTATTATGTTTTAATATGCCAGGGGAAGCTAATTAAGCCTAGGGGGTTAGAACCTATGCAAGAAGTGGTCATGGATGTTATCGGGCAACCATATTTCAGTTGGAGTGACGAAATAAAGGAAGAGGAGCTAGTGGAAGTGACCAAAAAATTCTTGGAAATGTTAGATGTCTCCAAAAAGCTTTTGTATGAGGGTTGTGACGCGTTACAATTGTCGATGGTCTCACAGATGATAACATAAAATGTGAGTACAATATCTTGAATAAATTCGTTGTTAGTATGTTAGCATTAATTAAAGACATCTGCCCCCAGACAATGAGATGACAGACACATACTGCTCTCCGAAGAAGTTGCTTAGGGCTTTGGAACTTTCTCATGAGATAATTGACGCATGTCCAAATGGGTGCGTGTTGTTCTGGACGGACAAGGCTGAGTTGTGACCACTGCACCTCCTATAGATATGCTAAAACAACATAATGGGATATTGTACCCGAGGTGTTGATTTACTTCCCATTCGGCTGAGGTTGCAAAGATTATATGCAACTAAGACATTTGTTAAATAAATAAGGTGGCACTCAAAGAATACATGTGCGAACGACTCCATGGTTCATCCATGTAATAGTGAAGCCTCAAAACATGTCAATACCATTCACAAGGAATTTGCCTCTACTGAACGTCGAAACATACGGTTGGGAATATGAACTGATGGCTAATTCGCATCATTTGGCACCTTCGGACATACATATTCATGTTGGTTGGTAATTGCAACTCCGTACAATTTGTCGCCGCGGTAGTATATGAAGAAGCCATGCATGTTTCTACCCTTGTTGATTCCTGACCATAAAGTCCAAAGGGAAAGCATGATGTCTGCTTACAACTGTTAATTGATAAGCTGAAGCAATTGTTGGAAGTAGGCATTGACACATATAATGCCTCCAAGAAGAGAACTTTAAAATGAAGGCATCCGTGTTGTGGACCAATAGTGACTTTCCTGGCTATAGAATGCTTTCCGGTTGAACCACAACTAGCTAATTATCTTGTTCGTATTGTATAGAAAAGATAAAGGCATGATGGTTAGGAAACATTTATTCGGAATGTTCCGACACCGTTCAATTTATTTGGAGTATTTAAGCCAAACTAATATAGTAATTATATGTCTTATTAGTGACTTCTATAATCAGTAAATAAATATGTTTAATTACAATTATATTATTTGGTCATATTGACTCACAGAAGTCAGCGCCTTGAACAATGTGTTTAGTCCAAAATAATAATATGATATTATTATAAAATTGGGAACTCTCAAAATTGGTTTTGGTGAAAAACTAATGAGACACAGACCATGTCTCTTGTTGCGGGCTTAAACGACATTTCTGCCTAACAACATGGGTCGTGTCTCAGGCCGTCTCACCTTGCTCGACGTGCGTTTTAAGCCGACAACTAGGGTTTTGCTTTTGTTTCCTTTTCGATTGTTTTAAAGGGACTCCAAATAAAACGTAAGGACAGATTAATAGAGAGCGGCTATTGCGACCTTTTCAGGAGGGGTATTGAAGAGTTTTCATATGTTTTCCTGCATTGGTTCATTAGCATGTTGTTTATAAAACAAGCCAAATAAATATAATCAAACACATATACATATAATTATTGAGAATAGTCTCAATAATTGAGATCTAGCAATCCAGTTCCGGGAGTAGCTACATGGACCAATAATAGAGGATTTCTGCTTGGAATCCTAAAGTTCAACATCTGCTTAAGTCGGAACCATATTAGGTATAATTTACAGTCTCTACAATTTGTTTCCTAGCTAATTTCCTAATCATAGCATTCTAAAGTATAACTCTATTCGGAATGGGGGTCAAGGTAGATTTGTAGGATATTTATCACTATAAATATAGAATCTGATTCAATTCACTTGTAAGTGTGGCCGAATTATGTGCCTTTACGACACTATTATGAGATCTCCTTTTCTATTCTATTTTGAGAGTTTTTATTATGAGATTGTATTTTTTTTAATATCCTGTTACCCTTCTTTTGAGATATGTATACTCCTGTTGTGCTATAATCGTTTGAGATCTTTCCTTTTTCATCTCGTTGCATTATATGCCATTTGGGATACACTTTGTAATATCTCCCTATGATAGTGGATTTTATTTCGCCTCCTGTAGGTTTTTCTCGCATTAGATTTTCATGTAAAATCATGTTTTCATCACCCCTACAATATTGTTTTCGTTTATTTTCTAAATACCTAGATCCCCAAATTAATTATCTTTTTGCTCTATTACAATATTAGATCCATTTAATGTGGATTTAATACCTACAAAGTGATTTTAGGATCTGATTTCGAATATTAACAATTAATTGTAAATTTATAATAACCACAATAAGCAGGATGAAGTGTTACATCGAGTTGAATAAAGCCAACAACAGCTCGTGGCTAATTGTCTGTCGTTGCTGAATAATTAACCAAGGCTCTCTTCCAAAAACACCACCAAACAGTTATTGTTACTTAAGAGGTGAAAGCGATAAATCAAAGATTCTTATTTTAATGTGTCTTCTTTCTTTTATTGATAATTATTTCAATATTTCCTCTTTCTTAAGAAGAACATTCCTCTAGCCTTATTTAGTTTATTATTATCATATGTCTCTATTTTATAATGAAACACTTAATCCTTAACGGCTAACACCCGTCAAGACAAATGTACCAATAGTGATTTTATGTAATTAATTATTAGGTGTATTTGAAACATGTCCTTCAAATAGTACGATTGTTTACTCTTGTTATTATGATTGTTCACCATATATTGGTTTGTTCACTTTTGTTATTATGATTGTTCACTTACAATATTGTGGAATATATATTAGTGATTTTACAAAGTAAATTAAAATTGGAAAAAATTTCTCAGAGATGTTGAAACTAAGGACTTATCGTAGTGGTGTTTTTCTTTCATACAGGTGTTGTTATCAATCAATATATATTTGCCTTAAGTGGTTGATGACAGTACCCAACTGCAAAGACGTTCACCTCTGTGATGAGTCCTTTTTAGAGTAACACTACTTGAAATTTTCTTATTAAAATTATGTCAATATCTAATGAGTACCTAAGTTAACAAGGAATGTCAGCCTTTAGTCATCGAAGACTTTACGTTTTTAAGTTACAAAATCAAAGCGCCATCTAAAATTTGATAAATTGGATGGTAGTAAATTAAGTTATAGAGATTAGGACAATGGTAAGTTGGAACATTATAATGTATCTAGTAAACAATCTCAATAAGTAGGATGAACATTGGAATTGACATTACCAAGTCGAGTCCATCCTATTTTTTTTATTTTTTATTTTTTATGAATGAACGACCCTTTTACGAGTGAACAAGGTCATACTTCTCCCTATTATGAGTGAACAATGACGATCTTATGAGTAAGCAAACTGATCATCAAGGAGGCAAATAAGACAGTCTTTAGAAGTTGATCGGAAGAAGAATTGTCAGCGTTGGAATATGGATTCAGAGGGGCTCGAATCTAATCACCATCCGGATCATACCCCAAGTTGAAGCTCCGATCAATGGCTTGACAATCTTTCTCTAGGCTACGCTTGCACGCCATTTCAATGGCTATCCATCCAAATATCGGACATGCCACCTCGGTAATCGTCAACGTCATTGCCCCATCTCTTTATCTTTCTGTTGGTGGTGGTGGTGGCGGCGGCAACAATGGGTGGTAGTGGAAGGAGCAAGGAGAGCTAAGCAGTGTTGGCTGTGTTGCCGATGGTGATGGTGATTAGGAGGAGCATCATATCGATGGAAAGATGTAGTATATTATATAGCTGGTGAATGTGGGACATGGGTGAGTTTTCTTTTTAATTAGTTGCTACGGTAGATTTGAAGCACAGTCTCCAAGTGCACATATTGAAGTACTTGTACTCCTTCCATTAAACAATATAGGTGGTTTGGATATTTTTATGATTCTAATGTATTACTTTGTTCATAAATTTTGACATAATATTTTACCAAAGCTTGTAAAAGTATATCTTTATAAAAATATTTTTCACAATGAATATAACTATAGGAGATTTATAATCAAAATATGCAAATTTTGACCACAAATATACCACTGTGACAAGCAACATAAAACGAAGGTACTTCTATTAATTTATGGTAGATTACCATTCTTGCAAGTTGTTCACTGAGAGTTAACGTTGAGGAAAATAAGCAAAATCATTTCCCATCCTCATTTAGGGTAATACAGAGGGTCTTCCAAGAGAGCCACCAAGACACACAAGTCATACATAGGGGGGGGGGGGTTGCCAATTAAATCTGAATTTAACGCACACATATTCAACCAAATTTTCAGATCATTAGATTTTCTTACTCTCATTCGAGTTTGGGGCTACGTTACCTGGACACGGCAATTAGGGCTGCCGTACCAGTGTCAACACGACACGACACGGATTCGGACACGGGATCCGTGGTGGACACTTGGGAAAGTCGCGAGACACGGGCAAAGAACGAAACCCTAGTCACGGCAAATCCTAGATCGAACAATTGGACAACCAATTGATGGGTATTCGGGGTGGTAGTTGAGGGCTTTTGGTCGAGTCGACTGTGCGACCCCACCGGTGGGGTTTCTCCGGCCAGAATTCGCCGGTTCCGGTCGCCGGAAGTGCATTTTCGTTGATAGAATCTCTCCCTTCGTTTGCTTCTTCAGAAACAGAGGAGAGAGAGGGGGGGGACTGGGGAGGCGTGAAGTGAATCTGAGTTGGGCCTAGGATTTTTTTAATCATTTCTACTTTTTGTTTTGACTATTCTAAAATTGAAGTAGCATTAATTTTTTTGGGCTTTTAAAAATTGGGTTGACTATATCTTTTACATAGGTCAAATCAACTTAAATTAAAGTATTTTCAGGTTTATAATTTATAAGGATATGATGTCTTTAAAAAAATTAATATTTCACTTTTAATATAATTAAATATGTTATGCAACTTAGGGGTTGTGTTTCTCCTGCCGTGTCGGACCCTTAGATACCGTGTCCCCGCGTCAGTAATTTTTGGGGATGCCGTGTCGGTCACTTGGATCCGTGTCCATATCGGACACCCGTGTCCCGAGTCCAGGTAACATAGGTTTGGTGCGCTTGTGGTATCCCATTCATTTGTTCTATACGTACACTATGAGCACCTAGCATTGTTTAGCTTCGAGGCATGATCGACAGAGATGGATTTAGAAGTTTTTGACATCCAATCTAAATATGACCCATCGTCAACTCTTCAAAGAGATCTAATGTAAAGGCAGTGGATATGGATATGATGAGCAGCGCAATAAACCTGATAAACAGTGAATTATAAAACTGAATAGACATTACACTAATGTCCCATCACAAACTAACCACCTAACCACATCAAACATCAAATTCTGCATGTTCTTCATATGTCACATTCTGAATACCTGACAAGGCATGCTTTAGGTTTAGGGTATGGATGTGCTGTTTTAATCGTACTGTCAACTCTACCAACTTCTGGTCATTACATTCATCATGACTGGTTATCATTGTGGTTTTATTACCGACAAAGGTTTTCATACCAACATGCAAAACTCTGCTCAATCCATTCATACGTATGGAATACTATACATACATACATACACACACATACATACATACATACATACATACAACAGTTTGTAGTCATAGAAACTAGGAATCTGAAAGACAAAACCAAAGCATACGGGAAAAGGGTTAACCCCCAAAAAATGCAATCACCAGAGAATCTATGAAAAGGGTGCCCCTTAAAAGTTTCACATCAGCGGGAAAGGAATTAAGTTAGTCGCACAAGAGAGAGATTCCATTTCTCTCCAACACAAACAAAAATGCAAAACCTTTTTAATTATCTTACCTCCATTTAGGATTAAGGTTTTGGAATCTTTTTTGTCTTTCCAAGTATTTTTGTTTGAATAAGTTGTAAAGATGGCATACAATCGAAGAAAGCACTCTGCAACCCAGATTGGTGATTTGTTGTTGGATTATAATTATTCTTGGCAGCCTTCATTGATTAAACACCAAACCCAGATTTCTCAAATTGAAGCCACTTTTTATGTAAAATAAATAAAGGGTATTTCCCACTTATGGAATGGGTAGTAACCAATGTTATTATTAAGAAGCCCAGAAAACAAATGGGGTTACGTAGTTTCTTCATGTGGTTCTGCTTGCTCCTCCTCTCACACCACCTCTGTCTCCCTGGTATGTATTGTAGCCCTTGGTACTAGTGTTTCCATCATCTATTATCTTGTTTGATTGTTGTTTAAATGGTTTCTCATTAGGCCTGGTATAAGCTGACCTGACCCGAAACCGTCCCGATTTCTCAAGCCTAAAATATAACAAACCCGAAATACCCGACCCTCCCGGATTGACGGGTCTATTTCTCATAGTGTCTCAAGACCGCCTTCGTTTAGATGTCCCTGACCCACGTTAGGGCGACTCACAGTAGGAGTTGTTAATTGTCGTTTCAATGGTGGCATTAAAGAGTTATGGATGGGAGGATTGAACCTAGATTTTTAATGATAAGTTGATAACCCTCAAACATTGTATTGTCTAAATTGACCGGCTCCAACACAGGGATGGGGGCAGGTTTACTCTGGTATAGAAGTTCAAAATCTCTGCCGTAATGACAACGTAGTTTCTCCTTGGATCTACTATTAATGTCAATGCTTTCTCATACGGCAGACATAGATGAACAGTTATATAGCACAAATATCTCAATCTGATACCGATTGAGCTTAAATATGATACCAACTAGAGGATGACAAAGACGTACCTGCATAGAAACAAGTGCATGAATCAATTTTGATTGTCCAGCTTGACAACTACTAGCTGGTAGCTTTAACTATTAGCTAATAGTTGATAGTTGGTAGTTGTTCGCATTAGTTATTTGACTTAATTGTTTTGGATAATTGATTATAGGAAAAACTTTTGATAAAGTTGTTTGTAAAAAGCTAATGCATCCGTCCCATAATAGTTGTCACTTTTTAGCAAACATTTTTTTCTCATAATTTTGGCCATTTTATAATTTTAATGCAACTTTTTCAACTAACAATTTTTTTTATTAGTTTTCCTCGTACAAAGATAAAAAAAAAAAAAGCAAAAAAGAGGCTAAAGTTTCACAATTTTCTGTACAACACAATAATTAATTAACTTATTTTATTAGTTTTCTAAATTTTGAGTAAATGGACAAGTATTATGGACAAGTTTTCTAACTTTCTTTAAATACGTTTTTGAATCACATTAGGTCCAAAAAGTTAATATGAAAAGTTACTTACCAAATATCTCAGTTAGCTTTTTGAGTTTGAATAAAAAGTTAACAATGTCAAAAAAAAAAAACAAAAAAACTAAAGATACCCAAAAAGCTTGTTACCAAACACCCTAATTGGCTGCTAGCAATACTTGGTTATTATACTTTTGTATTGTTGTAATTGTTACCAGTTAAGAAAATTTCTTGCAGCTTTCTACATTGTCAATCCATCACCTTTTTCTTACCAAGTTCCCTTTGCCAATTTGCTTAAGGTTTGGTTGGTAAGATTTCTAGCTAGATTTGACTTGTTTCTCCCTTGGCATTACAGCTCCATCTAGCAACGCATTCACTGGAACTTATGGAGTGAACTATGGAAGGATAGCTGATAATCTGCCAGCCCCAGGGAGGGTAGCAGAGCTCCTTAGAGAAGCTAAGATAAAGAACATCAGAATCTACGATGCTGATCATAGTGTATTAAGTGCATTTCATGGGTCAGGAATCGAAATCATAGTTGGGCTAGGGAATGAATACCTGAAAGACATAGCAGCAAATGAGTACCTAGCTGTGGATTGGATAAAAGAGAATGTTGAGCCATTTCTCCCTGGTACAAAAATAGTGGGGATAGCCGTGGGGAATGAAGTGTTGGGCAGCGGCACTGACCAAGATCTCTGGGAGGCGTTGGTGGGCGCAGTCAGAAATGTCTACAACGCCCTCCACCGCCTCCATTTGACTGACAGGATCGAAGTCTCAAGCCCCCACTCGGAGGCTGTCTTTGGCGCGTCTTTCCCTCCCTCTGCAGGGGCGTTTAAGGAAGAAGTCCTCCCTTACATGAGACCCCTCTTGCAATTCTTTTCCGAAGTTGGCTCTGCTTTTTACATCAATGCTTACCCGTTCTTGGCATACAAGAGCGATCCTGACCATATCGACATCAGATATGCACTCTTTGAGAAAAATCCAGGGATATACGATGCCAAAACAAAGCTTCACTATGATAATATGTTTGATGCTCAAATTGACGCTGCCTATGCTGCCCTAGAGAAGGTTGGATACGATAAGATGGAGGTGATTGTTTCTGAAACGGGGTGGGCATCCAAGGGAGATCCCAATGAGGGTGGAGCAACGATCCAAAATGCTAGGACATATAACCACAATCTGAGGAAGAGGCTTCTGAAGAAAAAAGGAACACCATATAGGCCTAAGGTGCCTGTGAGGGCATATATATTTGCACTGTTTAACGAAAATTTGAAGCCCGGACCAACTTCTGAGAGAAATTTCGGGTTGTTCAAGCCTGATGGTAGTATAGCCTATGATATCGGGCTTGCTCATTCCTCAGCCCCCTCATCCATGTTTTCCTTGAAGGTAGCATTTCTCACAGCTTCAAGATAACCGCATTAGTTAGGGCTTAATGCCTACATTTACTTGTGTCTATCAGTATTTCTTACAGTTCAAATGTTGGTTGCAGGAAATAAGACGTCAAGGCTGGTTAGGGTACTTCACCTTGTTTGTTTTCACCGTATGTGCGGCCACTCTGCATTTGATTATATCCTCTTGATTCTTGGGAAATTTTACTGCAAGAATGGAGCTTGAAGCTAATGATTAATGCAGTATATATAGAGACAAACAGAGAGCTAGCATGTAACTAGATATGTGGAAAACAGAAAGGCAACACTGATTGAACTTATTTTATGTACAGAATATCTGTTATTTTCTTAATACCATATGTACAAACAACCAATTTAACTACACCTTTGCATTGACAAATTGATATTCCTCCTAACATCTATGCTAGTAATCATGAAAGAAAATCTTGATTTCTACAACACCACTTCCAAATTATGATTTCTACAACAACCAATGTAACTAAATCTAGAGTGTTTCTGTGATACTGCCATTTCAAAGTTCATGAAGAGATAATACTGAACAAGCTATGAACTGAGAGTCTAAGACATCACAAAATCAATTGCGCCTGTAGTTCGATAATAATTAACCAAAGACCATTTCCTGTGCTCAGTGGCTAGTTTCGCAATACATCTTTGGGGCATTAAGTTTTAAATCAAGGATCCAACTCCAGAAAAGTATTAAGAACTTTTTTCTTGCCAAAAATCAGCGCGGTATCCAACTTCAGCAAACATGCCTTGTTCCGGAGCTCTCTCCGTGTAGAGGGGCAACTATGCTTGCTTCTTCATGTATTGCTCCAAATAGAAAGGTAGGAGGAACTGCAGTTGAAAGAAGCTCATAACCAACAGAAAACACTCCAGACAAAAATCAATTACATCTCTCTAATTAATTAAGCTAATTATCGGGAACTAACAATCAAAATACTTTCTGCATAATGGCACGGAAACAGATCCATATCATAATTTTCAGCATATAACTAGTTACTTAGGAACCCAGAACAGTCATACGTAAGAGACTCACTGATAATATATATTCGTTATATAAACAGAATCAGTCACACAAAAAAACTGTAACAGAAATTTCATCTTGAAAACCCAAAGCTTCTGCCTGCTGAACTGATATTACATTCTATAAGTCACATATCAGAATAAGCGGCAGTGCATCAAAAGCATGAGAAATATAATACTTGGAGGAAAGCTAAACATGAGAGACCTATAGATATAAATAATCCATGTTTTTCCCATCTTCTACTCTAAAGTTTATTACAATCCATATAGAAAAGATCTTGAGCCTTAATGCCTTGTAAATCATTCTAAAAACATTAGCATTCTCATCATACCAAACTAGAGCCATACTTGTGAACTTTAAGATGATCCAATGAACAACATTACCCCCAGCTTTCATGGCATAAATGAGTCTTTTCCCAGACAGATAACAATTAAACTGAGTGCAAAGAACAAATTTAGTACAGCGCTAGCATACTAATGGCCTGTTTATTTGGCTGCTAAGTTAAGTTTCGTCGATATGAAGTCAGGTAAACTTTGGTGAGCATCCTTTGCTATAAACTTTTGAAGGCAGAATTGTACAAAACGTCAACAACTCAATTCAATTTTCCACATTGGCTTGACAAAGTGATCACCATATTATTCACCCACAGAATAACCTTGGAAACACAGGTATAACCGTATAACCTACTCCAGTGCTAGTTTCATCTTCAAACTTATTATTATTCTTGCAGCTCGTTCAATCACTTCTAAGGCAGCCTTGTTGCCGGTTTCTGATAGGTAGACCTTACAATTAGCGAGTGCAGCCTTTATCACTCTACTTTTTCGTGTTGATGTTCCTAATCTGCAGCAGATAAATACCCAACTTAGTCCACCCCATCAACTCCAAAACCTCTAGATATCAAATATCTTCATCAACATATGCCATGTCATACACCCTTTTCTACAAAAAAAAAAAACCAAATAACTCTAGCTTCATATTTAGTGCAACCTTATGGATTTACTGGGCATTAACTAACAGCTACTAAAACATCCATATCCAACTGCAAGTTGTTGGCTATTCTGAGCTATATTGATAGAATTAGGCTTCAACATTTTACCATTGTTATCGAAGTCCCATGACATCTAATAAAATAGAACCAAACAAATCAAATTATTTTCTTTAGACATTTTATATTAAGGCAATCAAGTAGCAATATCAGCAAATACTTGACCAGAAGAAACGTGAACGTATGTTGATCATTGAACATCCAAAATGAAACTAATAAAATTATAAAACATATCAGAAACCTAACGAACCCATTATATTCCAACTTAACCCCTCCACAAACTCATCCTTGAAGCAATATAATTAGGTTGGACGCCTACAACCGGAAGGCGGACCTGAATGAGAAGCAGAGCTCTCCGTCTTGCCTGCCCACAGCCGTACCTTGTTGATATCCATCTGCATAGACATGTTCGATGTGGGATTTCTCCAGAGTTACTAATATGTAATCCATCATGACATTGACATACCGTATACAAGACCCTTGAAGGAGTTAACACAAATCTTGGCTGCCAAGTGGTAACCAAATTATCTCCAGTATGGTACTATCCAAATGTTACCCAACAATTAGAGTGGGTTTGGCGAGGTCTATGAACTACAGCAAGAACCATGTCAAATTTCAAACATTCAGGATCAAAGAATAGGCTAGGTCACACCAATTTTTTATCAACAAGGTCATACCTATTATTGAATCTGCAGTGTTTGTATCATATAGCCACACACAGGGCAGTAAACATTGATAGACGATAAAATAGTGAACACAAGTGGATAAAAACCATGGCAATTGCTTCACAACTGTACACATATTTGTTTTACTTAACTTAGCTAGCTTCATGGCTCAACGATAACCTTGCCTGTGGCATGGCCCTCGATCATCTTAGCCCAAGCATCTTCAGCCCTGCTTAGGGGAAATGTAGAGTCTATAACTGTCTTAATCTTCCTTTCTTTGATCAAATTGACTAAATATTCCAAGTTTTCAGCCTTCGGAGACAAGATCAAGGGCACCAGCTGCTTCTTAGAGAAAGTGATTTTCTTAAAAACAGAGGTGGCCAATGCAGTGGGACCTGGGGTCAAGTCTATGACCTTGCCGTTGTCACTCAAGTTCGGCTCAAAGGTGGACCAGGGGATGCCGGTTGCACAGTGGATCACATAGTCATACTTGTTCCCAGAAGGGCTCTTCAAGGCAGCCCCCTCAGGGGTTTTGTAGTCAATGACCTCGTCAGCACCCAAGCTCTTGACAAACTCCAGGTTACGTGCCCCGCATGTTGCTGTAACATGAGTATTCCCAAGCTTAGCTAACTGGACTGCGTAGTGGCCCACTCCTCCTGAGCCGGCTGTCACCAGTATGTTCTTCTTGTCACCACTTCCATCAAGTTTCACATTTGCAACTCGTGTTAGAGCTTCGTGAGCTGTCATGCCTGCAACAGGAAGCCCTGCCGCTTCTGCTGCTGATACTTCTGCTGGTCTTGCTACTGTCAACCTCTCCTTTGCCACTGCATACTCTGCCAATGCACCTCCACTCTGTTGCAATCATGTAAATATATAGTGGTCAACAATGACAACAACCAAAACAAACTCACAGGGGAACATACTGTCAAGGAATAATCAATTTCACCAAATCATCGAGGTAAAAGGTTTAAATTTCTGAGCACTT
This sequence comes from Portulaca oleracea, assembly GCA_029582165.1. Classification (NCBI taxonomy): domain Eukaryota; kingdom Viridiplantae; phylum Streptophyta; class Magnoliopsida; order Caryophyllales; family Portulacaceae; genus Portulaca; species Portulaca oleracea. The sequence goes on along the minus strand of CM055873.1, from coordinate 35,710,574 downwards.
GCATCACATAATGATATAAACAAGGTGCTACAAATAAGACACGTCAGCATTGCTCCTTGAAAATTTAGTGCAAAAAGACAGGTTGCAACCAAAAGAATAGATAGGCAGGCACTCACAGCCATGCATACAACTTTGTCACCTTCTTTAAACTTGATAACAGAAGATCCTGTCTTCACCACCTCACCTGCTAGATCAGTGCCTAAAACACCAGCAATAGGTCTTCAGAATTATGCAAACAACACAAGATAAAGTAATCTTTCACAACAAGGACCCAAGATAGATGAATAGGAATAGTTAATTGCCTAAAGCAAATAGAAACAAGAGGCTATGAATGATATCCAGCAGAACATGCCTGGTATACATGGGAACTTGCTAGGTAAGAACGGTCGGATAACACCTTTCTGTATCTTCCAGTCAATTGGGTTTATAGTTGCAGCCTCCACTTTCACCAACACCTCATCAGCCTTGGGATCTGGGATCGGAACCTCAACGTGCTGCAATGAAATTACACAACAGTTAGGAAATAACTCTTATACATGTATTCATTCATATTTCCATTGCCAAACAATACCAATTTGTCAAATCAATACAATGTACTCTGACTTTGGACAAATCTTCTGCTAAATCACAAAACAACATCAACTTCCAAGTCTTTCACTAATTTAACTAAGTTACTCACAGCATTCAAGATCGAGATACCTTTGGTTAATGAGGATGTTTACGTGGAGAACGGGTCACATATTAACAGTGTCGGATTCGGACATTGGAGTTAGAGGTGTCCACACAATATAATATTTCTCCCAATATAAAATAAGATTATTTAAATTTCTTTTATTGATAGTTAGACTGTTATATTAAATTAGACACTTCAAAATATCCACTCAACAAAATTATATAACATCTTAAGTTTGGGGTGGGCATGATATAAATCCGCTCATGTGATACAGAAGAGCAGGAGAGGCACAAATGGAGAAGCACTCTCGAGGTCTTCTGATCTCAGCTAATGAAATAGTAGAAGAATTTAGAGAGAGAAAATAGGAAACAATTGGTTGTATTTTTGTATTCATTCATAACTTTTCAAGCCTCCACTACCTGACTATATAACAAAAAGATTCCCTTTCAAGTGTCCTTAATTGTACTGAAAGTAGAAATGCTGATAAATAAAACTAAACAACAAAAATAGCTTTGCCACCTCATCCAATTTGTTGCCATGGGCTGGGTTTGCTGTCAATTTCCTATATCATACTTCCCCCCTTGAAATTAGACTTGTCCTCAAGTCTCGATTGTAGCAAAGAAGTCTGGGTACTGCTGCTTCAAAACATTTTCATCCTCCCAAGATGCCTCAGATTCAGGTTGGCTCTCCCAAGCAATTAAGTATTGTTTAGTCACCCTTCTGCCTTTCTTTAAAACTCGCTGATCCAACACTGAGGCAGGTTGGTAATGGTCCTCAGCACTGGTTCCCTGCAGCCCCATGGGTATGTGTGGCTTGTCAGGTAAGGTACCCCGGAAAGCCTTGAGCTGGGAAACATGGAAGGTGTGATGTATTCGAGCTTCCGCTGGTAAGTTGAGTTTATAGGCCACCTTGCCCACTTTATGAGATACTTAGAAAGGGCCATAATATCTGGGACTCAACTTCTCATTACCCCTCCGTTGCAGGGTGTGTTGGCGATAAGGTTGCAGTTTGAGCCATACCCAGTCCCCTGTTGAGAATTCGCGATCAGACCTTCGCTGGTCAGCAAACATCTTCATTCGATGTTGTGCACGCAGTAGATGAAATTGAAGTGTTTGGATCATGTCATGCCTTCGCTGGAGAGTTCTATCCACTAGTGCATTTGCGGATTCCCCGGGTAAGTAGGGTAGGTAGATAGGGGGGGCTGGTTGAAGAGGACCTCATAGGGAGTGATTCGAGCCGCAGTGTGGAAGGTGGTATTATACCACCATTGAGCCACCGGCAACCATTTGCTCCACTCCTTTGGGTGTTCAGCAGACATATATCGTAAATAAGTCTCGAGGGTGCGATTAACGACCTCAGTTTGTCCGTCCGTTTGTGGATGATAGGCCGATGAAAGAAGGAGATCAGTTCCCTGAATAGTAAACAGGGCTTGCCAGAAGTGACTAAGGAATACCACATCTCTGTCACTAATATGAAATCCATAGAGATATCCTGCCACACCGCTCCGGGAATTGGAAGCCAGAACAAACCCGTGGCGTGCATCATACTTGCAAGATCGCTGGCACCAGTATGTGGCTTTGAACATCTTTAGTCATCCCCTTCCAATAGAAAAGTTGTTGAAGTTTTTTGAGTGTAGCATCTCGCCCCGAATGCCCGCCCGTGGGGGAATCATGGACCCACTGCAGAATGACCTTCTTAAGGGTAGGATCCGAGCCAATAACCAACTTCCCTCGCTTTCGGATGAACCCATCAATCACTGCGAATTTGGGCGGGATTTGCGTTGGGTTATCCACATACTCGCGCAGTCGGGGGTCAAGAGAATAACTCTGCTTGACAAGGGGCAGAAGATCAGACTGCACCATTGACATTGCAAGACACAACACTTCCGAACTGGGTAGGCGAGAAAGTGCATCAGCAGCATGGTTTTCACTTCCCTTTTTATACTCGATCTCATAATCAAACCCAAGCAATTTTGATAACCACAATTGTTGGAAAGGGGTGGTTACCTTCTGTTCAAAGAGCCATTTGAGACTCTTCTCATCAGTACGAACGATGAACTTGCTGCCGGCAAGGTATTGCTGCCATTTTTGAACAGCGAAGACCAAGGCGAGTAACTCCTTTTCGTATATGGACAAGCCTTGCCATCGAGGACCCAAGGGTTCTACTGATGTAAGCCAGGGGGTGCTTATCCTGCATCAATACTGCCCCGATGCCCCTTGAAGAGGCATCCGTCTCCACCACGAAAGGTTTACTGAAATCAGGAACCCCTAAAACCGGTGCCGTCCTCAGAGCTTTTTTCAAGGCTGCAAAAGCCATATCACTCTCGTTTGTCCATTCAAATCCTCCCTTCCTCAACAAATTGGTAAGCGGTTGACTAAGCATAGCATAACCCTTGATAAACTTCCTGTAGTACCCTGCAAGCCCCAAAAAACCACGTAATTGCTTCACATTCACTGGGGTTGGCCAATCTCGTATAGCCTGGAGTTTGGCAGGGTCAGTCTCCACACCGTTAGCTGATATGAAGTGCCCAAGATACTCGATTCTGTCACTAGCAAAGGTGCACTTGCTCCTTTTTGCATACAGCTGCTCCTCGTGCAAGACTGTCAAAACAAGGGTTAAATGTTGTAGGTGCTCATCATAGGTCCTACTATAAACCAGGATATCATCAAAAAAGACTAGAACAAACTTCCATAAATAAGGTCTAAAAATATAATTCATCAAGCCTTGGAAAGTGGCCGGAGCGTTCAATAGTCCGAAGGGCATCACCAAATATTCGAAATGGCCATGATGAGTCTTGAAGGCGGTTTTGATCACATCACTGTCAACCATTCTGATCTGGTGGTATCCAGATCTCAGATCCACCTTGGAAAAGACAGTTGCTCTCGCCAACTCGTCAAAGCTCCTCCACCAAGGGAATGGGAAACTTGTCCTTGATTGTTTGCTTATTAAGCTCTCTGTAATCAACACAGAGTCTCCAAGTACCATCCTTCTTTTTAACCAAAACTACTGGACTAGCGAAGGGGCTCGAGCTATGTTGAACAATGCCCTTATCCAACATACCTTGCACAATCTCTTCTATCACGTCTATTTCTTTGGAGAATGCAATAAGGCCGTATGGAAAATGGGCTGCTGTCCGGTTTCAAGGGAATTTTGTGGTCGAATGAACCTCGGCTAAGGGGCAATTGGCGCGGTTCTTCAAAAACATCATCGAATTGCTCCAAAACCTTCGTTATCTCTTGTTCCCATGCGGGTGAGGGTTTAGTGGCTTGCCAGACGGGAGTTGCTGGCTGTGTTTGGATAGCCATTAATTGCATCATGCACAACTGGGGAGTGCTTTGAAGGAGTTTCTGAAAGTTAGATGATTTCAACATTCGCACGTTGTTCCCTTTCATCCCTCGCAACACATGATTCTTATCGCCCCAATTAAACTCCATTCGCAATTGCTTAAAATTCCATCTCACTGTACCCAACTCACTCAACCACTGAATACCTAAAACCATGTCACAGCTACCCAATGGAATAATGTATACATCTGATTGAAACTCAGCATTGTGTAACTTCCATTGGAAATTCCGACACACGTGTAAACACTGCAATTTGTTCCCATCGGCGACAGCGATTTCTTGAGGCTCGATAGCTTCCAATAAACAACCCAATTTCTTCGCCATCGACACGTCAAGGAAGTTGTGGGTACTTCCTGAGTCGATGAGTACGTCGCGAGGATACTTCCGGCGCGTGCACATTACTCTCATAGTTACGTAGCTCGGGTTCCCACTCGGTCATGGATCAAATTTGTGGCTCCTCTTCCTCCATATGGTACTCCCTTCCTTCCCCATCCTCTTCCTCTCCAGGTGTGTCCTCCTCATCCTCACACCCCGGTATCTCGATTAAGAACAACTCCGTTCTCTTAAGATTGCATTTATGCCCCCTTTCATAAGGAGTATCACAAAAGAAACAGAGGCCCTTAGCCCACTTCTCGGCCCGCTGAGCAGGGGTTAGGGTCTTGGGTTTGTGTTGTAGAGTGGTGCTTTGATTTGAGTATGTGCTTTTTTGGGTTTGGGTAGTGGGGGTGGGCAAAATGGCCCGTTGATTTGTTGGTTTTAAGGAGAAATCGGGCCTGTTAGGTGGGTTAAATTTGTGGTTGGGTCTGTCAAGCGGTGGGTTGTATTTGTAGTGTAGTTGGGTTGTGGGTTTAAGGGCCGAGAGCGTGGCTTCCTGCAGCCTGGCGTATTCTACTGCCTCAGCAAGGGTTGTGGGTGTGAAGGCTCGGGTGAAAGGATTGATTTGTGGGTTTAAGCCACCAATGAAACTCTCAACGAAGTAGCTATCACTTAGGTAGGGATTTTTCAACAGAATCAATGCCTTCAGTTCTTCGAACTCCTCCAAATATTCATCAATACCTCCAACCTGTTGTAGCTTGTTAAAACGCTCAATTACTTGCCCACCCAATTCATCCCTAAATCGAGCACAGATATCCACAATAAAATCTTCCCATAAAACGCGTTACTACGAATGTAATCATAAACCAGGTCTCAGCCTTCCCTTGGAGATACAGGGACGCAAGCTCTACCTTCTATTCGACGGGGGTTTTGCAGAGATGGAAATACTTGGAACATTTTTTTACCCAATCCCTGGGGTTACGACCATCAAAAGAGGGAAAATCAATTTTAGGGTTAAAATGAAGGAAGGGTCTACCATTTACCTCCTCTTCGCGACCTCTCTGACCTACATCATTCCCTATTAGCATGAAGTTGGGTGGTTCCCGTGGGCTCCTCTCCATGTCTTCCCCAGTTTCTTTCATCTTCCCCACTGAGATACTCAACTCTTTGACACCCGCCATTAATCGGTCAAATTTCTCATCCTGCTGCTCCATGCGTGCGTTTTGGGCTTGTAACTGCTAGGACAAGGCCGTTTGTTGATCGGCCATTTGTTGGGTGATACTGGCTTGCTGCTCATGCATTTTTTGGAGCATTCCTTCAAGGATTTTACTCAACTGTTCCAACGCCGCCATATGACGAGTTTGAGGCGCCAGCACTGAACCAGGATATTGGGGTTTGGCTCTGATACCAATGATACAGAAGAGCAGGAGAGGCACAAATGGAGAAGCACTCTCAAGGTCTTCTGATCTCAGCTAATGAAATAGCAGAAGAATTTAGAGAGAGAAAATGGGAAACAATTGGTTGTTGTATTTTTGTATTCATTCATAACTTTTCAAGCCTCCACTACCTGACTATATAACAAAAAGATTCCCTTTCAAGTGTCCTTAATTGTACTGAAATTAGAAATGCTGATAAATAAAACTAAACAACAAAAATAGCTCTGCCACCTCATCCAATTTGTTGTCATGGGCTCGGTTTGCTGTCAATTTCCTATATCATCACGCATACATGCCACCATAAATATATTCCCCAAAGCTTAACTAGTAGTGAGTATAATTATTAAAATCTCGATCTTGATCTACGATTCTATGATCCTAAATCCTCAATCCAATTCTGATCAAAGATCCTACGTGGGTTAATTTCGATCCTAACTGCCCCATGGATACTGTTAGGAATAGTAAATCTTGTATTGTTTCCAATTTGTTCATAATTTTGTTTCTTTGTTTCTTTATCTTGTTTCTTGGTTTGTTAGGGAGGTTGGTTATATATAACCTTCCTCTCCCCCTTTTATCTCTTGAGTTGAGATCATCAATAATATTGAATCATCATTTCTCAAATCTCACTCCCTCTTCTCTTTTTGGTTTTCACCAAATTTGGGTGAAATTTAACATGGTATCAGAGCATGGTTAATTTTCATGCTACTGTTTCCTTCGTCTTCCTTTTTCCCCTGATTCACTTATTCTTCCTCCATTTCACATTCCATCTCTTCTCCACCTCCAATTCCACAACCAATCTTTATCCTCAACCACCGCAACTGGCACCGCCGCCTCTCCAGTGACCACCGCCTCCTCCAGCCATCGTGATCGGCGACGGCCTCGCCATTCTCTCCACTGCCACGAAGTTCCACTCGAAGAGAATCCCTTCCTCCTCGGAGCTTTCGACGGCGTCGACGGCCGCGTTCGTACAGATTCCGTCGACGACTTCCACCTCGACCGCGGCTTCATATCTTCATCACTGCCTCTTTCTCTGGCTCCCACATATTCGCCGGTGGTTGTCTTCTAGGGTTTCTACGGCGGGCGATTTCAGCCCCGAATTCGACCCAAATAGAAGTGAGTTCGCCGATTTTGATCTCATCACCATCGTGAAGTTCGAAAGGGGTGTGGGGTTGAAGCTGAAGAACGTTTAAGATAGTACCGTTGGAGGATTCGAGATCGGTGAGGACCCATTTGCAGGAATCTGAGCTGAATTCGATCTTGAGGTGTTTGGAGGAAATTCCGGCATCTTTGATTGGAAAATGGTTGTCTCGGACAACTCGAACCGATTCGACCGATTCGAACGGTGGATGTGGGGTCTAGGGTTTTCGATTTTGGGGTTTTTCGTTTTTGGTTGGTTTGTTCGTAGGGATTGGTTTCTTGTTTCTTCTTGATTGGTTTTGATGAGCCTTGAATCTTTGATTGGGAAACGCTTTTCATTTTTGTTGTTAATCTTTGAGTGATGTTCAAGGAGGGATCCAAGTAGAAAAATCATTGTTGGATGGTTCTTGTTGTTGTTCTTGCTAGTGATCCAATTTCATGGAGACTGTTGTTTCTCCACGCTCCTTCCATGGCTCTGCTGGCAGCATCTCACGTGCTAGTTCTTTCAAGAAGCCTGGCTAAGCTGTTTGGTCCAGTATCATTAGATTGCTTTCATTGAGGCGGGTTGGAATCTCAGTGTCATGTTCTAAGACGCCTGAAGCAACTGTGTCCAAGGCAAATTTAGAGAACATAACAAATCGATCAACAGAGAAGCATGGCATGCGAAGTGCCACTTTCCCTAATGCATTTGAGGCATTTGTTTTTGGAAGTTTGTGATGAGACCAGCATTGCTGAATTACAGCTAAAAGATTGGTGATTTTGAAATGCATGTGAATAGAAATAACAGGGCCACAAATGCTCCGGTTTCAGTTGATTTGAGGATGTTGTGTGATCCTCTCTTCGTTCTCTCGTCCGATCAACCAGGAAAGTCTCTATTAGGCCATTGTATTCGCCGGAGACGACTATGATACCTGGAAAAGTTCGGCAACAATCTTTCTCTTTCTTTCGCCGTTTGACTCCACGAAGTTCATCCGTGTCTACGTCCATTTCACCCGCTATTAAGAGTTGTGGTGATGGCAAGGAAGCTGTTGGAGTTAAAGTTCAAGATTTCCATTGTTGGCAAATTGGAGTTTTGACACCCTCCAATTTGAGGGGGTGTTAGGAATAGTAAATCTTGTATTGTTTCCAATTTGTTCACAATTTTGTTTCTTTATATAGTTTCTTGGTTTGTTAGGGAGGTTGGTTATATATAACCTTCCTCTCCCCCTTTTATCTCTTGAGTTGAGATCATCAATAATATTGAATCATCATTTCTCAAATCTCACTCCCTCTTCTCTTTTAGTTTTCACCAAATTTGGGCGGATCTCGATTCTAACAACCTAGGGAGTAAGTGAGCAACGTTACACAACAAATGAAGAATACTGAATAGCAATTGTACTAATTAAAAATTGATGAAGTAAAACACATTATTCATCAGTTGGGGTATCCAAGCAAATGGGTTAACAAGTAAAATCGACCTTAATACTATGAAAATTGATTTGGTACGCAAAAACTAAGGGGTGTAGAGCAAATGAAGAATACTGAATAGCAATTCTACTGATCTAAGATGGCTAGAAAGTGTACTAAACTGCTAAATAAGTACCAAAAAAAGCATTACTGAAAAATTACAATGAAATGCAGTTAAACATGTGATAACATACAGAGAAGAAAACATTAAACAAAGGATGGATGTTAGAAAAAAAGGGTGACCTGACCTTAAGAGCAGCAGCACCACCACCATAAGCGGAGTATTGAAGAGCATGCATAAGCTTCGGAGGCATTGTTGGTGAATGTAGAGGAGAGAGAGGGAGAAAGGGGTAATACAAAAGGATTCCTGGTAAGACAGGGAAGGAATGATATATTGATTTTGTTTTGTTCACACGAAATGTGGTTGGGGACCTTGGCGGAGTTATTCTAGAATGTGATGACGTGGAGGTCACGTAGCCACAACCTCGCTGCGGCCCGCACCTAGGCCCTGTTCGTTGGATTTGTCAAAATTAGGCTCGGACATATTAAAGTGGATTGAATTGGACGGGATTGGATTGGACTGGATTGGATATAATGTTTTTTTAGGTAATTATGTTGTTGGATAGGCTACGTTGTCAGAATCCCAGTTGACCAGTCGAACCATTGGCTCGACCATTGGGGAATTGTGTAATGTTTAAATTGGATTGGATTGGATTGGTTAGAGATACAAATTCAAAAAACAGAGCCCTAGTTTCAATTACCGTCCTTCAATTATACTACCTCCGTTTTATATTAATTGTCATAGTTTTGACTTTTACGGTTTCCAATATCAATTAATGTCATTTATTTAATTGATAAGTTTTTAGATAATATGTTTATTAAAAATTGCAATATTATACTTTTATGATAATATTTTTCATTACGAATCTAATAGTGGTAATTTTATATAGAAATTCAGTTGTATATATTAAGAAATTTATAGTCAAAAATTTTGAAATTTGACTGCACAATTTTCAAAGACGACAATTAATATGAAACAGAAGAAGTATAAGATTGTGATCTATATGCTAAAAATGTTTAAAAGTTTTATATATTATGTCCAAAGTTTTATATTCATAATAATCAAATCTTAATATATGTGTATGTTCAAAAAATTCTATATATCAAACCTTATTATATGTATATGTTCAAAAATTTATATATATCATGTTCAAAAATTAATATATATAATTCCTTTCCAAAAATTATATCAAAATATTACCTACACAGAAAATCTATTAACTATACAAGACCAATTAATCAAAAAATTTGTCACGTGTCATTTTGTAATTTTGGATGGGACTGTTGTTCAATAATACCCTATCAACTCATATATTAAGGTCTCGTTCTTTTATACGGTTTGTGCGATGTGGTAGTGGTATAGTGCGGTGCGGTGAAATTTGAAAAAGTGTGGTAAATTATGATGAGAGTTGTGATAGGTGGGGTAGATGATAGAGAATGCGAAAAGTACACAAGAAAAGTGATTAAAAAAAATAAGGAAAAAAATATTGTTATTATGATTTTGATAAAGGGTAATAAAATTTGATAAAAATTAAATAATACGGTGCAGTGTGATATCACACGGAAACCAACAAAAGAACGGAGCCTAAATTAAAATATGACAACCAATATCAACTATGAAATGATAATATGGAATCATCTTATATTCCTTGTACTCCATGTACATTTTTTTTTTTTTTTTTTTGAGAACGACAACTTTTATTCATCCAAACTCAGAGCCTTCTTCACCAGGGTCACCATATTGGCAACCTCAAGGGGGTAGGAGTCCACCCATACATTACTGAAACTACTGTTTACTGCTAGTTTGGCAATCAAATGTGCCACTTTATTGCTTCCCCTCCTACAATAGTTGAAAGAAATAGCTTCAAACTGTGGGATTAATTAGACCCACACAATCCTGTATAATTTTCCTAGCATTTGGGCTCGGTCTATGTTTTCCAAGCAGGCCATCTATCATCGCCTTGCAGTAAGATTCAACCTCCAGCTTTCGTTCCCTGCTCGTTTGCAATGTGCAGACCGCGCCTAATTGCTCCCGCTTCAATGGCTTCCACGCTCCACGTTGTCTCTACCCTTTGGGCTTCTGCGAACTTGACTTTCCAATCATGTGATCTGGCCACGATTCCCCACCCACCTTGTTTGTTCTGCCCTATCGTCGTCGCATTGTGTGCATCTTCAATATAATAACCCAAAGAAAATCACCCCTTAATACGTATTAGTTAACCTAGTTAATCAAGGTTAAAAGTAATTTTTATTAAATAAAGCGTGTGTTCCAATTTTTCTAACCAAGTGTGTGTTTTGTAGAACTTGAACAGTGTAACGATTATCGGTTTTTTTTAAAAGAAAGATATTCATGTCAAGCCCTCCTCCTTAGTTCTCTTTATAAATTCTTTTTATCCTAGTTACCTTGATATTAAGTTTATGAGTAAGTCTGTAAATTTGGTAGGTAAGTTGTGGTATGGTAAATGTTATAATTTTGGTAACTTTTGGTAATTTTTGGAAATTTATGGTAACATTTGGTAACTTTTGATAAGGATAAATTCATTGTATTTGATGGGAAATTTATTTTAAAAAAAATTTTGTATAGGGAAAAAAATAAAACAAAATTATATTTAATAAAAAGGAAAATTATATTTAATAAAATTTCGGCAACTTTTGGTAATTTTTGGTAACTTTTGGTAATTTTCGTTAGTTTTTGGGATCTATGTACCTATCCTAATCTACCCTAAGGGAAGGGTTGTAAGTTGTTGGATTTTATTTGGGCCTCATTCAACAAGGTAGAGGAAGGAAGTTTTGGGCCAAAGACAATAAGGATATATATATATATATATATATATATATATATATATATATATATATATATATATATATATATATATCTTTTCCTGGCTTACGCTTTCGGGAAGCAGGTGAGGCAAGCAATGACAGCCTGGGGCTTAGTCATCTATCTACCACACAGGAATGGAGACACCATCTGGAAAAACTTTGAAAAACTAGTAAAGAAACTCAACTGAATTGTGCTCTTCTCACTGCGGTCTACCACATCTGGATCAAAGGAAATAACCGTGTCCATAAAAAAAAAAACATGGCGCTAGTCCACAGGTGATTGCAACAAACGTGAAAAATGATGTCATGAACAAAGTCCTTCTGGTAGCAAAATCTAGGGAAAAGTACAAGAGTCTTGTTAACATAGTACTTAGTATGTGAACTCGAGGGATCCTCCCCTCATCCTCCTGTGTGTGTGTGTGTGTGTGTATATATATATATATATATATATATATAGGATAATTGGATTCTAATAATCCCTACTTTCACGAATTGGACAATAGTGGACCGTACTTTCACTTTGTATTCTGGTGGTCCAAAAAAAAAAATTGGATTGTAGTGGGATATTTTCAAGGGAATCATAGATTTTGTATTGCATTTGATTCAAAACTTAGTATAACACTTTACAATGATTTTTAATGAATTTACAGCGTTGTCCCAAATTTTTTTCATTGTTTTACTATTTTTTACGATTTTTTCACTTTTATTATTTTCTAAACATCATAATAATTATTCGGAGTCTCAAAAAAATAATTTAAAAAATGTTTTAGAAATTACAATTCATTAACTTTCTAAGGGCAGGAACGAAAAAAACAAAACCAATATAGTGTAGGAATGAAAAAAATAAGAAGAATGTGGAGGTGGATTTGGTACCACTACAATCCAATTTTATTTTTTTTTTTGGATCACCAGAACACAAAGTGAAAGTACGGTCCACCATTGTCCAATTGGTGAAAGTAGGGATTATTAAAATCCAATTATCCTATATATATATATATATATATATATATATATATATATATATATATATAGGGAACGGATCCAGTAGAAAGGAACTTTAGGTTGGAAGGTAGGAAGAGAGAATCGTGGCCATCCAATCTAGATCTAATGGTTGAGAACAAAACCACTATACTCCACAGTAAAACAGCCACATGTGCCAAAAAAATAAAATAAAAAATGGGCAGTGCAATTATCACGTCGCGTGTATCAAGGGATTGCTTTTGCAGTTTACGTTAATTTCCTTTCTGGTATTCATTGCATGTTGGGGGAGTGATAAGAGATTTGGAGAGAGAAAATACAATCTTCACACACAAGGGGAAGGGCTAGGGTTCCAGATGGAGTTCGCGCACAGAGAGGAGTTCGTTCGACTTTTCCCCTGCAGTTCTAGTCGCCGAAAAGAGCTGCAATAAAATGCGAAATTCAGGGCTAGACGGCGGAGTATACACGATCCACAATGTCTGAGCTATGTGTGTGATTTTGGGGTAGACGACAATGGCGGAGTACCACCGGAACTAACATGTTAATGGAGTGGACATCAATTTTCTAAATTCACCATTTGAACAACTTATGGCAGGAGGTTGGGATGGCAACAGAGCAAAGAGTGGTCATCGACGAGGCGGTAGCACATGCCGGGTAAGTCGTTTTGGACAATAATTTTAGTTGGTGTACTTAGTTTGTCTGGGTTGGGTTCTTTCTTAGGTTTAGGTCGGGAGGACGGGTGAGGGGTTGGTGATTTGTGAAATCGGGGCCCCGGGTATTGGATTGAATGACAAAATTTTGTTTCAGTGTCGTATGGTGTGGCATGTTTACCCAGTAATTGTTTGTATGTGGTGCTGGATGGTATGACCATGTATGTGACTATGGTTAGATTACTACCCAGTGTCTACATGTATGTTTCCGGGTGCATGGGATATAATTGATACATGCTTGAGCACTTGGCCACAATTGATGTTCCATGGCCACACCACTATATATGTGTGATTATGTGATCAGACATGGTGTGGTCAAATATGAAATTTGTGTGGACCAATATTGGGCATTACCACAATGCGAAGATTAGACCACGACAACTTGTGCAAACTAAGTGAGCCACACACTACCAGTATATGTCCACATTACAGTATGTGTCCACACGTACATTATGTGAGCCACACGTCCAGTCTACCAGCCACAGAATAACAGTACATGTCCATGCTTGCAGTATATTTCCACACTTACGATATATGTCCACACTTACTTTATGTGAGCCACACATCCAGTCTACCAGCAACACACTAACACTATATCTCCAAATCTACTTTGTGTAAGCCACACATCCAACCTACCAGCCACACTCTAATAGTATATGTCCACAATTACATTGTGTGAACCACACATCCAGTCTACCAGCCACACACAACCACATATGTCCACATTTACAACGTTTGAACCACACATCCAGTCTGCCCAACAATCGAATGCAGACTGGTTATATGTCTTACCACACACGTGTTCATGTTATGCACGTAATTGTGTGAACATGCCTTTATTGATAAATGCGTCGTATCTTGTGTTCGTTGTGATTGATTCATATGTGCTATGCACGATTGGGGGGGGGGGCGAAGTTGTTTGCGCCTGCGAGATGGACATGCGATACTTCCTATGGTGTGTAGACCTCAGACATAGCTGCATATACTTGATCGATAACTACAACAACACCCGAACCCAAGTGGACGTTGCATATGGCCCCATTGAACGTATCGTGGTTAGTACCATCAATAGCACATTTGCTCGCCATTTAGTATATGCAATATTTTATATGTATGATATTCGGTGTGCGTATTGTCGCAGAGCACGCTTGTCCGCCGGTTTCTGTCCCATGTTGGAAATCCGCTCGCTAAGATGATCGTTGGTGACAATGTTAGGAGGAGGTCGGCGATGGGATGTCGCTTCAATGACCAGGGCACCGACAACAACATTTATTGCATGCGCCATATGAAGAGGTTCTTTGGTTAGCCAACAAACTGGGTATTGGGGTTCAGGAAGGACAAAATGCCATAAATGAGTGTATGACAACACAACATCTTCTCCTATTATTAAAACCTGTTAATATGACCTCCCCCAACTTTTTCTTTCTCTACTCGGCACAGGTGAGGGCAGCAAAAATACATTCACTACGAATCAACTACTGTTACAATTTGGTGATGCACCGTAAAAACCAGAAGAGGGCGACTGTGTTTGAGAACGCCGATTGGTGGAGGAAGTGCCAAGCGCTAAAGCGCTAAACCACCGTGCAGACAGCTTTTGAGGTGCACCCCAACTGATGGCCGGATCATATGTCCAGCCCACCAATATTTTGTGTTTGTATCCCCCTTTTTTTTGTTGTCGATTGTTGCAAACAGTACAAACGTGTGGTAATCTAGTAGTATTGTAATGACAATTAGTCGCAACAATATCGTGTACACACTATGCAGACACTTGTACAAGTTACGTCATTTTGAAGCAAACATTGGCATGTTAATAATTTTACCTTGTACTATGATATATTTTAACATCTGTGTGAACATGTTCAAATATTGCACTGCTGTGTGTGTGATACTCAAAGTCGTTTGTGGTTGTATGGGAATATTGATGCGCCATTAAAAGGTGTGTCTCGACAATGTCTACTATGGTCAGAGCTGACAATGAAGCACATGCAATGCTAGCGTGATTATGAAAATATACCCTCTGCATTGAGTACACATGATCACTTAGCAAAATAACCCCTCCACCCCTCCCAACAACACACCACAATGCACCCTTGAGCATGCAAATGTACCTCTCTGATATATATATGTAATAAATCATCAAGTCACCAATTCACATCAAATTGCCTCTGATGTCAACAGTGGCCATAGACAATGCTAGGTGTGGTCTGATAAAAAACATAACACATTCCGATAGTTTGTGTGGTCAGATTATGGAACTATACTACTTGGGTTGAATATAAATAACCATACACTAAACAAAGATTGCGAAGATCAGACCACGAGCAGCCCCGTGCCAATCCCAATAAACTGCCCAACTATCAACATTGTCATAAACTACGTTGAGTGTGATCATGTTAGCAATATACCACAATGTGAGCGTGAGTGTGCAAAAATACTCTATATGTTGAATATGTTTAATCAAACATCAAACAAACCACCCGCAAACACATGTCAAAGGGACATGGAATTTATATAAAAAATGATGTGACAAAGCATACATAATGAACATGGCCACAAGAATACAGTGGATCGATCATTTGTTCATTGTCACATGCCTGTAAAGTTCGATTCGAGTGTGGTCTAACACCCGTCACCCCCCACCCCATTAACGGGTGCGCACAATCTGTTAACTGTGGTCGTAGTCATCTCTGGTGTGGTTAGAATTAACAATGAACCATGTCGAGACCATGGCTCTACAAACACAATATCTACGATGAATATACATATTCAAACATCACCAGAAAGCACATATAGAGATATCATCGCGATACAGAACTTTATGCAATGTGATCATTTAAACGTCCATAATTGGATTGGCCACACGGTGTCAGTGGTGTGGCCGACAATTCATTATTCTATAAATGCTAAGTCCAATACACAAGCTATCCTAATTTCAAAATTTGTTTACCAAATTCAACAAGTGCTGAATACTAACTCATAGTAAAGTTAGACAATAATAAACACACAATGCAAAAACTCGTGCAACTCTGTTTCTATTACTTCACGCCTCAGTGGTAGCGTTCAGGGCAATTCTTACTGTCGTGGTTGGCTATTTGGTCATAGAAATTGCATCTTCTTGCTGATGCCTTTTGCTGCACCGCAACCTCGATCCCGCTCTTCTTCCGCTTTGCACGTCCTTTAGGGTTCGCCTTCAGCACATGTATTGATATATAGTTTGGATGGTTATAGTCAGGGTGTAGACATTGAAATAGTTAGTGTGGTTAGTCCACCAATTTGCCAGTGTGGACGGTCAGTGTGACTCGCCTTCAACACAGTTGTTTTGAATGCGATCACATCCATCACATATGCATGCACACATACAATGTCCACACTTACAATGTACGTGGTCAAGGTCAAAAAATACAAGTGTCCACTCTTATAATGTACGTGGTCAAGGTCAAAAAATACAAGTTGTCTGCCGGGGCATATAATATACAATGTGGACATACACATAATGGTTGTGGCCATAATATTACAACAAATCTTATAAATTTGATGGTGTGGTCTGTCAGTGTGTCAAATCCGTCGTCATCGTGATCAATTCCATAACCATGCGTTATTTTGAACTCGATCACATCCATCACATGTACATGCTTATTGTTGTCTGCTCAGGGACCAACACACCAAAACATGCTTCGACGTCACCGGTGACCCCACTATCGCCTTCAGCACTGGCATTGATTTATAGCTTGGATGGTCATGGTCAGGGTGTGGACATTGAAACACTTAGTGTGGCTAGTCCACCAACTTGCTATTATGGACGATCGGTATGGCTCGTCTTCAACACAGTTGTTTTGAATGCGATCACATCCATCACATATGCATGCACACATACAATGTGCACACTTATAATGTACGTGGTTAGTGTCAAAAAATACAAGTGTCCACTCTTATAATGCATGTGGTCAAGGTCAAAAAATACAAGTTGTCTGTCGGGGGATATAATATACAATATGGACATACACATAGTGGTTGTGGCCATAATATTACAACACAGCTTATAAATTCGACGGTGTTGTCTGTCAGTGTGTCAAACCCGTCGTCATCGTGGTCAGTTCCATAACCATGCATTATTTTGAACTCGATCACATCCATCACACATACATGCACTCAATCGGGGCCCAAGCATACAATGTACGTGGTCAAAGTAAACAGTGTGTACACATAGTGGACATATGCATACTGACTGTGGTCATATACTTACTGATCGTGGCCCTGACATTACAACCTACGTACCATAACCCTAAGGAATACTACTTCCAACAGCGATGTGTGTAAGCGCCGGCGGGTTACATCATCATTGCAAACTACAACTACAAGTGGGGTTCTCCATTGTTTTCACGGGTATGCATGTCGTAAAGTGCAGCGACGATAGGCGAATACAAACGATTACCCCCATCTCTCCCCCGATGTCCATGAAATGGACATCATACTGTTTGATGCTATACGTCGGCAGAACAATAAACAAGGTAGATGATCGTATCTATTTGACGTCATTTTACTTGACACGTACTGTGAAGATCTCCTTTGCTTCGTTCGAATGCATTGTAATGGCGTTTAATTGTGATTAAATCTGCCCAGAACAACTTCCAGCATGCCATCTCCTATTTTTGGCCAGAATAATATCCCCTTCAATGCCCCCTAATACTTTTCGTTTTTTACTCCAACTAAATGGATTCTGTTTTTTTAAAGGCAAAACCACTAGCTGTTTTGTATATATATAAGTGGTTTTCATAATTTTGGCACATGTGTGTAAAACCAATCTCAGCCGTTTGATTAAAATGGATGGCCAGGATGTTCTCTTCCTACCTTCCTACCTGAAGTTCCTTCCTACTGGATCCGTTCCCATATATATATATATATATATATATATATATATATATATATATATATATATATATATATATATTTATATATAGGATAATTGGATTCTAATAATCCCTACTTTCACCAATTTGATAATGGTGGACCGTACTTTCACTTTGTATTCTGGTGGTCCAAAAAAAAATAAAATTGGATTGTAGTGGGATATTTTCAAGGGAACCATAGATTTTGTGTTGCATTTGGTTCAAAACTTAGTATAACACTTTACAATTATTTTTAATGAATTTACAGCGTTTCTCCCAAATTTTTTTCATTTTTTTACTATTTTTTACGATTTTTTCACTTTTATTATTTTTAAAAAATCATAATAATTATTCGGGGTCTCAAAAAAATAATTTAAAAAATGTTTTAGAAACTATAATTCATTAACTTTCTAGAGGCAGGAACGAAAAAAAACAAAAACAAAATAGTGTATGAATGAAAAAAATAAGAAGAATGTGGAGGTGGATTTGGTACCACTACAATCCAATTTTTTTTTTTTTTGGACCATTAGAATACAAAGTGAAAATACGGTCCACCATTGTCCAATTGGTGAAAGTAGAGATTATTAGAATCCAATTATCCTATATATGTATATATATATATATATATATATATATATATATATATATATTTGAAAGGATAAAAGTATAACCATTCAATAAAACAAAAAGTAAGTGTTACAACCCTATCTGCAGAGGAAATCTATACAATGTTTGAAACATTGAGAGCGTTTTGATAAGAACAGTGTTCTATCGCGAAGTACAGTTTTGATGGCATGTTGAGTGTCAAGGGGGGATTTCCTGCGGTTTTTGAAACTAGCCAAGTTTCTAGCAACCCAAATGTTGTAGATGTAGCTGGTGAGACAAGCCATTGAGAGAGTTCTCTTCCATTTAGAGGTATTCCAATTTAGAATCCTCTTACACCAGTGTTCAAAATCACATCCTGTAGTGGTGGGTGAAAGAGTAGAAAGCTCAGTTCTGACCTCGGTTGCAAAGGAGCACGAGAAGAGTAGATGATTAGTGGTTTCCTCTTCGTTACAGCATAGGGGACATGCAGGGTCAATATGCTGTGAGTAATGTTTGATACGAGATTTAGTTTGGAGCCTTCCATGTAGGGTAATCCAGGCTATATAAGAGTGTCTCGGTGTATTGAGCTTATTCCAAACCAATCTTGCCCAAGGCCAGTTTGCATGGGTTCCAGACAACCATTCATATCCAGCCCGTACTGTATAATTCTGATGAAGACCAGTTGCTGGTTTGAATGTGTCACGTACCCTGCAAATTTTCTTAAAATACCAACAAACATCATTGGTAGGTTTGTAGTCCCGCCAGTTTACTCCATGAAGATACCTACCATGGATCCATTTGATCCAGAGGCATTGCTTATTATTTTGAATGGCAAAGACATGTTTGGCTATGAGGGAGGTATTCCAATTTTGAAGGTCTTTCAGGCCCAGTCCCCCTTTTGATTTTGGCCTGCAGACAGTGGTCCAGGCAATAGGGGGTTTTCCTGTAGTTTTCATCCGCACCCCAAAGGAAATTTCTACAAATTTGGGTAATTTCCTGAATTACAGCACGAGGAAGTATTAGGATTGAGGCCCAGAAAGAGTATATTCCCATGAGAACTGTAGTGATAAGAGTGACTCTCCCAGCATAAGAGAGGTTGTTGGACTGCCAGAGATGAAACTTAGCAGTGATTTTCCCCACCAGTCTGTTGCAATCCAATTTACTCAGTTTACCCGAAGTGATTGGCATGCCAAGGTAATAGAAAGGTAGAGACCCTTCTTGAAAATAAGTTTGCTGAAGGATATCTTCTTTGATATTTTGGGGCACTCCACTAAGAAGAATAGTGGATTTAAGGGGTTTGCAGCAAGCCCCGAAACATCTTGGAAATGATGTAATGCATTCAGTAACAGGTTTACTGAGAAAGGATCTGCAGCACTAAAAACCATCAGGTCATCAGCAAAGACAAGATGATTTATGTATATATGTATATATATATATATATATGTGTGTATATATATATATATATATATATATATATATATATATATATATATATATATATATATATGCGGTATTAACATACTCTTAGAAATTTTTTAACTCTCACTCACACTCACCCTCCCTCTCTTGTTTCTCTCTTTGCCTGCCTCACCCATACCCCCCCCCCCCCCAGTGACCCTTCCTCTCCCTCTCTGTCTTTCCCGCCATTGCACTGCCACCACCGCATGATCCAGCGCCACCGCCCTTCTCCTTTCCTCTTTCTATTGTGTGGTAATGTTCTCCATTCTCCACAATCACTCTTGTATGAATTATTACATGATTATAATATGAATTTTTAGGATGTTTTAATGATTTTACAAAACTTCAATCAAGTATTCCATAAGATCAAGTGGTGGAGATTGAAGGTGTAAAGGCACAAGAGTGAGATTGGGTAAGTAGTGATGAGTTTTGTTATTTTAGTGAGTAAATAAGTAGGGATTGTTCAAGTTATGAACATGCATGATGTTTAGAAGGATTTTTTTACTGTGAAAGGTTGAATTCTTGGTTTAAGTTTAGTTGCATGTGGGTAGATTTGGGTTAGATTATCAATTTGGTGAGTTTCATAACTTTTGATATAAATGCATGATGAGAATAGGGAATTCAATTATGGGACGTTTTTTATTTGCATGCATCCAATATAGACTCAAATGAAGGTTTTCTGTATGTTATCGATTCTTAAAATTTACATTTATGGCTGGGGAGTATGTTTTAGGAAGTGACTAAGGTGGATTATAGAGTTTAAACATGCATGCAAGCAATTCTTTGAGTAGTTTTACAATCTGGTTGAATTTTGGAAATTCCAGAGGGTGTAGAGTGTGAATTTAACCCATTTTATGGTATAATTAGTTATCCTAAGATGTTAGCTAAACCCTGGTTTTTGAATCACGAAGTTTCGATTTGTATATCAAAAGTATGCCCAAAATCGTGAGGAGTAGCACTTGAATGCGAATCTCTGAGGCAGTCTGGAAATCAACGTTTTTTGTCTATTTAGAAACCTTTTTAGGTTGAGTGTTCAGCATAAAAGATTTAGAGGATTCCTTGATCTTTCTGGAAAGGTATATTTCGTGGGCATATGATACCGGGAGTGAGAGTTAAGGGTCTTTAAGACGGGGGCAGTAATCTGAAATTTCCCCAGAAAATTTAAGTGACTGGTTTAAGTTCATGACCAAATCTCGACCTGTTTCCATAGCCAAACCAAATTATGGTCAACATGAAAGTTTTAGATTACTCCTCCAACTTTCCGTAGATAGCTTACACACATCATTCTGATGAGTATAACCTGAGTTAGGATTCTCCGAATAATTAATGTCGGTAACGGTATGTTTTGGGTTTTCTTAATCACGGTTTTGACCCTTATGTTCAACTTGAAAGTTGTAGTACATAATTTTAGCTTAGCAGAATGTCCTCGTGCTCATTGATACGATACTTGTAGGGGAAGTTATGGCCTTCCGAGTATACCTTGAGAAATAAGTTCATTATCTTGTCGTCCTAAAGATTTCATTAAACTACCCTTCACTACTTCCACCTAAGTTAGATCCTAGCTAACTCATGATTCTTATTCTTTTAAAGTCATCTCAAGAGATCGTTGCGCTCGAACTGTTCAAATCCTTGCCAATCCAGTGTGTGTGTTTTTGAAATCGCCAAGTCCGTATATTGCCTTTGAATTCTAAGAATATTACGATAATTTAGTTATTTTTGTTATTTTATGAATTTTATAATTATGTTATCATATAAGTGATTACGAAAAACTTATGTTTTGAAGTTTAAAAGTATAAGCAAGTTTTACTGAGTTTAAGTTCCTACATAGTTTATTGAAGAGTTCATGTTTCCTTAAGTTATTATGTTATACGTCTTTCATGGTGGAAAATTATGATTAGTTACCCATAATGGGAAGGGTGTTCACAAGCGTTTGCTTTTAACTTAATTTGATTTAAAAGATGACAAGGATGAGTTAGATTAGTAAATTCGTAAGAGGTCAAGATTACAGGAGTTTTGATCAAGTAAGGTTTTCAAATTTTCAAAAATTTAAAAGGCCCCGTCCATGTTTATCGTGCCTTAGAGCACCCCATGGAAACCGTGCTTGAAAGCACACCATGTTAGTTGTGCCTTAGTGCACCCCATGTTATCTTGTGTCTTAGTGCACACTAGGGAAAATGGTTCCTTAAAGTGTACCCCATGGAAATCTGGCCAGTATAGGATAATATCTACCATCCGGATCTCTCGATCGGTCCATGCGCATACGGAGGCTTAGCCGATGATCGCAAGTAGATGACCTTCTAGTAATTAATAAGGCAACCAAGTGTTTAATTAACTTAAGTTTTACATCTTCTAAGTAAAGGAAATTTCTAAGATTTTCATGTTAAGTCTTCAAGTGTTGCCTTGTTGAACCCAAATCGACTTTAAGTTTTAGTCCCATAAAAGTTTTATATATTAAGCTATGGAATTTGTTCTTTGTCACTTACACTTCATTATGTTCAAGTAAAGGATCCATGATTATGGTTTCGATTATGGTTCGGTTTTAATGAGCATGTTAAGTTTGGCTTTATTTGGTAAGTCTCTTTTATTTATGGTTTACTTTCCTTTCTTTTAATTTTGATGCATGGTTGGAACCGCGCTAAAGTAAGCATTTAATTTTGCTAAATTAATTTCTACCGTTTAGGCGTATACGTACTGAGTATAACTCACTCTTCAAAGTTTTGTTCTTGTTTTAGGAAGCGGGACTAAAGGCAAAGGTAAAGCCCCGGACGGACAAAACCCTAAAGCTACCTAAGGAGATCAAAGGTGAATTGGAATAACTTTTGATGCACGGAGAAGAAATGTTTAATTGTTGGATTGTATCACTTTTGGGTTGTGTTGTGTGGCCATGTGAACTTGTTTGAGTTAAGTTGTGTTGGTGACGATGTATGATTTAAGTTAATTTTGTGCTTTGGTTGTGTGTTGGGTTGTGGTTTAGCCTTGTCCTATGAAAAGGGGACAACGGTAATACCCTTGGAAAAGTCTTCCGCTGCGCTAATCATTAGACTAAGTGAGTAATTAGCTTAATCTGATGATTAATATCCTGGGTGTGTTACATTCAACCAGCCCCGCTTCGGTCCCAGCCACATTGGCAGGGTTTGTGCTCGAAAGGTGTCTGCCTCATCTTCCTCGTGGCTTCTCAAGTATCTATGCTGGTACTCAAGTGCCCAGTTGGTTAGCTTGAAAGGGTCATGGTGACTGCCATCATGTACTCGTCCGCAACATGTTGTCCACATCGCCCAGATCAAAGTTGCAAAGAAGCCTCTCTTACTTTTTTCCATTTCCTTTAATTGCATCTCCGCCCATCTTCCGGCATCCACCGAACTCCTTGAACCCACTTCGAAGCGAAAAATGTGGCATTTCCAGACCTCTCGTGCCAGCGATAGTCAAGGAAGATTTGGTTGTTTGTTTCGTAGTCCTCCCCACATATGTTGCATACCGGATCAATCTTCATCCTACGATTTACCAGGTTTGTTTTGGTGGGTAGAGAGTCACACCACATACTCCACAGACAATGCTTTGCCCTGGGTATAGCATCCATGCTCCACAACACCTTGCCCCCTCCTCTTGTGCGCGAGATGTAGGGGTGTCCAAAAGCGGTTAACCGCTATTACGGTTAGCGGTTAACCGATTTTGCGGTTTATAGTTTTTACAAACCTGAACCTTAACCGTCTAAAGCGGTTAACCGCTTTTGAAAATCAGAAACCTAAACCAAACCTAAACCTGCGGTTAACCGCCTTAACAATACGGTTAACCGCGTTTTTTTAATTATAGTTGGGGCTATTTTAATTATAAATTTTTAAAAAAATTTAAAAAAAAGGGGCGTTTTTTTTTTTGCTTTTGAATTTCTCCAAATTTCACCAAAATTCCCCAAACATGGACAGTCAGATAGTAGATAAATTCAATTTTTTTTTTTAAATTGCATATATGGTTAACCGTTTTTCCAAAATTCAAAACCGAAACCTAAACCGTTAATACCGGTTTGGTTAACCGAAACCATAAAAATAAAAAACTCCTACCGGTTAACCGGTTTGACCAGTTTGGTTTTACCGGTTTCCGGTTTAGGTTAACCATGGACAGCCCTAGTGAGATGTCGATCCCCTTTCTGTGTATCTTCGAGATTCAAGGTCCTTGGCGAGTCTATATGTCGACTTCACTAGAAACACGCCATCATGCGTTGGTTGCCAAATGATTTCGTCCGGCCCCAGTTGTTCGCTCAACGGGATGGCTAAAATCTCCTCAGCTATCCGTTTTGGAAACACATACCCAACAGGTTCTTTCCCCAGCTTCCTGTTTCGTGGTTAATAAGCTCCGCCACATAGGCATCTTCCTCAAGAAAATGAGGTCGAGTTGGTATTTCCCCTCCTGTTGTGTGCGTCAGCCATTTGTCCCCCTACACCTTCACATTGAAACCATTTCCAATATTCCATCTGCATCCTTCTTCCAACAAAACTCCAGCACTCATATACTCCTCCAGGTGTAGCTGGGTTGATATGCCAGTGATGCTTTCCATAAATCGTCCCTCGGGAAATACCTGGCCTTCAGCACCCGTGCAGCTAGTGAATCAAGGCTTTGGACGATTCGCCACGCTTGCTTCGCCAACAGAGCTTTGTTGAAACAATTGAATTTTGTAAAGCGTATGCATCCCTTCGCCTTTGCCTCGCACATTTTCTCCCAAGCTACCCAGTTGATACCTTTGCCATCCTCCGCTTTGCCCCACCAAAACCTTTTACAAGCTCTCTCCAAAGTATTGCAAATGGAGATTGGTAGCTCAAGGCATTGCATCATGAAGGTTGGGATGGCTTGCACAACTGACTTGAGGAGAACTTCCTTCCCTGCTTTTGTGAGATGTTTCTCTTTCCGGCCTTTTATTTTCTTCTAGACACGGTCTTGGACATGTTGGAACACTAGCTTCTTTGACTGCCCAATGTAGGTGGGCTGACCAAGGTAGCGGTCGTAAGTCTCAACTGCCTTAAACCCAAACTCTGTTGGAGCATATTCCTCATTTGTTCGCTCACATTTTGGCCATACGAGACTTCCGATTTGTCCAGATTGATCATCTGCCCGGATGCGAACTCATTGATTTTCAGCACTCCAAGACTTGTAGCGCCTCTTCCTTTGTAGCTCTTACGAAGAGGAGGTTATCGTCCGCGAAGAAAAGGTGGGAGATCGATGGAGCGCTTCTCGCCACTTTCATCCCATGGACCAGACCTTTAGCTTCCCTATCTCTAATGATTATTGACAAACCCTATGTACATATCAGAAACAAGTAAAGGGACAAGGGATCCCCCTGACGGAGCCCCCGGTATGGGAGGATCCCATTTGAGGGGTTCCCGTTCACAAGCACCTGGTATCGGACCGAGGTCACACATCTCATAATCAACTCAACGAACTGTTACGTTCCTCAAAACCCAAAGCCCCCATCATTCTCTCAATGAACACCCATTCCACTCTGTCATAGGCTTTACTCATATCTAGCTTAAGGGACATGTGGCTTTTCTTGGTGCGTTTGGGCCGCTTTCTAAGGTAATGGACATGCTCAAAAACCACGAGGATGTTATTCGTGATGAGTCTTCCCGAGACAAAGGGACTTTGGTTCTCATGAATGATGTGAGGGGGGATGTTTTTTAGTCTATTGGTAATACTCTGACAAACGGCTAACAACTAATAGTTGATTAATACTCTAACCCTATATATATGAGAAGACCCTAAAAATAATGTTTTGACTTCAGCCAAGTAATTGGATCTCGGACCTAACCTTCACTACTAACTCCTAAATCCAAGACCCTAAAAATAATCATTTTGGCTTTAGTCTTTAATTTTTTTAGGTTATTGTTAATATTTATGGTTACCTCATATAAGCAAGACTATATTAGGATATGTTGTTTTATAAATATACATTTTAAAATTCAATAAGATTTGTGAATATTAATTAATTAATATCAATTAACAACCATTAGTATCCACCGACACCTAGCACCATTTTAACTTATACTTTTTATTAGAATTCTTTTGTGTTTACGCTAGTGAGTCCTTTTCTAATTGTAATGGGAATATAAGTCCTTGAGTGTGTTTTACTAGGAGTCTTCTTTTTTGCGTACTAAAGTTCTTTTGTGTTTACGCTAGGAGTACTTTTCTAATTGTAATATGAATCTTAGTCCTTGAGTGTGTTTTACTAGGAATCTTCCTTTTAGCGTATTAATGCTCACCGTCAATGCATAAATAGGATTTCTTTCACATCTTTTCAATGACAAGAAATCAAAGAGTAATTTTTTTTCTCCAATATCTCGTTCTTCTAATTATTTTTCTTAATGGTATCAGAGAGAGATTGAAGGAGAGGTTGTGACCGAGATTATTTACGGCATGATTTAAGGGACGATGAGAAACCGAGAAATAATTCAAAACCTCAGTGATTGATTGATAGTGGTGCTTCTGCTCACATGACTGGTGATGCAACAATATGAAGAGATATTGAGAATATTCAACTTGTGGTAGTTGATTTACCCAATGGTACGAAAACGGTTGCCGACAAGCAGGGAAAACTTTTTCTGACAGACAAATTACAGCTGCATCGAACACTTTTTGTTGCCTCTTTAAATTGCAACCTTAGTTTGTTTATCATTTGTGTAAGGATTAAATTGCATAGTCACAGTTGATGAAAATTATTGTATTCTGCAAGACCGCACCTCAGGGATTCTAATTGGTATAGGCAACACTGTGATGTGGTCTACTTCTACAAGGACCATTAGGGAAGTACGAAAGCTAATGTTGTGCGTACTGGCGGACTATGGCATCAAATTTGGGGCATCCTTCAAAGGAAATATTGCATTTTCTTCATAAATCCTTACAAGGTACCAGTTTAGCTATGGATAGTGATGATGCTTGTGAAATTTGTTTTAGGGAAAAACAAACTAGGAACCCATTTGTTGTTAGTGAAAGTAAAGCTAAAGGTTTGTTTGATATCATTCACATTGACATATGGGGTCCAAATGGAGTTTCTGCCTCGTGTGGTGCACATTATTTTCTTACTATTGTGGACGATTTTAGTAGAGGTGTTTGGGTCTGTTTGATGACTGGAAAGAGTGAAACTGCAAAATACTTGAATTTTTTTACAGTAATGGTACAAAATCAATTCGGGAGAAGCATTAAGGTAATAAGAAGTGACAGTGGTTTAGAGTTTAAGTCAAGAACCATGAAAGAATTTGATGTCGAAAGAGGGATTTTGCACCAAACTAGCCGTGTAGAGACACCTTAGCAAAATGGTAGAGTTGAGAGAAAACATAGACATATCTTAAATGTTTCTCGAGCCCTGCGTTTTCAAGCCAACATACTAATAGATTTTTGGGGTGAATGTGTTAAAACAGCGGCCTACTTAATAAATTGAACACCAAGCAAATTGTTGAAAGGGAAATCCCCATATGAGTTGATATTTGGCACAAAAACCCAACTGTGATCACATTAAGGTGTTTGGATGCTTGTGTTATGCTCAAACTAAGACAACAGAAAAATTTGCCCCTTGTAGTCGCAAGTGTATTTTTGTCGGATACCCTCTTGAAAGAAAAGATTGGACTTTATATGATCTTGAGAATCATGAATTCTTTACGAGTAGGGATGTGAAATTCTTTGAGGAGACTTTTCCTTTTAATGCACTCAAGACCAAGACAACAATCCAATGGTGCCTATTTGGAGTGAAAACAAATTTTTTGAAGATGATTTAGGAAACCCATCGATAAACAAAAATGATTTGGCCCAATCAGTAGAATGGATCTGGATGAAAAAAATGTTGTTGATCAAGTGTAGGGATGGTAGTGGATCCTGAACCTGATCTAGACCCGACCCATTTAGGCAAGTCTAGGTCCAAAAAATTGGACCCTTTGGGTCCGGGTCGAGTCTAGGTCCACTAAAAAATTGGCGGGTCCGGGTCCACGTCTAGGCATGGATCCTTGGACCCATCAAATATATATATATATATATATATATATATATATATATATATATATATATATATATATATATATATATATATATATATATATATATATATATATATATATATATATATATATATATATATATATATATATATATATATATATATATACACAAAGAAAACCCTAGGGTATTAGTATTCTTAGAATTGTATAAGGCAATAATCATGAACTTTGTTTTTTTTTTATTTTTGCATTTTAAGTTGTATAGTTATATTTTTAGAGTTGATGTGCTCATAACCATTGTAATGTTTTTATTATTCTTGATACTAATAATGTTCAAGAATGCCAAAAGTTCAAGACTTATTTGGATGAGTGCTTTAGCATTAAGGACTTTGGCCCTCTTAAGTATTTCTTGGGTATTGAGGTAGCCCTAGACAACGAGGTATCTTCCTTTGTCAGCGTAAGTACTCTTTGGAGATAATGAATGAATGCGGCCTCCTAGGTGCCAAGCCTGTGACCTTTCTTATGGAGCAGAATAATAAGCTTGCCCTTACTCAAGAAAAGGCTCTACAAGATCCAACATTAGATAAAAGACTTGTAGGAAGATTGATCTACTTGACTTAACCAGACCAGACCTCACATATTTAGTTCATATGATCATTTCTAAGTTCATGTAGAATCCAAAGGAAAAACATATGGAAGCAGCAAAGAGAGTGGTTCGCTACATTAAAGGTTCTATTGGACAAGGAATACTTTTACCAAAGGAATCAAACATGCAACTAGTCGCCTATTTTGACTCAGATTGCGGAGCCTTCCCGACTACAAGAAGATCTCTCACAAGGTACTTCATTACTTTAGGAGGAGCCCCTATGTCGTGGAAGACCAAAAAGCAAACTACTGTATCTCAGTCGTCTGCAGAAGCGGAATATAGGTCAATGGCAGTTGCTACTTGTGAGCTTATTTGGCTAAAATAGTTCTTGACTACCTTAGGTTTTTTGCCCACACAACTCATGAAATTATTTTGTGACAATTAAGTAGCCGTCCATATTGCTACTAATCCAGTCTTATCTTGAGCGAACTAAACATACAGATATTGATTGTCAATTTATACGGGAGAAAGTTGAAGACGGACAACTTCTACTCAAGATTAACACTCAGCAACAACCTACATACATTTTCACAAAAGCTCTTGGCAGAGACGAGTTTTAGTATTTGGTGTCCAAGTTGGGCATTGTCAACCCTCATGCTCCAACTTGAGGGGATGTATTAGAATCCTTTTGTGTTTACGTTAGAAGTTTTTTTCTAATTGTAATAGGAATATAAGTTCTTGAATGTGCTTTACCAGGAGTTTTCATTTTTGCGTATTACAATCTTTTTGTGTTTAACGTTAGAAGTCCTTTTCTAATTGTAATAGGAATCTAAGTCGCTGAATGTGTTTTATTAGGAGTCTTCTTTTAGCGTATTAACGCTCACCGTCAATGTATAAATAAGATCTCTTCACATCTTTTCAATGACAAGAAATCATTGAGTAATTTATTCTCTAATATCTTTTGCTTTTAATTATTGTTTGTTGATAATTCCAATTGGCTCGTACAAACACCTGGTCAACACACAGTGACTAATTACGATACATCAATTTTCATCAGCACAGATGAAATGTAAAATACTTATAGTAAGTTTAAAAAGAAAAAAGCTTCGTTTAGTACTAGATGCTCAATACTTTTCTGCCCAGGCAAGTATTATGGGGTAACAGCCAAAATGATGCAGCCAGTCAAAAGCACCCCGTCAAGTCCACCTACATGAATTAAGTTGTGGAAGAGTCCCCACTCCCCACTCCCCACTCCCCCACAGGCCACATACAGCCACAACTGATCGAGTGAGGAGTATAGTATAAGCTTTTGTGCACTTGAGGCACAATAAGTGGTGAATGAGTTGAAAATAACAACAGTTTCCCAAAATACCAAAGAATAGAAAAATATGTGGAAAACAAACAAAAGCCACTGGGAAATGGGCCATCAGTAATATTATTCAGTACTGGTCAATGACAGTGAGATAACTGAGAATAGATAGATGAAGATCCAACAAGTAGATGAAGCCAATAAAGCAATAAGATTCATTGGCCTTCCTTGATATCGGAGCTCCTTCTGCTTCAATTCCTGTGTCCCTTCTAACCCCAGCAGCCTTTTAAAACACTTTGCCTAAATCAACACTTTTACTTTTCCCCTTCAACATTACCATTCATTCTTCTTCAATTCCTCTTTTTCAATAACCTAATTAACCTTAGCTTCCCCAATAATTCCATTTCCCAAACTCTCTTTCTCGATCTCTTTCCCCAAATCCCAATATATAGAGCAATTTAAGCAGAACCCTTTTGCTTGTTTGTTGCATGAAAAAGCCCAAAACACCAATACTGCTTTTAGTTTTACTCCCAAATCACAAATGCATCCATCATCGTCAACAACAAAAAGGTACCTACATGGAGTTAGACTGGTTATCATGGCCACCCTCATCATAATTTCTCTAATGCTTTTTTCTCCCACTTCACCTCAAGGTAATTAATCAGTCAATGTTTATTCTACTTAAATTATATTTAATCCAGCCCTTCCACACCCCCTCCCCAACCCAATTTTTCTATCCATACAATTCCCATACTGATGCACTGTCCATCTAATATACTATAATATTGTACGGTCTCTTCAAAGTATATTTTAGGGTGCGTTTGGTTGGTCAATAATTCCGGAGAAATGATCAATTTTCTCGGGTTGACTTATTTTTCCCATGTTTGGATGTGGATTGACAATGAGAAAATTTTCACGGTGGACCCACCATTTTTTCCATTTTCTTAGGGAAAATTTCTCTTGAGGGGCTAAGGGAAAGAAAATTTTCACGGTGTACCCACCATTTTTTCCATTTTCTTAGGGAAAATTTTTCTTGAGGGGCTAAGGGAAGTTTTTCCAGAGAATTAATATTTTCCCTAATATTCCTATCAAACGCTCCATTGGCTATTAATTAATTTCTGGCACTAACATATGCTAATAATACTTGTAATGTTGTATTTAGGCAAACAACATTTATGAGCTTCAAAGTAAAGGATTTTAGGTACGAATCTTACTAGTATATAGAGTAAAATCAACATATGTGTCGTCAAATTAACAATCAACATTTATGAAATCTTGACCTCATATGATGGAAACCGAGGACAATCTTCATCACATGTGGGATTCAAGGATTGCATCTACAACCTCTGCCAAAAATATTTGTCAATTTCACTAAATTTTACCCGTTACAAATTACAATATGTTACTATATAAAATTACTGTCATTATAAAAATACTTTACTAAAAATTCTAAATGTATTAATTTTATGTCGTAACTCATTTAAATTTATGAATAGTTAACGGTCATAGTCTAGTCAAATTATAATTATGCTCATTCCCACAAATCTCAACATCCATAGTAGATCCATGTTAACAACTCTTAGTGTAATCCACTTCAGCTTTGGCAGGGTCCGGAGCTCTTATACGGTTGGTGCAGTGGGGTAATAGTGTGGTGCAGTGGAATTTGAAAAAGTGTGGTGAAGTGTCGTGACTTGGCGTGAGAGTTGTAATAGGTGGGGTATGTGCTGAGAGGGAACGTGAAAAGTATAAGAGGAAAGTGAGGAGAGAGAAAAGTAAAGAGATATATTGATAATGATTGTAGTATGGTGAACTGTGCTAGAAATTAAAAAGTGTGGTGTGGTACTGCAACCTACCGTATAAAAAAACGGAGCCTCATACTCGAAGACAATTTTTATTTATTTTTTTTCCATAGAATTCGTAAACAAGTCTAGAGTTTAATTAGCAATATTAATAAATATTTTTTTATTATATTTTATGTTTTTCTTCTAATTTTATTTATTTTTTTTTCTGGGGTTTATAAGCAGAAGCAGATGAGGGGATGATATCAAGTAGTAGTAAGAAGAAGGTGAACAAGAAGTTAGTGCTGGGTTCAAGGCCACCAAACTGTGTAAACAAGTGCATGAGTTGTAAGCCTTGTATTGCGACACTGGTGGTACCTCCTCGTCACCAAAATTACAAGCCTTCAAATTCAATCTCATCATCAAAATCTTATGAATATGGATATGGGGGAAATAATCACGATAGCTATTACCTTCTCTCCTGGAAATGTAAATGTGGGGATAAATTGTTTCAACCATGAAATTCATCAATTATTAATCAATTAATGTAACCCAGTTAGCTACTACTCTCCCCCTTCCATATTATTCCTCTCTCAATTGATTGACCTAGTCTCTAATGTTACTTCTTGATTGATAATTTCTCAAATAATAATTTATTACTCCCTCCGTTCTATATTAATTGTCATAATTTTGACTTTCACATTCTCCAATGTCACTCTTTGATTGATAATGTCCTAAGTAATACGTAATTAACAATTGCAATATTATACTTTTATGATAGTATTTTTCATTACGAATCTAATGGTGGTAGTTATACATATATGGCAACTCATTGTATATATATATAGATAAATTTTTGGTCAAGAATTTTAAATTTTGACTGCACGATTTTCAAAGACGATAAGTAATATGGAACGGAAGGAGTAACAATTGCAATTAGAGTTGGAAAAAACTGATCCGACACGATTATCGACATGAACCTAACACGATATTAAACATGTTTAGGTAGAAATTTTCAACCCGTTTAATTAAATGGGTTGACACGGGTTAGGTTCAGGTCAGGATTTTCGACACGAAAAAACACATACTTAAACCGTTTAGTTAGGGATGTTAAATGGGTCAAGTCATGTGCTCGATAATTGTTACCAAATTATATCGTTTATCAATAAACTTAGGTGAAATTTACAGTTAATACTTTTTGAAATATACTTAAAACTTGTAATCTATCTATTATCTATTAATTATATTAAAACAAAACATATGTATCTAACAAGTTGCCATGTGGCACTCCAATGTAACCAATTGAACTCTAAATTTTTGTAATTAAAATTAAACTCCAAAATTAAAGTTCGCTCAACTTCCTATTTTGAATTGATAATTTATTTTTTGAAGAGTTTAATCACTATAAGCAAATTAATTGATACTTTATTACAACACAGTTATGAAAACAACTTTAAATAAATTAACTATAAAAATTTACAATTATCAAAATAATTTCTTTATTTCATCACTATTATGAAAATCACTATAAATAAATTCAATGTAAAACTTTTACATCATAGAAAAATAATATTATATCAATCATTTTGAAAATGTAGTTATTATGAGATTAATATAAATTATACGATAATATGAAAAACAAAAAAATGATAAAATTTTTACATATTTTTGTTTAGAAAATATATTATAATTAATAGAAAATAACAACACTTCATTCACTAACTGATAAATAATTATCTGATAAATACTTATAATATTTCATATATATATGTTTTTTTTTTTGCACAAGGTATTTCATATATATATATATATATATATATAATAATTATTTCAATTTTAATAAGTTTAACACACCTATTTTGTCATAAAATGTTTGACACACATAATTCTTGATAGTTTAATAATTGACAATCATCCCGTGCATCGCACGGGATATATAGCGCTAGTTATTATATTAAAACAGAACTACTAAAGCAAATAAGTTGCCATGTGTCACCATTTTGTAGCTTTGGTTGAGTTCCAAACCTATTTTCAAATTAAATTAATATTTTTCTTCTTTTGGTAAAAACACTTAATGATGCAATTAGTATAGTAAATAATTAGATTACTAGTTATTAATTAATATATGTGCAGTTCAGTTACGCAACATTCTTTGCCTTTTCGCGTCCGTGCATGACCATATGTTAATTTGTAAATATTTAATTAATCAAATTAATAGCAAGAATTTTCATTTATTTTTTTTTGTTTTAACTTACACATTATTAATAGGATTATTGGACGTCAATAATACCAACTTTGGGGGTATTGGAGACTAATAATACAAATTATTTTCTTGGACACTAGTAGTACCAACTATCGACATATTTTCCTCCAATAGTACACGACCGAGTTGTTATAGTTTTAACTCATCAGAAAGATGATGTGACTCCATAATGTGTGACGTGGAAGGCGGAGGTTGGGTAAAAAATGTTGACGTGGACACTAACATGCATTCTATGTCACATATTATGGAGTCACATCATCGTTTCGATGAGTTAAAATCATAACAATTTGACTGTTAGAGGAAAATAGGTCAATAGTTCGTACTGCTAATGTCCAAGAAAATAGTTTATATTATTAATGTCCAATACCCCCAAAGTTGGTATTATTGATGTCCAAAAACTCTTATTAATATTTATTATACAACCTTCCAATAGCCTTTTGTCCTTCTTAATGCTTACTAATTTTCTATAAATTGCACAATACTCACACACATCAACATTTGTACATTCTTTTATGCAACTCTAATGTCTCCTATATGTACATATTTTCACCTTTAATTATGAGGTAGTTTCATATTTTCATCATTGTTGTACATATTCAAGAATATATACTTGATTGTGCTTTTTTTTTTTTTGCGACATGATTTTGTCTTCCTTTAATTAAAATATATAATCAATTCAATGCAATGTTATACTTACTTGATCAAAATATTATGGTAATCTATATAATATTTTTGTTAATTACTAAATAAGTGTATCTTTATTGTGATTTATTTTTTTACAGTTGTAATTTATTCAAATATATAAATGAATAATCCATTGGTCATTATATTGTACATGGAAAAAAAGTGAAAATCGTGAGAATAAAAGCCACAAACGTAAGGCAGATAAAAGATACACAAATCACAAATGTGATATTATATCAATAAATATTATACATTGGTATTAATAATGTTATGGCCTATGGAGAGAGGTGGGGGGGGGGGGAGGGAGGGCTGATAGGGATGGTTGAAGTGAGATTAAAGATTGACCCAGTGTAATTGTAATCATCATAGAGTAAATTTATCTTTATTGTTTAACTTTTATTTAACTGATCACGAATATTATTGATAGATATGGAGGGTCGACAACACGGATCTTTGACTGAGTTCCATCACCACTTCAAGAGGAGTCGCAATTTGAGTGCTCCGATTTTGGGAGCCGTTGTAGGGTGCGTTGGGTTAGTCATCTTACTCATCGCCATTTGGATTTGGTTTGTGATTAGGAGGATTAGACAGACACCCCTACCCCCACCCCCATCGGTCCCCCTTATAGATCATTCTCAGAGAGGTCGACTTGTTGTTGACCTCTTTGGAATTTTAAATTTAGTTGAGTTTTATGATTATACGGAGACGGAGGAGGATTCCACTACCTATGAGGACCAGTGTAGCATCTGTTTAGATAGCTACACCCCCGGAGAGACTTTGCATCTTCTCCCTAGATGTAGGCATTTGATTCACCACGGTTGTTTAGTGGATACATTAGCTTCATTTCGTACCACATGTCCTATCTGCTCTGTAGATATGGTATAGTCTTTCTAGGACGTTTTTCTACTTTATTATGCATGTGTATGTTTCAGGATTGTTTTGTATATATTTATATTTTTATTTGAATTTGTACACGGTCTATAATGAATATTGTAAATAAAATTAATTTGTTGAAGATATTTGACTATTTAAATATTGTGTGTACACGTGTATAAATAACAATTATTTGCTTAAGGTATCCGACTATTTAATTTTTGTGCTTACCTATAAAACGAACAATGTTTTTGATCTCTGATCACACAAATTTCTTCATTCTTTTCAATCAAAGGATGTAATAAAATGGTCACTCATAATAAAATATTCAAATTGGCTCATCTTGATATTCAAAAGGAGGATTATTTTTTGTCCCGTGCAACGCACG
Source organism: Portulaca oleracea (assembly GCA_029582165.1). NCBI lineage: Eukaryota > Viridiplantae > Streptophyta > Magnoliopsida > Caryophyllales > Portulacaceae > Portulaca > Portulaca oleracea. The sequence continues at coordinate 35,674,872 of CM055873.1, read as the reverse complement.
TGCAACGGATGGAGGGTCGAAAACACGGATCTTTGACTGAGTTCCATCACCACTTCAGGAGGAGTCTCAATTTGAGTGTTCCGTTTTTTGGAGCCGTTGTAGGGTACATTGGGTTAGTCATCTTACTCATCGCCATTTGGATTTGGTTTGTGATTATGAGGATTAGGCAGACACCCCTACCCCCACCCCCATCGGTCCCCCTTGTAGATCATTCTCAGAGAGGTTGGCTTGTTGTTGACCTCTCTGGAATTTTAGATTTAGTTGAGTTTTATGACTACACTGAGACGGAGGGGGATTCCACTACCTATGAGGACCAGTGTAGCATCTGTTTAGATAGCTACACCCCCGAAGAGACTTTGTGTCTTCTCCCTAGATGTAGGCATTTGATTCACCATGATTGTTTAGTGGATACATTAGCTTCGTTTCGTACCACATGTCCTATCTGCTCTGTAGATATGGTAAAGTCTTTCTAGGACGTTTTTCTACTTTATTATGCATGTGTGTGTTTTGAGGATTGTTTGGTATATATTTATATTTTATTTGAATTTGTACACGGTCTATAATGAATATTGTAAATAAAATTAATTTGTTGAAGATATTTGACTATTTAAATATTGTGTGTACACGTGTATATGTAACCATTATTTGCTCAAGGTATTCGACTATTTAATTTTTGTGCTTACCTATAAAACGAACAATCTTTTTGATTTGTAATCACACAAATTTATTGATTCTTTTCAATCAAAGGATTTAATAAAATGGTCATTCATAATATAATATTCAAATAGGCTCATCTTGATATTCAAAAGGAGACTTATTTTTGTCCCGTGCAACGCACGTGCAACGGATGGATTTGTGAACTAGTATCGAGAAAAGTTAGGTACGATAAATGTAATTTCTTAAACATCAGGGGTAAAATCTTCTTTTCATAGAACTTAGTAGGGGTTAAATGTTATTAGTAATTGGAATGTAAGGGGTCCTTTCATGATTAGACACCATTATATTATATCTTACACCTCATGCATCATAGTGGAATAATTAAGAGTAGTAAATTTTTATCAAACTGTTTTTTTGTTTTGTGTTGCTTAATCAATTATACTTTTAATTTAAAATAAAGTATTAAAGTGGAGGTGGAAGATGAAAATTTAGTATAAAATAGAGGAAGAATATATTACCTCTTAACATTTAAGATGAAATTGAAAATTTGTGTAGGTGCAATTAGAAGAATTAGCTGCCAAACTCATCGGTAAAATTGTGTATAAATTAGAATTGTATCATATTTTATAATGAGAATGAAAATTCTTTTTCCTATCAAAAATAAAAAATAACTATGGAAATGAAGATTATAAGATGTAGATTTAGAGTAGTAGGAATAATAGAGTGCTAAACTTTTCGTATGCTTATGTGATGTTTCATGACCTTTTTTTAAAAGAAAAAATAAATTATGTATTACTATATGTTGACACATGGCATCATCTTAGTTGGGTTGGTTTTGTTTTAATATAATTAATATAAAATAAATTAAAACTTAGTAATACTTGAATTTTAGTTAATTATTCCCTCCGTTCTTTTTTATCTGTCATTTACGGTTTTCAGTGTCAATTTTTATTAATAATTTCTAATATAAAACTTTTATAGAAAAATATAATATTATACTTTTTTAATAGTATTTTTTATTACAAATCTATTTATATCAATTTTGTATGATGAATCATTATACAAATTAAGATATTAACGGTCAAAGTTTTTGCCAAAATTCCCTAGACGACAGAAAAAACAAAACGGACGTAGTAGAATTTTAAAACAATTCATGCAATAAAAAGACCAATTAGAACGATTGTTTTGATGGGCTAAATATGATAGTCATCATTCTTTCCTCATTCTTCAAATCCTTTATAATTTTAATGTGAAACCATTATTGCAATTAAATCAAAAAATAATAAATAAGACAAAATAATCCGTACATTACATGGGTATGAACACTAGTTTTAACTTATATTTATATTTGACTATGAATTAAAAGACATCTCCTTATATATAACTCGAATTATATTACTCCGTCCGTTCCATATTAATCGTCATCTTTGAAAATTGTGCAGTCAAATTCCAAAAATTTTGACCATAAATTTCTCAATATATACAATGAATTGCTATATAAAATTACCACTTTTATATTCGTAACGAAAAATACTATCATACAAGTATAATATTGCAATTGTTAATAATATATTATGCAAGAAATTATCAATCAAATAGTGATATTGGAGACCGTGAAAATCAAAATTATGACAATTAATATGGAACGGAGGGAGTATCACATAAACTGTTGAGTTTGACATATTATTATTTCGATCTCACAATGAGTTGTTTTGTGTATATGAGTTAATGCTTGAATGGGTAAATTAGTAACTTTATCTTAACACGTTTACTTAAATGGGTAAATAGGTCAAAATCAAGTCAACCCGTTTAAAATTTAAACGGTAAACGGTTTCAATTTCCAACTCGTTTGATAAATGGGTTAGGTTCAGGTCGGAGGATTTTGAACCCATTTAAGTTTGACACAACTCGACCTGACCTATTAGCCAGCTCTAATTGCAATATTATACTTTTAAAATTTAAACGGTACAAATCTAATGATAATAATTTTATATGACAAATCATTATATATATTCATAAATTTACGGTCTGAAATTTTTAATGTTTGATAACACAATTTTCCAAGCGGACAAATAATATGGAACGGTGGGAGTACCATTAAGTTGAACTTGGGAATATGGATGCGAGTTTTCATTAATATCTATCAAATGAAATTAACTACTCACTTTGTTTCATATTATTATTTTCTCCTTTGGATGTTGTGTAGTTAAACTTAAAAAATTTTGATCGTAAATTTATTAATATATATACAATGACTTGTTAAATAAAATTACCATCATTAGATTCCTAATGAAAAATATTATTCTAAAAGTATAATATTGCAATTTGTTAATAAATACTTATATAAGAAATTATCAATCATAGAATAATATTAGAGACCGTAACAGTCAACTAAAAGACAAATAATAAAAATACTAGTCATATGTATATTCTAATAAAGCGTATCAATACCATGCATGAGAGAAAAAGGAGAAAACTCGCTTAATAATTACTGTTGCGAATTTTCTTTTTCAAACTAGATGTACATTTTATCTATTTGAAGTTCGATCTTGAGTATTTTAATACAGTAATTTATCCATCTCTTTTTATTTGTCACTTTCAAAAAAATTGAGAAATGATTGTAACATAAAATTTTAGATAGAAACATATCAAAATGATAAAAGTATTCTTAATTATTGTCAAATTATTGGTTGCAAAGTTATTATTAAGTATTATTTCCGTCCTAAAATGTTTGTTCTTTGACTGACATATAATTATTCTTAAACTATAATGAGTTAAAATAAGAAATTACCGCCATTAAAAAGATATTTTACTAAAAATTACAATGGCAGTAATTTTATATTGTAACTCAATATAGTTTGTAAGTAATTAACAATCAAAATTTAGTCAAATGACAAGATCTTAGGACCGAGGTAGTATAAAAATAGTAAAATTGTTATTGAAAATGTAAAAATGATAAATAATTAAGGATATAAAAAATTAATTAATTGCACAAATAATTAGGGAAGGTCTAAATTATCACATTTTATGTGTGGTTAGGAGTAAATTATCATATTTACTAAATTATCATATAAAAATAGTCTAGAATTCAAGATTAGTGTGTGTGGATAGGAGTAAATTATCATATTTTATGGATATCTATTTAATTTCCATCACATATATATAATTTCTTTTGAAAAAGATCATATTAAAAAATTTGTAATAAGTATTGATAGTGGTTTTTTAAAAAAATTAATTCCTTAGAAGATCTAAATATACATTCTAAGAAGAATCATATAGTCAAAGATTTTACACATGCCTACCAATTAATCAATTTTCCCTTCCAAAATGGTGTCAAATTGCATAACATCTATGCGTGAGAACTCCTTCTGTAACACCCTGAAAATTTAATTATAAATCTAATGGTCAAAGTCTAACGTTAACTAACATTACAACGAAAGTCTCATTCCTTAATTGGGCCTGTCGTATCCTCAAAGGAATACAAGCCAAGAAGGGGGGGGGGGGAACCTAACAACTGCTCTTCAACTTTAAAACATAACTAAACAACTTTAAATCCTGAAGTCAAACAACTCGATCAACATAACTAACTCCAATTCTTTCTGATTGAAACATAACATAAAGAAAACTAAGCACGCCATCCTCATTTCTAACTCTCGTCCCTAGCATAGAGATCTTCATCTGAAAATAAAACATTTACAAACACGAGGATGACTCAATAATGTCTACCCCTAACTATCAAAACAAGTTAAAGTTGATCTCAATTCATTTAGGGGAAGAAGTGAACCAGTCAAACCCTTTCACAAACCTTTGACCCTTCCCAGAAATATAAAACTATTTTCCTCAACCCAAACCAATTCATATTTTATTATGCGGGCGAGCTACCACATCCCTTAAAGCAACATAACAACCCGGACCCCAAATCCTTTGCCTACCACACGCTACGACTAGAATTATCGAGATATCACATCTCCTCTTACCACATGCTATGACCAAAATTGTCGAGATACCACATCTCCGCTACCATAGGCTACGACCAGAATTACCAAGATATCACATCTTCGCCTACCACAGGGTACGACCAGAACTATCAAACTATATCAGGGCATCCCTCATTTCTTGGTCCATAACCCTGCAGTCTGCAGGGTACCACATCCTGGTAATTGGGTTATCCCCTGAAACTCACTTAATGTTCCATTTTGAAATATTAATATCTTATGCATTCTTAATTCACAATTCTCAACACAAACCAACCCAAGTTCCCAAAACAAGTAACAAAAACCGCTTACAAAAGACCATCCCAATTTTCTCAACTCATAAATCAACAACCACGAACAATAATCAAAACAGATGGTCTAATTTTCCACATAAATCCCGGTCTTTAGGATGCAAATTCAAAAACATATTAGAAATCAACAAAGACACTTAAAGTGTATCCCAGTGGGGATTAGGGCATAAACATTACCTGGATTTTCCACTTCACTTCCACGAACACACTTAAGCTCATAAAACGACGCGAACTAGATCGTGCCTAAAATAGAATAATTATATAATGCGCCCTTCGTAGTTAGAATTAACTACCTTCTACTTAACCTTCCCCTAGGAACACTATGAGGTTCCCATCATTCATGAATTAATCATCTTGAACTACTCAACACATTTTGCACATAAACACACATTAAGAAGTTCACCACATATTTCACACATCAACATTTTGGTATAATTAAAAACTAGACAAATTACATCACATGCATTGCAAAGACCATAACTTGACTTTTCGATACTCTATGATGTTGATTTTAGACTTTCTGAAAACCTCGGGATGTCTACTAAAACTTTCATGTTGACCCCAAGACCTAAAATACACTCTAAGGTCCCCAAATTCAGCCCACACTCAAACTGGTCAAGTTCTGACTTAGGTCTAGTAATTGGGTCATAACTCGAATTATACACTTCAAAAGCCCGATCCGCGAAATTCCTATGAAATCTAACATCTTAGGGGACTTTCCAACCAAATGAATCGGTTAAAACACGACTACACAATTTATAGTGGCCTCTCCATTACAACCTAAAAAATTTGTCCCGTTCCCGATTTACTTTTGGTTGGTATTTCCGATCCTAACTCTAACCATCCGATCCAGAGACTCTAACTTGGGTACCAAAACAGTGGGCTAAGGTCAAGGACACCTCCTAACCCTCCTGACCCAACAAAGGCCCAACTTTCATTGTTAACTAATGCTAGAACCCCAGTAAACAAGTTTTAATTCTTTAATTAATTAACCTTTTCCTAAAACTTTTACTAATAATCAAGGTATCACTAACTTTTTGTCATCCAAGACTCCACAACCCAGGAAATCAAAACCATTAATTATAATCAAATTAAACACGTTAAATAAAGGGAAAATGATAACTTCAAAATAATAATGTGCCATCACTGCCATGTGATAATAACATAAAAACGAGATAACCACACAAAGTTCCAATCTTTACTAACATATGACACAAATTAAACTTACGAAACAATAGGAGATGTGGTACAACACGCTTTTCAAAGATTAGAACATAATGTGAATTATAACTAATACTTTATCAACAAGAAAACACAAAACCCTATACTCATTGTATTTTATTTAAGCACATGGAATTAGTGAATCTGAGAGAGAAAATGAGAGAGAATTGAAGAGGGAGAACCCATGGCTATGGCTTGGAATTCGGCTAGATTTTTAGGAAAGGAGAGGGAGGAGAAAGAAAGGGGTTGGAAGAAAGAGAATTGAAATTGGGAGGGTGATGTGGCAAGTCAAAGCTGATTGGACAGGTCAACATACACTCCTCCGCCGCCATGCCAGATTGTTAGTGTGTCACCGAGTTGTTCAGTTCTTAACTCGGTGGCGTGCTACACGAATCCAAGGGGCCCAAAGATCAAATTAATTAGAAACAAATCTAAAGTTCAGATTATTAAGTCTATTATGAGCCAGAGTTTAGATTATTTAAATCCAATTTCCCTTGAAAAAATTGTAATAACTATTGATAGTGTTTCTTTAAAAAAAAATGAATTCCTTAGAAGACCTAATTAAATATACATTCTAAGAAGTATCATATAGTCAAAGATTTTACACATGTCTACCAATTAATCATTTTCCCCTTCCAAAATGTTGTCAGAGTACACAACATTTATCCCCGAGAACTCCTCCACATACCTACATTCAAATCCCAACCAGGAAGAAAGTAGGAACGTGCCATTTTCATTGGTACAAGCATGACCTAAGAGGGCTCTTCAACAAAATTGGCAATGTGAAGGAATCAATCATATAATGGAGAAGAGGCATAAGTGGATGATATGGTTTCATACTTTTCTTGAGCAGGGAAAAGGTGGAGAAAAGCATAAAAAAAGATAAACGGAAGAGGCTATAGACTAGTAATTCAAAGAGCCAAAAGAAGATCAAAATCTTTGAAAACCAAAATAAAGCAAATTCAGTAAGGAAAGAGTAACCACAGAATGAACAACCTGACGGAATATATCAGTGCGGACGTCCCCTGTTCAGGCTTTGAAGCGTCCCAAGTTCCTTTCTCGGCCCTCGTAACATGGGCTAAGAGGGTCGCTTGTAAGTAATCAATAGTCAAAGTTTAGTTAAATAGATAATTATTTAGAAACAGAGGTAGTAAATGGATTACATGTGTTCGAAAAGTGAAATTATGAGTGATGGATCCGTGTAAGAATGTATGCATTCACTCAAGAACCCAGAAATATCACAGTTAATGTAATTAATAACAAGAATGTCTTATTCTGTCCCGAGGACAAAGGAAAGGTCTTTGCTATCCATCCAATAATCAAATAGAGACGTAGCTATATGCAGCGACAGTGTAAATTTGGGTTAAAATAGTAGATTTTGAAATTCAAACTGCTGATTAAGATTTCTGTTTTTTGTTTTTTGGTTAGGTTATTTTCAGATTTGAATGGATAACTTAGAATAAGTTGTGACAATTAAGATAAGTTATAATATTTTTTTTGGGAATTGTGTTTTTAGAGTGAATATTTTTTTGGGGAAATTGTGTTAGATTTGGATAAGATTGGATAAGTTAGGATAAGTTGGGAGAGTTTTATCCAACCTAACCAAAGAACTGGGCCAAGTTACCATATATTGTATTTTAAGGTTAAATAATACATATCGTGTATATTAGGGCTGTCAAAAAACTGTCCGACTCGGAAAAAACCGGGTCCGGACATCAAAATTACGCCCGAATTTTAAATCTGGATTAACGAACATGTCCGAATTTCAATTCGAACCGGGTCCGGGTTTTTCCGAATTTCAGAAGGAAAGTAGTTTTCAGTGTTTGCTGGGCCTGGGCGAGAAGTGAAAAATTGGGTCCAAACTCAAAATTTTCAACTTTGGAGCCTAAATGAAAAAACCCTAGATGAGTTGTCTTTTATATGCTGATGATTTCACTGTGCCGTTTTATATCCTTGGGAATTCATATAAACTTTAAGATCATCAAAAGACATTTTGTGTTTGTTTGGATCTTTTATATTTGGATTGTGAACTTGTAACTTTGGAGTTCGGAGTTTGGACTTGTATTGTAAGTATGAATTTGGTATGCTAGGGAAAAAGTGTTATTATTTAGTCAAATAGGTCACAGACTCACAGTGTCAAGCATGGTTAAACCGGACATCGGACATCCAGGTTAGGGTTGGGAAAAAGTGTCCGAATGTTAATTCGAACAGGGTCAGGGTTTGATGTTTTTTGTCCGATGTCCGATTGTCAGAACCCGTATTCGACCCGGACTCGGATTTTTGACAGCCCTAGTGTATATGTGTGAATTTGAGTCAAATTAAATTGAACTAGTGCTAAACCCGTGCGATGAACAGAGTATTTAAAAATAAAAATTTAATAAGAAAAAAGAAAACTAAAATAAAAATATATTTAAACCCATTTGATATATGTGATTAAACTCAAATAATATTTTTTTGAAAGAGAAAAAAACCAAACTATGATGTGCATACAAATTTAGCGTAATTTATTTTGTTATTGTTGCTCACAAATCCTACCAAAGTTTCCAGATTATGAGCAGGTGGAAGAGCACTTGTGCAGAATTTAATTCATTCTGCTCATATAAACTTCTGGAATCATACTTCATCAAACTTCACACCCCTCTTGACTTCTGACTCTGACCCAATGGCGGCGTCAAACTCCTTTTCATGATATACAAATTTGTATATTTTGAAAGCTTGAGTTGTTTGTGTAACACATTGTGCACCCAAAACTTTCCTCTGGGCAACGATAATTTATCATCTCCTTTCAAAATATTCAAATATTTTTAGTATTATTATTATCAAAAGCTTGGACTTTCCGAAAGAAAGAAAAATGAAGTATATGTAAAACAACAAAGTAATGGTTTTAATTATCTATTGTCTCGCCCATTTCTTAATTTGTATGAAAAAACTAAACCTCTTAACTATTTAGTTTTTATGAAAACAACAAAAAAAAATACTCTTAATTACAAAGAAATGGATGAAAGATAAAAAAAAACCCCAAACTATTTTAGTTTGAATGAAAATAGTAAAGAAATGGGTCAGTTGACGCATAATTTTACTAACCACTTAATTATAACCCACTCATGATTTTTAGTAACTGCTTGGTGTAATTTTTATTTTTTATATGGGTTATATTTAATTTGATTAGTTGAAAAAAATTATTTAAATCTGATTAGCTGAATCTCCTACTTTTAATCTCCTTACAGGATTTTATGGGACCCACTAAGATTATTATTATTATTATTATTATAGATAGCAGCAAAATAATTACAAATATTTGCACCAAAAAAATTAAATTAGTATATATTTATTTTCTGATTGGTTAGAATCTCTACAATCAATCTCCTTTCTCTATTTTGCGTGACCCACAAACTTTACTATTAATATTATATATAGATAACATAGACAAAAAAAGAATTATTACATGTGAATTTTCAATGAAATAATATTATCAGTTACTATAATTAATTTTCTTTTCTTCATAATATTTGCAGTTTTATAATTTTAATAACATATCAATTATTTATTTGTCAAATTAACTTTATTAAATATATTTTTTCTTTGATTTTTCTTTTGTGTTCACTATTTTTCTTTTTATTCACAAAGGTATTCTATTTTTCATCTACAAAAATATAAATAAATGTAAAGTACAAGTTTTTTTATTTTGAAGCTCGTGTGAACTATGGAGCAACAAATGATATGGGAAGGAAGGGGTAAAAGATTAATGTTTCATGATAAGATCAATTCTAGACTTTGTAGTACGGAGTATTTGGATTGGAAAACAATTTGCAAGCGCTGTTCATTTTGCACAAAATACGAGGAAACGCCTTTTTCAGTTTTTCTCCCAAATCCACAATAATAATCCCTTGGTCGCAAATTAATTATAATTTAATTAAATTTTTATCATTAATTATTGATAAATTATAATTAATTACAATATAAAATTAGCTTCATTGTAATTTTCAGTAAAAAAAATTTCTAACGATATAAATTTAATAGTATAACTTATTACAATTTATAAGTAATTAATAGTCGAAATTTAGTCAAATTATTAATTAATTTGGGAGAGATTAAGTAACTCAAATCATAGCATACGTGGTACGGCAAAAATACTGTATTGAAGTAGTCAGTAGTGTGTCACATCAATGACATCATAGAATAGAATGGGTCCGATAACAGTCTGATTTGGGCAAGTCCCATCTTCCCATATCTAGTTTATCTGTTCATGTCACATATACACAGTTACCCACTTTCAATTTTGCACCAGATATGTGTACCGTACCCTTCCTTTGTACAGGAGTTCTTATCTTATTGGGTGCCTTTTAATTTGATAGGGTCCTACTCATGAAATAAATTACGATCAATAAATGGGGACAATATTTAGGTCATTTTCTTTTATGCGGTATTTTGCGGAATGGTGTGGTAAGGTGTGATGGAATTGTGGCGAGTTATTGGTATATGGGGTAGGTGAGGAGAGATGATGTAAAAAATAGATGAGAAAAGTGAGGAGAGAGAAAAGTAATGATTTGCGGTAAAATGTGGCGGGTTGTGACAAACTACGGTAGGTTGTGGCACCGCAGTTTGCCAACCGCAGAAAAGAACATGACCTTAGTGTGGTTGAAGAAATTATGAGTACCAAGTCGCAAAGGTTCTTGAATCTTGACAATATATGTGTGAGGTGATTAGAGATAGCTGCAACATGTACAAAATAGTAAAACAAAATAACTAGGTAAGTTATATCAATCACATTATTTAAATATATGTATAAACATAAATTTCTGGGTCTAAATAAATGAAAACAAGAAAATAGTGAACAAATATAATTGTATTTAATTTCAAAAGATTTTGGGTACAATCTCTATATATTTGTTACATAATGAAATGTAACTCCTTCAATTTGATCTCCTTTGAATGAACTTGAATGAGTTTTGAATGAGTATGGTTTTGGATGAATATAATCTTGGAATAATATAAACTTGAGTGAGTATCATCTTGGATGAATGTAGTCTTGAATGAGTATAATCTTGGATGAATGTGGTCTTGAACGGGGGTCGTAGAGACTTAATCCCGATCAAGATGAAGCGGTTTGATCTCCCACGAATAAACGACACGATTCTAAACTTTGTTGTGCATATTGTCAGAGAGAGAGAGAGAGAGAGAGAGAGAGAGAGAGGAGAGAGAGAGAGAGAGAGAGAGAGAGAGAGAGTATGTGAGCCTTGAAGTCTTCTTTTGATGTTTTTCAACTTCCCCTTAAAATGAAAGGAGAATGGTCTCTCTTTATAGAGAACTTGGGTCAGCCTTTGGGCTCATTTAACTCTTTAAAAAAAGATAAATATTTATGTGTCAACTATGATTCGTGACTAATTTAGTTGGCCAAGATATAACGTCATTTAATTTTATAATTAAATGATCCACCATAATTAATTTTGAAACATGATGGGTTATAATTGACCGAATTAAAAATATCATTAATTTCCATGTGGCGAGTTTTAATTGGCTGACAAATTTTTGTCTTCTACAATACGAATTTTTAAGTATACTACTTCTAATTTTTAACAAGATATTGTGAGTAAAGTAATCTAAGGTCCTGTTCTTTTCTGCGGTTGGCAAACTGCGGTGCCACTGCCTACCACAGTTTGCCACAACCTGCCACAAAATATCATTCTACCATAATTCACCACAATCCACCACAAATTACTTTTTCACAATTACCAATACAATATTTATATATATACAAAAATCCATCACAACATACCAATAATCCGCCACAATTACACAACAACCAGCCACAATTTCACCACACCATACCGCGCCATATCGCAGAATATCGCATAAAAGAACAGGGCCTAAATGAATCACAGATATATAAATTTTTAAATATATTTTATCTAAGATATGTAACGTGATGCAAACATAGGTAAAATAAAGTAAGTTAAATTTTACTTACAAGAACAAACAACAAGGCTAATGTCGAGTAGTTTACTACTTTACTGTATTTTCCTCAATACTGAAATCTATATATTAATAGAAATCATTGTGGGTCCCACGAAATAGAGCCACAGGAGTGACTGTAGGGGAATTGACCAATCATAACGTAGAAAATTATTTTGTTTTCTATTTTCAATTATTTTTATTTTCAATCTGGATTTTATTTTAAAATTAAAAATCAGAAATTATGACTAATCCTTGACTGCTTTGGATTCCGAATTAAATTATTTTGGTGTAAATAATAATAATTATTTTGCTGTTGCCTATAATAATAATAATAATAATAATAATAATAATAATAATAATCTATATATTGTAATAGAAATCATTGTGGGTCCAACGAAGTAGAGAAATGGGAGTGACGGTAGGGGAATTGACTAATCACAACGTAGAAAATTATATTTTTTTTCTATATTTTCAATTTTTTTATTTTCAATCCGGATTTTATTTTAAAATTAGAAACCAGATAGTATCACTAATCCTTAACTGCTTTAGACTCTGAATTAAATTATTTTGGTGCAAATAACAATAATTATTTTGGTGCTGTCTATAATAATAATAATAATAATAATAATAATAATAATAATAATAATAATAATAATAATAATAATCTATATATTATAATAGAAATCATTCACATTTTAGGAAATTTTCTATTGTTGGATTACATGTTTTGTCGGAACAATTTATCATGATGTATTCCATGTAACAATTTTATTAATATTTCGTTTGGTTTATGTGTATGGACAGTTACTTATCCATGACTTTTATAAAATTTCAAAAGTAGCTAATTGATTTCTTTCCGTGCATCGCACGGGTTGAAGCCTAATATTCTATTAAAAGCTAATTTTATGGAATGTATTAGTCACATATGCATTATCATATACTATTTTTGTTTTCACATGCGTTGCACAAATGATATTAATATTACTTTGTAAACTAATTGTTTAAATTAATGAATTAACCTTCATCATTGATAGATTAATGTACATTAATTATATACGTTGGTTTTACAAAGTATTAATATATTAGTAGTTCAGACAAAGATATGATGCATATGGAGATATAATCCCTTAGGTGTACCCAATTATATATAAGGAACTAGTATTCAGATCCGTGCGTTGCACGGGACGAAAGTAAATCTCACATATCATTGATAACATTTTAGACTATGATGAATTGATGATCATAACTTTATAAGTTCGCAATCATTTTATAATAATACAAAATTCTACTTCAACATATATGAAATAAGTATAATGATCACAATTATCTTTACTAATACAATAATTTTCTCACCGACTATAATATGCTTCATATGATAAATTTCTTTATCATTTTAATTCTTCGAAACTCAAATTAGACAATAGTCATGATACATTATCTTTGTTTATATCACAATTATCTTCACTAATACAATAAATTTCTTCGAAACTCAATTTAAGATACATTATCATTTTAATTCTTTATGTTACAAACATTCCCAACACAAACATAAATAAATTTTTGTTTATATGTACTAACAATAAAAAAAAGAGTTTGATAATGATGGGAAAAATTAAATTAGACAATAGTCATGATATAATATCAAAATAAAAGATGAAGGATAATATTATTATATTATTTATATATGAATATTAAAGATAAGATGATGGAAAAATGAAATTAGTAATAATCTTTTTTAACATTGTTTTCCGTCTTTTAATATTTTCGGTTACTTGCAAATTTCAAGTACGTGACACACATTTGATAAAAGCCTACAACAATTATACATACAAATTAGTTAATTAAAAAATAAAGTTTAAAGAAAATTAAACATTGTTATAGATTAAAAATATAATGAGGACTCATAAAAAGTATTAAAATCTAGGTTTTTTTGTCACTAATAGTAGTATGAAACTAATTGTAAAACTCATTTATCATTTCATAAAAAATAAGTACTATTTTAAAATTGTCAAAAAACTATAATGTAGTAAAATGCAAAACAAAATGACTTGCAATGCTAGTAACTTTCAATTAGGTAAATTTTCAAAATATAAAGTTTGATATAATGATAAATTAATAAAATATTAATAATATAATTTCATCGTATAAACATAATAACTACGAATGTCTTTACAAATCTTGTAGTCTTCGCACCGGCCAAATGCGACGTCCAACGAATATGGTGCATCGAGCACATACAATCCAATGAAGACTTTTAGCCTCTTGTAATTTTTTTTTAAAAAATAGCAAGACTCACTTATTAGGATGAAAGAAACAAATCAAATCAATATCAAAATAGTTGGTCTAATTTAACATATTAAGAATTACAATAACCATATCATTGCACATAAATATTGCAATTGCCAATTAAGATAAAACGATAAGTCTTAAAAGAATGCATACCTCCATTGAGGTTATATATATATAGTGTCTACAATTTGCATTATATCCACGTGCTCTACCATCAGAATTAAATTTCCTTGTCAATTTCAGGGAATTCAACTCTCATAAAATTGACATCCCGTCTTTATATTTCATGGCAATCAAGAGCATCCAAATTAATAAAAAAAAGACTATTGATCATCATATCTTATCATGAATTCTCATATATGCCCAAGTAATTGGTTGAATTTGTAGTGCTACCAACTTTTTTGAACTATTTAAATATCACATGTACAAACCAATATCAATACTTAAAACAAAAGGAACAAATTCAAGATCAGTTACTATTATGATTAATATAATTTTGAAAAAACTAACTATGCATTTAAAATCCACCACAAAAGTTAAGTAATCCCTGTAGTTTGTATAATATAGAGACAAATTTAAATTTATAACCACAATCTAACATTTCATTGCAAGTAATAATAATCGAATTTATTCAATTCTCAATTAACAATATCTGTGTCAATTTATATATAATATTTAAAGAATAAAAATGTTTTAATATTATCTTCACTATACAATTGTTTCTCTCCATATGACAATGTATTGGACTTTTTGGACTTCAATAAAATCTGTAAAGAATTGTGTGCTCAAGGATAAAAATAATAAGCGGATCAGATAGTTTTAACAATAATATATAACGAAACAATTAAGTTGACATTACTATATTTTATATTATGGTTCATATGATATATGATGTACATTTTTAACTATTTGTATATATGGTTGAATGATAAAAATTAATTTGAGAAAAATAATATAAAGTATATTATAATATATAATATGTGACTTTGAATTGATCGTAAAATATGTGAACATACCTTTTTATCGCCGAGGATCATACTTTTAAAATGTATCATCGTATCTTTCACATTATAAAAATTTCATAATCTTGAAACTCTCGCCTTAATTTTCCAATCATCTTTTATAGGTAAAAGTTGATGAAGAAATGAATAAGACATTGTAACTTTGTTATGATAATTGATACTTTTGGAATTATAGTAATGACTATGACTATTTATGTGAAAAGATGAATAGTTGATATACAACTTCACCAAGATTTTTATAGGAGATTTTTTTTGAATTAATTAATTGAAAATTAAATATAAAACTATTTAACATGGGTTATTGGTTTGCCGTTAATAAACTTCATTTGATTGTTGCCTACAAATGGTTATTTGCTTTGATAACGGTAAATTGGAGCTAATGATATTAAAGATTAATAATAATTATACTTTAAAAAATAATTAATTATGAATTAAATATGAATGAACATGCATGAACGTTAACCTGGGTAATTTAATAAAGAACGGTGGTGAATGATATTTATGATTAACAATTAAGTATAAATTAAAATGAGCTACGGTTATGTTTACCAATTAAGTATCAATTAAGAATGTGGTTAATGGTTTAAATGAGGCTTAAAAAAAAGGTTATTTTTATATCATGACTAATAATTATTTGCATGTAACATTTTTTTTAAAAAGGAAAAATTATTTAGATAAACTTAGAATGCCCAAAATACCCTTATAAAATCACACTAATTT
Source organism: Portulaca oleracea (assembly GCA_029582165.1). Classification (NCBI taxonomy): domain Eukaryota; kingdom Viridiplantae; phylum Streptophyta; class Magnoliopsida; order Caryophyllales; family Portulacaceae; genus Portulaca; species Portulaca oleracea. Next base: position 35,658,723 of record CM055873.1, on the reverse strand, counting down.
CGATCCTCACCCTTTGTACCCAGAAATATATATGATATATATGATTTTGGACGCTAATATATTGAACTTTTGGAGTATTGGACAATAATGCATTGAATTTTGACATTGAACAATAATGCACTGAACTTTAGGGGATGTTGGACAATAATGCACTCGAGACAATTTCGACGGTGGTAAACTTGCAGACAATCTTACGTGACAGACCGAGAAGACAAATATTTTTGGACCAATTCATCTCCTCCACCCGCTACATATGACTGCCACCAAGTTAGCCATTGCCAAAATCATATTGAGTGCATTATTGTTCAACACCCCCCAAAGTACAGTGTATTATTGTCCAAGGTTAAAGTTCAGTGCATTATTGTCCAATACCCCAAAAATTCAGTATATTAGCATCCAAAAACCCTATATATAAAGGTATCTTAAGATGAGTACTGTTCGGACAAGGCAAGTGGGTAACTAAAAAGTTTCTTTTTTTCGAAACCAAACACTAGTCTTTGTTCCCGTGCTATACACGGGTTATTCTTTTTATTTTTTATTTTCCAATTTGTTTGTAACTACACTTTCTTGCCTCTCTTCAATACTCAAATTGCAAGAATTTTTAGTATTTTATTTTGCTAAACACTTTTTAAAAATGTACTGTAAATAGTAAGTGAGTTTTACTATACTTTTAAATTATGTAGATAAGTATGGAAATTTGAAATGTAATTGTAGCAACTTTGGATTCCTTATAACATTGTAACTTTTGATGATTGATATTGAATTATTATTTTTCTAAAATTAAATTCAATTAGTATAATGTGACCTTTCAACTTTCATGATTGATATTTGTTTTTTTTTAAAAAAAAATAAATTATCATTTAACACCTTAGTTGACACATGGCATCATCTCATTATAGGAGATTGTGTTTTAATATACTTAATTAATAATAATAATAATTATAATAATAATAGAATAGATAATAGATGATAGATGATTGATATTTGTTTTTTTTTAAAAAAAAATAAATTATCATTTAATACCTTAGGTTACACATGGCATCATCTCATTATAAGAGATTGTGTTTTAATATACTTAATAGATAATGATTCCATTAATAACAAGTCATACGTCACTTACAATGAAAATCGTGATTGAACAATTGTAGATCTAAAACATATATATGAAATTCATCTTCCGAATAACTAATACTAATCTTACTAACGTTCGGCTCCGATTTCTTCGATGACTCTACATCTTTACCATTGATGGAAAACTTCACAACCCGTGCTATAACGATTTGAAAGTCGATCTTTATCCAACGTATTAGACCACACCAACTGAACAAAATTCTAGAAAGAGACTAAAAATCCTAAATAAGGGTACAAAAAACTCTTGCAAAAGAAGAGACTAACTTTCTTTGCGAAAACGTAAAATCAAACTAATAATAGGAGTAAAAATCAATCAAATTGGGGCTTACCATCGACAAAAAAATCGATGACAGTCCATCTAAGAAAAAGGAGGCTAGATTTTCTATGTTACTTAGCTTCTACATACTGTTTTTGTATTAACTAAAAAATTTCTTAAAAGCATGTGCAAGGGGAAAACACTATACTCATTTGTTAATACTTAGGCCCCGTGCTTGTTATATTTTGTATAGAAAACTAAAAACAGAACTTGGTGCAAATAGAGAGAAAGCAAGCTTTGTTTATTGATTGAATTGAAACAATACAATTGATTGAGTAGAACAACATACAGATGATGTATATATATTATCTATAAAATAAGAAAAGAAAGAAAAAAAAAAGAAAGAAGAAGAGAAAGAAGAAGTTAGTTATAATTAACTGAGAAAGAGTAGGAGAAAACTGAGGTGGATTATGAGTATGAGGGATAGGTATCTTGTCATCCCCCCTTAAGTTGAAATGTGATGAAGTATCAACCATTCCAAGCTTGGATAATAGCTCCTTAAATTGATTGCAATGCAAAATTTTTGTAAGAATGCTTGCTAGTTGATCTTAATTTGTAGGCAAAAAATTGTGTTGAATAAGACCATCTAGGACTTTTTCTCTTGTGAAATGGCAATCAATCTCGATATGTTTGGTCCTTTCGGACTTTTCATGGAATACAGGGTTCTTTGCAATGTGAAGTGCTGACTTATCGTCACAATTGAGTGTAACAGGCTGTAAGTCAGTCACCCCAAGCTCTTTCCCAGAAATTTTGGATAGAGTAGACGCAAGCTTCCGGGTTGGAAAGCCCAGTGTCTTTCGTTAGAGGGTCAAATTACACTAATCAAATCGACCATAAATGCCATCTCGTCCTATGTGATGCAAACGACAAAAATCCCAAGATCAATTTGTGACAATATAAAATTAGAAAATTTCTCCAGGGAGGTCAAAATGGAGAAAAGAAGATTCATCTCGCAAATTGAAAACTAGTTACTAATGTTAAGAAAATGGGAGGATTGAGTTATATTCCATGATATCTTAATATGGCTTTCCTAACTAAGCTAAGTTGGAGATTTTTGTCTCAAAATGGAGCTCTTTGGTTGAGAGCCCTAGAAGGAAAATATTGCCATAATCAAAATTCTTTGGTAACCAAAGATATCATTCCCCACTATAAACCCTCCAATGTTTGGAGAGGCATGACAGACATCAAAAGAATACTCCTTGAATGCATGATGGTCTCGGTGGGAGATGGGCGTACGATAAGGTTTTGGCTTGACAAATGGGTCGACTAACAACCCCTAATTGACGCTGCATTGATGATGGTCACAGAAGGGGAGAGCACGAAGATAGTGACAGATTACAGGGACCGAAATACGGGCTGGAAGTGGGCTAACTTCGCTGCCTGGATGCCGAACTCGATGCTCCTCCAAATAGCAAAGCTCGAGTTGGCTGAGGAAGGGGTGGCTGACAACTTCATCTGGCTTACTACACCAACTGGCGATTTCCAGTTGCAAGCTGCACTTGAGATTATTCAAGGACCAGAGATGGAAGAAAACTTGGAAGAGTGGACAAAAATATGGCGGCTAGATGTGCCGTAGAAGATCCGAGTGTTCTTGTGGCTGTTATGGTACGATAAGCTCCTTACACAAGAAAACCGAGTCAAACGAAACTTGGCCGAGAGTTGTGTTTGCACTGAGTGTGGGGCGGCGGTGGAAGACCGGAACCATCTGTTCTGTGAATGCCCAAGGGCGACGGAGATCTGGGCAGAAATGGAGGAGGCGGGGCTTGGAGGCTGTGAATTACGCTGCTCGTTTCGAGGGTGGTTCTGGAGTAGATTAATGCCATCGTCGAGGGAAGATTAACAACCGGTAGCGTTTGCGGTAATCCTATGGTATGTTTGGCTTTGGCAAAACCAACGGACGTTCAGGCGGTGCAACGATGTCCTGAGGAATCTAGGACAATACTTGCTGGAAGATATTACTCAGGTTCGAGAGGCGTTCATGGCGGGGGAGAGCAGAACAATGGTAAGTGGATACTTTTTCGACGACCCCAGTGAGCATATTTTGCATTGGGTTGGCCCTGGGTTGACCCGATTTTAGCTATGCACAAATGAAGCATCAAAAGGAGACCCGAGACTTGGTAGAACGGGGGCGTGATTCGAGGAGCACTCGGAAACTAGGTTTGGGGCTTTACAAAGTTCCTGGGAGTGTAATCGACGCTAATGGTGGAGCTTGGCACAGTTGTGGAGGGCCTCAAAGTGGACTTTAGGGTTGTCCATCATATGATAACCAAACCAGGAACCTACTACCATGCGGGCCTCAGCAATCTTGTGACTCAATGCAAATTTTGGCTCAATATAGATGATTGGAATGTGGTAGTGATTCTTTACGACCGTGAAGCCGGACAGGCTGGCTAAAGGTGCTTTGGAAAATGAGAACTCTAGTGTAATGTATCTTGAAAAACCACCGACTGAGGTGCAATATCTTCTTCACGTGGATCAAATGCGAGCACGTGGAATATTTGCGATGTAACTGGTTTAATCTTTGAACAATTTGGGGGTTGTTTGCCCCCACCTTTGCTACCAAAAAAATAAAAAATAAAAAAACTTGAAAGATATTGAAGACAATTGAAATAACTTCATAAGAATGCAATAAAAAGGGCTACCAATTTCAAAAACACCAATTGATACAGTGATACTGTAATTGTTCCCAACGTCACAATTTATAATACTTAAAATATAGAAGCAATAAATTAATTAGGGATGAAATATGTGAAAATTTCACGAATTACATGGCATTATAAAAATGTAGTTTGTACGACATGCATATTATGAATAAGTTTTTTTTATGTATTTTCCCAATTTTGTACATAATGATGAAAGTTAATAATAATTGTAGTTTTATGTATATATATAACTATATAAAATATTAATTAATATGGTAATAATAGCATCATCAACAAGACGTTAAATTGTACTCCCTCCGTTTCATATTAATTGTCATAATTTTAACTTTTATGGTCTCCAATGTCACTCTTTGATTGATAATTCCTTACATAATATGTTATTAACAAACTCAATATTATACTTTTATGATAGTATTTCTCGATACGAATCTAATGATGATAATTTTATATAGCAACTCATTATATATATTGAGAAATTGATGGTCAAAATTTTTAAAATTTGACTGCACAATTTCCAAAGACGACAATTAATATAAAATAAATGGAGTAATTACTTATTACTCCCTCCGTTCCATATTAATTGTCATTTTGTTGACTATCACGGTCTCCAATGTCATTCTTTGATTGATAATTGTTTATACGATATTTTATGAACAATTACAATATTATACTTTTACAATAGTATTTTTCGTTATGAATCTAATGGTAGTAATTTTATATAACAATTCATTGTATATATTGAGAAATTTGTAGTCAAAATTTTTAACGTTTGACTGCACAATTTTCTAAGATGTCAATTAATATGGAACGGAGTGAGTATTTGAAAAAAATGCAATAAATTACACCTTCATTACCTCACATATATTTACATTATTCAACTTATACCAACTCGTATTTACCCGAATAACGCTCACTGATCTACATTCACCTAGAAACTACGCTTTTTCAACTGAATTTCAGAACAGGCCCTTAGAACTTGAATGAACTCCGTTGGCCGTTGCCGATTGCAAAGCAACGAATTCAAACCTCTTAGCTTTGGATTCAGAGATTCCCCGGGAAAATTCAAGAGAGAGAAAGGGAGAGGGATGATGAGTGGGTTGATCATCGTCGTAATCTTGGGTTTGCTGTTGAATTCCACAATCTCTGAAGCTTCTTCTCCGTGCTCCATTAATGGTACCTTCTTTTTTTCTTCATTCATCCCCTCTCCCAATTTCTATGCCTTGAAACTTAGCGGCAATGACTGTTAATTTCTTTTTGATTTATGGTATCTAAAGTCTCAATTTCGAGATTTAAATTATCATATAACCTAACTTATGTGCCTGATTAGCCAAACAGCTCAGTCCTTTCTGGAAGCTTCGTTGCTACACTGAAACAACAGGGGTGTTGAATTTGAATAAACTGGTGTTGTTTGGACTTTCGATCGCTTTTTCTGTATCATTGCACTTGCGAACCAATGAATATGAAAATTATTAGCAATCTTGGTCACATCACATTTCAGCGCTCAAGTCTCCCTCCTTTGCTTGGTAGTTTCCCACATTGCTCTGTAAATTTAGGGCTTATGATATACTTCTGTCAACCCCTAAGCCTAAATATTTCCATAGTTCGTTATTAACAAACTGGGAAGCGTCAAAATAAGACGGGCAAAGGAGGTTGGGAGGTTGGGGCTTGGGGCTTGGAATTTCAAATCTCAATCCTAGCCATGCTTCCATGTTTACTGTATCCACAGTGTGCCTTCTTATCCATTTGGGTTTAGGCTGAAAACGGTTGGGGGATTTGAAACCTTCTAAGCAACTTTTGTGTCAAACAGCCATTTGCTCCGAAAATCTTATATATGCATTTTTCAAATCCTCAACTTAATTTTGGTGCTAGTATGTATCTGGATTGTGCTTGGATAGTTCGATATGCAATGTGCTCTTTGTGGTATATAGTTTGGCGGTTTTCACCTTCAACACAGTACGCTTTCCATATTGAGGTGAATATTATGAAATCCTTTGAGAGGTAATATTTGTACTATTATACTTGAGTGATCGTTCTGTCTGCTTAGGAAAGTGGGTTACTTGAAAAATCTAATCAAATATACACAGTTCTGTCATTCCTTGGTGTTAAGCTTGTGTTATGCGTTGTACTCTATTAGTGTACCTTTCTCGATCCACTTTGCATGGCATTTCAAAACTATTGTGGATTGTGTTATGAAGGGTTTCCGCTGGTGAGGAATATAAGTGACCTTCCGCAGGATAACTATGGTCGACCTGGTCTTTCACATATAACACTTGCAGGCTCCATCGTGCCTGGGATGAAAGAGGTAAAAGAGACAGTTATGAACAGAACTTTTTATATTTGCAATGTATCTTGAATTGGTGTATTTTACTTTGCATATTCAGTTCTGAACAATCATTATTAGTTTGTCACATCCCTTGAATGTTGCGAAAAGTGTTCACGAAGGTACTCTTGTCACATTGGCTTGAATCATGTAAGTCGAATTGTCACTTTGGCTTATATATACCTGCATAAGTGAACTTTGGGACTTGTCACACTGGCTTGAATCATGTAAAATGATTAGTTATGATATCTAGCTTAATGAACTTTGGCTCTTGTCGGCATATATTATAGTAATTTACATTTGTCCTACTTGAGGTTTGTTGTAATAATTTTTAGTCGCCCCACCTTTGAGAAATGATTTTTACCGTATCTTGCCAATAGTGTTACTAGTTAATTGCGGTAAAATCCGGCAAAGTGTGACCAGAAAACTGAAAAGAAAATATTATCCCTATGCATGTACATTAAGAGACAAATATGACCCAATTTGTGTAAATTAAAGGAAGATCATGCCCCTTATGTTAATTTGGAAGAAAAAACCTTCAATTCCCCAATTGTTCAGCATCTACTTTTGTCCGCCGTCTTCTCTGAGGTCAGCAAGAACTCTTCATCAGTCATAAACCCTAACTCAAACTTGTGGTTCACTCATGGATGTTGAGGATGTTGGGTGAATTTGTGCACGTTTGAAGAAGTTAAAAATCTCCATTTGGCTACTGAAATATTTGGGTGTGTTTGGGGAAGACTTGAAGCATTTCGGGCACTGGAACGAGGGTGTGTTAAGAGGACAAAACCATCCATTCATTATCCAAATTTCACCAGAAAATCCAAAGAAAAACTAATAGAAGAGAATATAGGGGGTAAAATCAACCTACGGCTCCGGTGTAGTAGGTAAAAATCATTTCCCAAAGGTGGGTGTCTAAAAATTATTACAACAAACCTCAGGTAGAGTAGTGGTAAATTACTTGCATAGATTGAGTATGACATAAATGATGGGTTGCCATATCCAAATTCGTGTCATACTATCTAGAGTTTGTACTACTGGCAGTGCTAGCTCGTAAATGTTTTGGGTCCATAATGTGGTATTTTGGGGCCGTTTTGATTAAACACAGCTGACACTGTTATCCCTGTGCATTGTTGGTGAATCGTGATTGATTAACTTCTTAATCTGTACCTGCTTTCAACAAAGTATGCTATTGTTTCCTTTACCCAGGAAGCAAAACCTGTGGTTAAACATGACGACGTCGTCCTAAAAAATGCAATCTTCAATGAGGTTTTTGGTTTAGTATACTAGATGTCACCAGACAAGTTAACAGGAATGTGCTTAATTATAGTCATTCAAGTATTCCTGCTTCCAAATATTTGTCTCATATGATTCCTGGCTGCTCTTTTTTCTGTTCGTCACTTGTTGGAATAAGTTGATTGTTGTCATCCTAGGGTATTACAAAACGGTTATCAATAGATTGATATTTTTTTATATTAATGTGGAACTTTTATATATGATGGTAAGCTTGACCAATCTTGATTGTGGATTTTGGACAGATTGAAGTTTGGCTTCAAAACTTTGCTCCTGGTTCATGTACACCTATTCATAGACATTCTTGTGAAGAAGTTTTTGTTGTTATGCGGGGCAATGGGACTTTGTATCTTGCTGCGGAGTCACATGGAAAGTTTCCTGGAACTCCGCAAGCTTATCCAATTTTTGGGAACAGTACATTTGTAATCCCAGTTAATGATGCACACCAGGTATGACTCAATTTCACATCCATTGCAACTTTAGATGCATAGGTAGGTACAGTGTTGGATGGATTTTATCTGCTCTATTTCATTGTGAAAAGTCCGCTTAAATAGTTTCTTTTATGAAGTGGCCATCCAAAATTTGAATATGAGAAGTCATGCAGCTTATTCTGATTATAGTCAGCTGAGTCCATTGAATGTCGAAACACTAATTAGCTATGCTACCTGGACCCTGCAATGCCATTATGAAGTGTCAAGAGTGTGATACAGCTGTCACATCAGCCGCGGCAGCTTTTTTTTTGAAAAAAATTGTGCATTTTTGGTCAGAAATGGGTATGTGGGGCAACATGAAGATGGTCTGTGTAACATAGCTAATTAGCATGTTCTTTGTACCTTTTTCATTTCATTTATGTGTTTCTAGGTATTTCCTTCGATCTTACGTTGTTGGAGGATGTTCCCTTTGGTTTGCGTTTGGCTGGAATGCTGAATTCTCCACAAAGTTTGTCAATTTATGTGAAGGAATGATTCTGTAAAAGATATCAGTTCGTTTGGGTATCATCTGGTTATCGCTTTATGCCCTGATGTTAGAAGAGCTTTTGACTCAAATTTTCAACAGTTTCCAGTGCTGGTCCCAAATGAAGATTATCCCAACTAAACATCCTGTACATCCTACATGTTGGGTCTGGTTCCTATTTTATCTTCATTGTTCATTCTTGATTAGCTTGAACAGGATTTTCTCTTTAGAGCCAGGCATGAACACAGACCTGCATCCTGTGTCAATTCTCAATCTCCCACACAGCTGAATGTTGTGAAGAATCCTAGACTAGATTCTAGTTCTTTCCAGATCTCTTCTCTTCTGGGGAGGAATCATTGTGACAACTTTTCATGCATTAGAATTCTTGTTTCTGTCATGACCTATTTGTTCTTGACAGCAACAGAGTCACCTGCTGATGTCTGCAATAGGTCCTTAGCACACAGGAAACATCACATCTGAGAATAAGCCTGCTTCATTGTAACTAATTTGATTTTGTACCTTCTAATTATTGAGCATCCTCAAGATATCTCGCATTTGCTTTTGAGAGAAGTGTGTGGTCCAAAATCTCATGGAATCAATAAGCGGCAGTAAAATACGAAATTCTACATGGAGCTACTGAACTGTGGTCAGACTTCCCTTATTGTCTATTTTGCGTCGTCTATTCATGTTTTTGTTTTGTGCTCTTCTTTTCCAGTCATGCTTTAGGAAAAAGGTGAAAAGGAATTGTGAATTTATGATGGAGGTTGGTAGTGGCAAGGACTGTGGCCTATGAGCTGAATATTACCATTAGAGACTTCACCAGATTAGTCACATATTGTTCCTTATTTCTCCCTGTCTGTGTCTCCCATCTTTTCCTTCTATTCAGTTTGTTAACAAATCTGCCCTTCTGCCCTGATATTTGCCTCTCTTAAGGTGGTAAAAAAAAAAATCAGGAAACAATAAATAAACCCTGAAATTTCTAGAAGGAACTCATGTACTGATGTTAATTTTCCTAAAGAACAGGATATGTATGTGTTCAAAATGTCCACACCTTGATTGTCTGATATCTAGTTTCTAAATGCAGGTCTGTAACACCCACAATCTTGAGGATCTGCAAATGCTTGTGATTATATCACGTCCACCTGTCAAAGTGTAAGCGATCCTAAGTCCTTACTTGCCCTTTAGAGTAGGTTGAATAATATTGCTTGAACTTCGCAAACTGAATTTCTTGTTGCCTGTTGGCATATCTGCATCTGAAGAGAAACCCCTGAAACAGATTCTGATTTCTAGTTCACTTGCTGAACGAGATATCGATTAGAAGTCACCTGCTTACTGAAGAGTAGCATTCTTTTGCATTAAACAAATCAACTTTTAAAATTAAGGTCATCTTAAACCACTGTAACCTACCATTGATTTTTGACATTTCACTACATGTCTTGTTCTTCACTCCGCTTCTGCATTCAAGGGAGGCAGAGGAGACCACTTGGACCACACCTGTTGGTAAAGTGACATGATTACAATCAAGAAACTAGGGTTTAAAATTCGCCGGATGTAGCTTATCATTTACCAGTGTAGTTTTTGTACTTGTGATCTCATTCATTGAGCCTGAATTTTGGCTTGGTGATAATCTCACGTTCTCTTACTAGTTGAGCTGTTTGATTCATGCACCCACCATCCTTTCTTGTGCGAAGTGATGATGACTGACCGATTTTTGTTTGGTCAGGTTCATATATGAGGACTGGTTCATGCCCCACACAGCAGCAAAACTCAAGTTTCCATACTACTGGGATGAGCCGTGCATTCAATCTTCAGTAAAAGATGAGTTGTAACAGTGAAAGAATTTGATCTTGAGTACTATCGGGCAGCTATGTAAATCCTGAGTTGTACATCCCCTTGCTCAGACTTGCATGACACTCTGTAGATTCTATTTCCTGAGAATCCTCGTGTTCTCGATTTCTGATGCTGTCTTGTTTCCCCTCCATATTATATGACAATATTACATGACAGTTTGTGGGTTCACATATTATCTCCATTCAACTCCGTTTACTAATTTAGCATTCGTGGTAGAGTGGAAAAATAATGGTAACACTAGGGAAATTGGTGGGAGTATAATGGGTATTCTGCATTAGAGTGGAAGAATAATAGGAGTAATGTGGACAATCTATTTTTTTTGCCCTCTCCATTCCTCCCACTTCACAAGCTTGAAACCATGCCCAAAGCTTTCTTATGGTTGAGGTAACCTCTCACCCTCACCCTAGGGCCATGGAGCCATGCCTGTGGCATTCCCTCCTTTGCTAGTCCACACAATAAAGTGAACCTTTATATTGAGTCTCATTTCCTTCCCCTAAACTGTTGCGCCAATAATCGTGAATTTGATGTTAAACCTTTAAAAGACTTTAATGAATTAAAACAAGCTATGAATGAACACGATAATCGAGTGGTCGAGGTTGAAGAGACAATTACTGTCATTGTTGGAAAATCTGAAACTCCCTGAGAATTGAAAATTGGCAAATCATTAACTGTAGAGGAGCAACATGAGTTCTCTAAGCTCCTAAGGGAATTCATTGATGTATTTGCCTAGTCCTATGGAGACATGCCTGGGATTGATCAAGAAATCGGTGAGCATGTTATTCTGTTTTATCCTGACGCCAAGCGAGTTCAGCAACGACCTTGTTGAATCAACAGTGAATGGTCCGACAAGATTCACGATAAGGTCCAAAAACATATCGACGAGTGTTTCATCTGGACAATTGAATTACTCAAATGGATAGCAAATATCGTCCCAGTGCCAAAGAAGGATGGAAGGGTTGGAATGTGTGTGGATTTCAAAGACTTAAACAAAACTAGCTTGAAGGATTGTTTTTCTTTACCACACATTGATGTCCTTATTGATCACACATGTGGTCACAAGCTCTTGTCATTTATGGCTTAGTATGTTGGTTAATGGTTACAATCAGATTAAGATGGTCGAAGAAGATATGGAGAAAATGTCCTTCATCACTATATCGGGCACTTTTTGTTATGTCGTCATGCCGTTTGGATTAAAGAATGTTGGTGCAACTTATCAACCTTCTACTACTACTTCACTCCATGACATGGCCCACAAGGAGGTAGAAGAGTAAGTGGATGATATGACCATTAAGTCCAAGGAGCGGGAAAATCATATTCCCAACTTGCATAAGTTCTTTCTTAGACTTCAATTTGCAAGTACAACACAAGGTTAAATTCACAAATGTGCGCCTTCGGGGTGACTTCGGGAAGTTTCTAGGATACATTGTCAGCTAGTGAAGCATAAAGGTCGATCCTTCTAAAATCAAAGCCATTCATGAGATGCCTCCGCTAATAACAGAGATGGAGATTCAGGGTTTCTTGGATCAAATCCAGTATTTAAGTCGGTTCTTCTCCAACCTCACCATGTCTGGTGTGTCGATTTTTCAAAAGCTGATGAAGGGCGCAAAGGTTGAATGAGATGATTAGTGTCAGGCCACGTTCGATAATGTCAAAGTAGAGCTAACGAATACACCGATCCTTGTTCTACCTGTTCCAAATGAGCCATTGCTTTTAAACCTCACTGTAAATCATGCCGCGGTGGGTGCCATGTTGGCTCAGAAGATTGAAGGTCAGAAAAGGCTATATACTACATCAGTAAGAAGTTTTTGGAATATGAGTCTCAGTTTTTTGACATCGAGAAAATGGCATTGGGATTGGTGTGGACCACAAAGAAGCTTCGCCATTACATGCTCTCGCACACCTTTTATGTGATTGCAGCGTGTAACTCGGTCAAGTACATCATGGAACATCCTACTATTAACAGTAGGATCGCTCGATGGGCGGTGGTGTTGTTTGAATTCGGCCAACATTTTATCCATAAGATGTCTATTAAAGGTCGAGCTGTGTCTGATTTCTTAGCTGACTGTTCTTTCGGTAGAGGAGTCGAAGGGAAAAGATTTGGAGTTTTCTAATGAACATGTCTTTTAGGTGGATGAAGAAATATGGGAGTTATATTTTGGTGGTGCCTCGAATCAGATGGGATGTGGGGTTGGTGCCTTGTTGATTTCACATGAAGATTTGCATTTTTCTCTGGCCATTAAATTGGATTCAGAACCTACCAATAAAGCTGTTGAATATGAAGCTTGTGTCTTAGGGATGCAAATGGCTCTAGAAACGAGGATCCTTCCTCTTTCGGTATTTGGTGACTCACGTTTGATTGTCAACCATGCGATTGACATATGGAAGGTGAAGAGTGAGTCATTATCCATTTATCAGCATCGACAATTTAGTTTGGCAACCCAATTTGAACATATTGAATTCTAGTACTTACCTCGAAGTCACAATGGATTGGCTGATGCGTTGGCAAAACTGTCTTATATGGTAGCCATGTCAAAAGGAGATAAATTCTTGTTTGTCAACGTAGAGAGAATGAAAGAGCCAGTTCACAAACGTCCATTAATGATTAATTCCATTAGTCCCGAACCTTGGTTCTTTGGCATTTATACATTTTGGTAGAAGAACCTTAAACTCAGAGATCTATCAGATTGATGGCTTCACACTATTGCATAATCCATGAACACCTTTACAAGAAGACAACGATCGAGATTAATCTCCTTCATGTGGATGGAAAAGAACTGATGAAATCAACTCATGGAGGTGAATATGGGCCACAAATGAATGAAAGAATTCTAATTAAGAAGATCCAACTAGGTATTTTTGGTCCACAATGGAAATCGATTGCCTTTCTTTTGTGCTAAAATGTTCTAATTGAGCGTCAAGAGTACACTGATTTAAAGCATCAACAATCATCTTATCTGACTGCTTTGGCTTTGCCTTGACCATTTTTGGTGTGGGGCATTGACATTATAGGCCAAATCTCACCTCAAGGAACATGAGGGCATGAATTTGTGTTGGTGGTCACATAGTATTTTATGAAGTGGGTGGAGAGAGCATTGTATGCGAAGATCACATCAAAACATATGGCCAAATTCATGGTGAATAATATCATCTGTAGATACGGGGTACCTCATAAGGTAATCAATGACAACTGGAGCCATTCATGGAAGATTTTTTTTTCCCCATGAAATTGAAACCAAATTTAGTTTCCAAATTCCGATCATTTTTTTTTTCAACAAGGTAAATATATATTTGTACCAAAATATTTAGTTTCCAATCAAATTACGTTCAATATAGAGATGTGTTGTAAGAAAATATCTATAGTTTCCAATCGATTTTTTTTTTCAACATGCTAAATAAGACTTGTCTACCATACACTTATTTTAAAAATAACAATCTACAGATTAAACAAGAGATAAGTATTAAAATATCCATAAAAAGGAAGAAAAGAAAAACTTTAAAATATGATTTTTTTTTGCATAATTCAACATATTTAATTGGCAATACATAGATGCAATGTTCCAAAGAGATAAAAAAAAAACAAACAGAAAATGTAGGATACTTTTTTTTTTATAATTAGCGGCCAAAAGCCCTTTCATTTAAGGTACGACATAGCACACAAAAGAGTTTACAACTCAAATTGATCTCACAATGAAGAAAGAGAGAAATTACACAAAATGTATGATACTTTGATTCAAATTATCAGCAATTCAATCTAACTTTTACTAATTACTACAATATCAGGATTTCATATTTGCTAACAAACAATCAAACATTCATCCAGACATCGGTAATCTATAAACTGTAAACATCAACCATTTAAGATTCATGATTGAACCTACTGACTGAGTCGTGATTCGGCCTGCGCTTGAAAAAAGGCCAAATTTTTTTTCAACCCTAAAAAATATTCATCCAAATTTGAGATATCCACCAAATTAACACCTGAAATTTGAAATACTGGGTAGTTTGAAGATCCACCGCTGCCAAATGACCACTGCCAATCACCAACTCGCCGGAAAGCTTGAAATTCACCGGCGCAATTCGTTATCCATCGCCGCTAGTCTTTCCAGTCGGTAGTCACTAATCACCAAAATTAAATCAAATTAGGGAAAAAATACAAGACTGAGCAGTTTTCGATTATGGATTACTGAATAAGGATTGTTTGATTGCTATTATTTTCAAACAAAATTATGCAAATTACAATATATATTGAAAACAAAAATTACCGCTACCCATTGATGATGCCATAATAGTATGTTGATAGGCAAGAGTGACTGAGTGAGGAAGATGAAGAGACCTAGGCTAAGGCTAATGGTGAATGGCAGAATTGAAGAAGATGAAAATTAATTGAAGAAGACGAAGAATAGTCTGCTCCAGGCCTCCAACCTCCACCGTTTTAGCTTTCAAACTTTATCGATATCTTCAATTCATCTTCTTGGCTTAATGTGGTCAATTCCTAAAATTACAACTTTATTCAGCAAGTGAAAATAATTTCTTATTCAGGCCCCAATTCCCAAAACACATTAATGTGGTCAAAAATAAAAAATGTAATTAGGGCTTGCTGAATTGAGGCCTCCTTTGTCATACGTTGGGCCTTGTTGCCCCCTGAATTGGGTCCCTTGCTAAATTTTCACAAACTAAGCTTGGGCCCTTTTATAAGCCACTTTTTTTAAAAAAAATCGTGGGCCCTGGGCGGTGGCCCCTTGGGCCTACCCCCAGGGCTGGGTCTGCTGCTACAAGGGCTACACTATACTCCTTGGTTCATGGAATGGAAGTTGTTCTTCTAGCATAGGTTGTCATTCCATCCTTGAGAATTATTGTTGAAAGTCAGATTCCTAAAGCTGAATGGGCTAGAGCTAGATATTAGGAATTAACTTTATTGGATGAACGATGACTTCAAGCCTTGCATAATGTACAAATATGTCAGAGTCGAATTTTCTGTGCGTTCAACAAGAAAGTTAAAGATCAAGATTTGAAAGAAAGCGACTTAGTGCTTAAGGAGATGAGGGCTGCAAGTTAGGATCCTCAGGGGAAGTTTGCTCCAAACTGGAAGGGTCAATATATCATCATTTTCATTTCCCCTGGAGGTGTTGCTTGTTTGGCAACACCTGAAAGAGAGAAATTAATTCAGCCTGTCAATTCGAACAAACCAAAAAGGGTTTTATATTTAAGCTACTGTGGTTGATATGTCCTTTACCACTTAAATATGTGTTATCTATAGCAAGCAATTGAATTGGCAACCCAAAAAAAAAATGAAAGGCTACTTGAAAACCCCTTGGGGAAAGTTAGGCAAAAGGAGAGAAGAACAAAAATAATAAAAAAAAAGTAATAGAAAAAGAGTGAAAAACTATAGAGCGACTGTTTTGAAAACTTCATTGAGATGAGTCAAGCAAAAAGAGAGAATATAAAATAAAACAAGGAAAAAAGAGAGGCTAACTTGAAAACCCCTCGAGGCAAATTAGGTAAAAGGAGAGAAATTGAAGATCGACTTTGAGGATCCAGAGATTTGCAAGAAGAGAAGACATTCATAGCTTGTGTAATTCGCAAAATAGAAATGGAAATATTGTAAAGAGTAGTTCTTTTTTATTATTAATAAAAAGGGGTACATTCTTGATTCTATTAAAGTTACATTTTTATTTTGCAAAATATAAAGTAAAACATCAAAGGCTCTGTTCAGCAATAGCGTTAAGAATAGCTTTTAGCGTTTTGACCAGTTAAAACGCTATTTTATTAATTTTTAGTTGTTCGGTGAGGGAACATTTATAATTAGCGGTTAGCGCTTAAACTAGCGTTTTTTATTACTTCTCAGACGTTACAATGAGTAACGTCAAAGTAGGGATGAGCAGCGTTTGTGGAATAATTTCCATTTCTACCCGGTACTACATCATTATTGGGCAATACTTGGCAAGATATTTGATTGAACAAATTACACTTTGCCATGTGTACCTCACTACACAATATTGTTATTATTATTATTATTATTATTATTATTATTATTATTATTTATTATTATTATTATTATTATTATACTTTCTCCATTCAAAAATATTGTCTCATTTTATTTTGATGGTATTTGATGTAACGCTTTGATCAATAATTTTTCACGTTTTAGATTATTAAGATTTGTAAAATTATGTTGAAGTAAAAGCATTTTCCATTACAAATCTAACAATTCTAGTTTTATCAAATAGTTCAATATAAAATTCGATAAATTAACGGTCAAAATTTAAAATTTTCTACCTCATTAGTTAAACATGGACATTTTTTTTTGCGGCGAAGAGAACTAATAATAAAAATAATGATGATAATGATAGAATAATAATAATTACGACGACGACAGTAATAAAATAACGACGACAACAACAAGAATAACAACAACAACAACGACGACAACAACAACAATAATATTAATAATATTAATAATATTAATAATAATAACAACAAGAACATGAGATATGTCCTATTTAGTCATTTCACATTCATCAGCTACTCTAACAACTGATTTTACCGAACACATTCTTTACACACAACTATTTTAACAGCTATCAGCTATCTGCTAGTATGAATCAGCTATCCACTACCTTAACAGCTATCCGCTACATAAACAGTTATCCGCTACTCAATCCGCTCCTTTTGCCGAACCTGACCAAATTCTAATAAAAAAGAAGGCGATTTAGTTCTTCTCATCATCCACCATCTACTTCTCTTCTTTAGCGATGACAATGGGTCAAGTCGGGTCCAATTGAACCCGAACCCAGATTCGCCAATTTTTTGGGGCTCAGACCCGACCCTAGATCCGATGGGTCCTTATAGACCCAAACATTGTAGATCTGTGTGTCCACGGGTCCTTGATGGGTCCAACTCTTTTATATAGCTTTTCACTGGATTTATCAATTTTCGGGTTAATTTTATTGCACTTACATAATAAATAATAACTATTCCTTTTAAATACATCTTTTTTTAACCCAATAAAAGAAATCTAATTGAAAGTATGAGGCTATGCGCGAAGTCCAACGTAAAAACAATACTACTACACAACTTAAAATGCAAAGAGAAAAAGAAACACAAAATTCATGATCATTCAATCACAAACCACAATAGCTCTTGTCCTCATTTTTTTTAAAAAAAAATTATATATGTTTAAATTTTGATGGGTCCATGGGCGGGTCCGTGCCCAACTTGGACACGCCAAATTTTTTTTGGACCTAGATCTGACACAGACCCAATGGGTCCAAAACTTTTGGACTGAACCCGTTTTAATGGGTCGAGTCCAATCGGGGTCTGGGTTGGGTCCATAACCGACTGCCATCCCTACCCTTCTTCATCTTTCTTCTTGGTCTGGTCTTGAGTCGGTTTGGAGTCTTTGACCCTGCCGGTACTCCCGGTCTCGTGGTGTCAGATTTTCCTGGGCTTCTTTGATAGAATCATGGGGTATTTCCCTTGCCATTAGGGATAGTAAGTTTGTGTCGATCGGTAATTGACCCAGGTTCCCGAAAGGTGATTCCCGAAAGAGTTGGTTTAATTATACTCTTTAACATTGTAGTAGTGTGAGATCTTTTCTTGTCGGCACCTACATATTGTGAAGGAGTAAGTGAGGAGACAAGCCAGTCCAAGCAATCCTTGGTAGTGGTGGAAATAATTCTGAGAAGGAGGTGCTTCTATTCCGAGTCTTTTTTTTTTTCCAATATCTTAGCCAAGCCTCTACCATGGAGGAACTCAAGTCAGTTAGGTCAGGAATTTCACATGGCATAGAAGGAACATTCTGCAAGTGGCCTATTTGCCTTGTCACTCGGTTGGGAAAATAATAGGTCAGGCCAGATATATCCAAAACAATGACGTGGGCAGCCTTGTGAGAGTGGTAGCTGAAACATGAAACTTCCCACCATTGGATCTCATGATGACGCCTTAAAAATAGATTCCATTCTACAAGATCTCGTTGAGCCATGAACCTCCTTTTCCGTTGACAAAGTTTTCCATTTCCGAAGCGGCAGTGGTTGATACACCATGTACAGGTGCTCCATTAGCCAAATCTGCACAAAAAAAACATAAGTTGTCACCTTGTTGCATAAAAAAAAGATAGGAAAATAGAAATAGTACAACTGGGGGCTTATTGGTGTTGGGATTCAAAATGGATCAATTATTCATGATTGCATGCAAAATCACCGATAAGAAATATAACACAAAGATGTGAAAAAAGGGAAAAAGAAAACAAAAAAAAAAGGAGAGAAAAGCAAAGTCAAACACCAAGTGGTTCGAAATTTACCTGCAGATTAAGGGGGCTTCCCAGAAAGTTTTGGCTTGAGTTCCATTTACCCAATCATATGATGGTTTCTCTAACCATAATCAAGGCCAGGTTAGAGCCTCGGGCCATTACATCCATTATGTGAATCAAGGAAGTAGGTGCGGTCCCCGAGCCTCCATGGTAGAAAAAGAATTAGGCGAGCATGCAAAACACAAGCGCTTGAACCCTCATCGTCGAGCGAAATCGAAGAGCATAAGGAGATTCAAAAAATTCAACCAAGGATCATAGATGAACGGTGTTTCCCTCCACAATATGACTTAAGGCGTGATGGTTGAAATCAGTAAGCTTTTCAAAATGTGTTTGA
The DNA here is from genome assembly GCA_029582165.1 of Portulaca oleracea. Lineage (NCBI taxonomy): Eukaryota > Viridiplantae > Streptophyta > Magnoliopsida > Caryophyllales > Portulacaceae > Portulaca > Portulaca oleracea. The sequence continues at coordinate 35,639,556 of CM055873.1, read as the reverse complement.
AATTTGTGGCTTAAAGGAGGTGTCGTTGGAGAAGCATAGAGATCCAAGCCCAACATGCATGTCCACTCCTTGCGGAGAGGACAAAACTCATTCCATGAGAAGTGGAATACATGAAGTTTTCGGTACTAAAGGTTATGGATGCTTCGAGAAAAGTCCAATTGATTTTCACGCGCTTGAGGCTTATAAGGAGGGTTAAATCGAGGTTTTTTGCATTTTGGACCTCGAAGTATAGGAGTATTTATTTTTTGGACCCTTGATTTGCATATTTATTTTTGGCACCCTAAAATTTATGGGTTGAATAAAAAAGGACCTTAAAGTTTGTAAGTTGAAAAGAAGACCTGTGTACTGTTTTTTTCATTGAATGTTTGAATCTATCTCCCGATCAGCGTCAAACTTCAGGAGTAAGGTTAAAACTGATATTGAATCTATAATACACCTCTCTTAGTCATGTTGGACTAATTGGACCGTACCCTGAAGTACCTATGGTCTAAGTAGTTCCGCCATGAATAAGAGATGTGTATTACTGCTTTAATATTGTTTTAACCTTACTCCTGAAGTTCGACGCTAATCGAGAGATAAATTCAAATATGGGAAGAAAAAGAAAAACAGTACACAGACCTTTTTTTCAACCTACAAACTTTAAGGTCCGGTCCTTTTTTATTCAACCCGTAAACTTTAGGGTCCCAAAAATAAATATGAAAATCGAGGGTCTAAAAAATAAATACCCTTATACTTCGGGGTCTAAAATGCAAAAAACCCGGTTAAATTGTAGCAAGCAAGAATTTTGTTACGGGTTTTAGCAAGGGAATTCATCCAAAAGCAAAGTTTCTTTTCAAAGGCCATGTTTTCTTAGAGGAATGAGGGTGTTTGCAAGTTTCTGAATGAAGCAGAATTACCCTAAGACAAGGATTAAATAGAGGTACATTGGAAGGTGTGGAAATGCACAAAGACAAGCTCTAGTACATTGTCCCATGTAGTGGTCGTGCGACCTTTATGCATGTATAGTACATTTCCTAAACTTTTATGGGTATGTACCTACATTATGCGTGGAAAGACGATGATGAACCTAGGTGTATATGAATGGTTTGATGTTCATTTTGCTATCATACATATTGTTTCATATACTGATGTTCATTTTCATTATGCTAGATGTTCATTTTAATTATGTTGGATGTTCATTTCCATTTAATGTTGGAACACACATGACTATTCAATGGCTTTGGGAACTCATAATGAATTTAATGTGTTTGGGAATTGGTAATGAGACTAATGCAGCATCTTGGAAATTGGGGACTGAGTTAATGGTGAAATATTTATCCTTTTTTCCCTCCTTACTTCACGTGAGCTGCCAGAAAAATAAAAGAAAAATGCATGATTAATCCCAACCATTGATTGAGATATGAATGACTAGATTATCTCTTCTCACATGCTCAGAAAAAATCAATGTTCATCATATCAGTTCTCTCTCTCTCTCTCTCTCTCTCTCTCTCTCTCTCTCACACACACACACACACACAAACACACACACACACACAGAATTATTAAACCTTCCCATTTTCGGTTGCCTCTAATAGATCGATGAAAAGTTTTGGGGCGAGACCCATTTTCTCACTCATTAGTTTAGTAAATATTTACCTAAGGATGGGCTAGGAAAATTCTCTTCCGGGAATGCTTTTACTAGAAAAATTAATCCTAGAAAATTATCGAACGCATCATTAATTGTATGTACATAATTTCTATCTTTTCTTTTCTGAAAACTATATTTCTAGTTATTAAACTTTCCCATTTTTGGTAGCCCCTAATAGATCGATGAAAAGTTTTGGGGCGAGACCCATTTTCTCACTCATTAGTTTAGTAAATATTTACGTAAGGATGAGCTAGGAAAAATCTCTTCTGGGAATGCTTTTACCAGGAAAATTATTCCTAGAAAATTATCGAACGCATCATTAACTGTACATACATAATTTCTATCTTTTACCAAGAGAATAATAATATGAACTTTGGGGGTATTGACCAACAATAATACCAACAATTTTGTTGGACATTAGTAGTACCAACTATGGAACTATTTTCTAGCAATAGTACACCACCTAGTTGTTATGTGTTTGACTTAGTAGAAAGATGATGTATCGTCTAATTATCTGAACTAGAGGTTAGACCCAATTGAAAAAACATTAACAACCACATTGTTAGGCCAATTAAGTAACATTACAACTTAGCTAAACAATAATGTAAAAATAAAACTATAATTGTTTTTAGCTAAATTAGTTAACACTAGTTGGCAAAAAACAAAAGTGACAACCAACCTTTTTTCCACTTGCTCTCGCCTCTAACTCGGACAATTAAGCAACATGCCGTCTTTTCGTAAGTCAAATACATACCAACTCAGTTTTGTACTATTGCCAGAAAATAGGTCTATAGTTTGTACTGCTAGTGTCCAATAAAATTGTTAGTATTATAATTGCCCAATACCCCAAAATTTATATTATCATTATCCAATAATCCTTTCTGAAAAGTATATATATCTATATTTATCTAGCAAGTTTATATATTTAATTAGTTAGTCATGTACTCATTGCATGTATATAAAAGCTAGTGATTATAATTTGTAAAGCAGACTTGGTTGTCGCCTATATAAGAAGTAAATTGCTGAGAAAACATTTAAAGTTCTAACTAGAAACTCCAAGTTGGCCAACAACTATTTTGTCACGCAAAGATGAAATAATCTCCTTCACAAATAAATCTATACCAGCTGACCATGCTGCTACATGACATTGAGCAAAATAAATAAACAAAAAAAAAATCTTACATCATGTAAGGTATCTCGTAAAAAACATTTCAGTATAAATAAAGAGCACCCTCGAACCGAAGCACAAATGGATTAAGCTAAAAAAATCGGAGTTTTATTGATTAACCAAGGCGAGAAAAGTAAAATATTAGGTAGTCAAAATTGGTGGGAGAAGGTCAGATTTGTTGCCTAGGATATCAGCCATGGTATCAGGGAAGCGATGCATACCATCCAAGCTTTCCACCTTGCCATCACGAGTTACCTTGATGGGATACTTGACCAAGTGCCCTGGTAAGTCTCTGTCTAGGGGCTCTACTGGTCCTGAGTACAACTCCCAGTACTTGTCCACCATGTCCTTGACCTTTTCTGCACACTCTCGCCTCTCTGGGTTCTCGAACACCCTGTCTGTCATGCCTAGATGCTCGTACCATAGAGCCATCCGAAACCCATACACTTGACCTCGAGCTGCCTTCTTGTTTTTGCTTATGTGGTGTGGTTGGTATGCTCCTATTGCTATCTCTGTGTCTCTAGCTCCATTCATTGATCTTTCGTTTATGTTGGCGGATCCAACAATTATGTACTCATCGTCAACTGTGCCAAAAAATACAGAATGATATAACTTACGAGTGATAATAGCCAAGAAAATTTAGGAAGAGTGTGATGTATGTACCTATCATCATTTTGGAGTGAACATAGATCATAAAGCGTCGATTATGTTGAGCTTTAGCATGATCAGAGTCTTGTTCAGGCCTTTCAGGGGGTTCATATTCGCCACTCTTCTTAACCTCGCGATTAGCCAAGCAGAAAAACATTAGATAGTTCCTAGGATCTTCATCACTACCCTTAGCTCTAAGGGCTTCATATACATCTTTATACATCATGATCATTGTTTGCCTTTGCCAATACAAAATTGCTTGAACTGATGCACTCTCCGGTATCCCCTCCGGCCACATTGGAAGCACTGCATAAACTGTGAACCTCTCTCCAGCCTCAATTTTGCTAGCGATCTTAAGAGACAACTCCTTAGGTATCATATGTAAAGCTAAGACATCGTCTTCGTTATCATGTTCCCAAGCAAATGTGCTCCCTAGGAAGTATTGGTTTTCAATGTAGATAAAGTTTTTAGCTCTTCTAATTGCATGGATGTATGCATCTTGGATGCTTTGGTCAATGGTGCTGTTTTTCCCACTTCGAAGCCCTACATTTGCGGCCTCTTCAGGGGAGTCAGGGAAACCGAATGCAGCACCTCCATCAATGGATCTAAACAACTGAACATTCCATGTTTCATTATCGTCTTCAAATGTCACTGGTGAAGGAGGTATAATCTCTTCAACCTCCCTAATAGATAGAAGCACATCCTTTCCACCTTGTTTTCTCCACCTTTGTTCAAAGTTAAACAAGACATCCCACGTGATAGGCCCCTCCAATCGACAATGTATGTCATGCCAGGGCTCTCTAGGACCGCCCTTTTCAATGGAAGCACCGGAGAAATTGGGTTGGTGGAAGTCATCATGGTGAGCATTGTCAAGTGTCCTAAAAAGGGAGTGAAAAGGAGTGTCATACCGCCCATCACAAAGATCGAGCCCTCCAACAAAACTCATGATCCTTCTCTTATGAGAATTCCTCCTTGGCAACTCAGTGTCAACCACAACAATCTTTTGATGGTGAGTAAACATGGTGGAGATTTGCATACTTTGGATGACACTCCCACCATCATCAGGATCACGGGAGCACAACACACAATTTACCTTAGAATCCTTAAAGAACTCCTCAGTTTCCTCATCATGGGTTGCCATCAAGCCATCCTTCTTTAAGGAACCAACTGAGGTTCTGTCATCCCACACAAGCATGCAAACCCTAACCCCTTCATTGGCCTTCCTCAAAAGCAAATCTCCAAGCTTGGTGTCACCCCCATGTTTCGTTCTCCGGGAGTCCCTCAACAATGTGATCTGGGTGTACACTGACCACCCGGCAATATAGATCAAATGTTTGGCATTCGTGATTGCATCAAATACATCTTCCCAACATCGGTGAGTTTCATAATTTTTTCCACCAAAGAGGGGTATTTTGGGAATGAAATCATCAGGGACATGGGCATCTTGGTAGAGAGAAACCCTACATCCTCTTCTTTGAGGGAAGTATGTATGGGGAACTCCAGGATACTTAGAGCTTTTGATCCCACGATTCCAGTTTCGTTCTCTTGTAACCTCAAAATACTGTAACTTAACATGAATCTTAGCACCGGTGTCTACGGGTTTCCTATCATCATCACAAATTTCAATCCATCTTTCAACTGCATCCCCATTTATGAGTTCAGTAACAGGGACATAGGCTCTTCCAATCAAAGTTGCACCAATAGGGTTGTTATCTTTGACAGTGAATATAATGTCTCTAGCCATATGAGCACAGTAGATGTGAAAGGTCTCATGCCATTTGGGGTTCGCAGGATCGGTCTCTATCATTCGAGTCCTCCCTACTCGACACTTCTCAATGTCAACAGTTGCATATATTCTCGGGTTTCCTTTGCCTATACCCACAGTCTCCCCAATGTTGGCCATGAGCTATACAAAAGAAGACCCAAAAGGGTACGTACATGAGATAACTAATGCAAAAATGACATCATATTTGAGAAATATCGACTTATGTTATAGATTTCTGAAAGACACACACATGAAATTAAAACAATTTATGTAATTAGAACACACAATTTGTACGTATACCTGAGTAAACATGCCACGCTCGCTAAGATGACATGCTTCAAAAATGGTGACGTTTAGGGTTCCATGGAGCAATATCTCAGCCATTTCTCAACCTCCACCTGCTGTATATTATAAACAAGAAAAATCAAATTACTCTAGGATATGAAGAAGATGATGTTATTCACTTTTTAGAGGAATTTTTGGTAGATTTTCGATGGGTCGTTGAAAAGATTTTTTTTATTGGTGGAGGTAAAAAGATTAACGAACCTATCAATCACAAAAAAAGGAGTTGTCCTATTTGTCTAGTTTCACTTTTCAAATCCAACATCTTCGGGTACTTAACAAAAAACAAAGCTGTTACTAATTTTTATTAACATAAATGCTTAGTAATGAAACAATCATGGTGACAAAACGAGGGCACAAACAAGGTGATTGAGTAGGTATAACAGTGTATAAAATTAGGATCTAAACCGAAAGCATGAAGAATACATAATTACATCAGCTAGAGAAGTTATACGTAAATCTAACTGTTAAGAAGTTTGAAGGGGGAATAACGGAGGGTTGTTCGGGAAGATGATGAATGATTGATTGATGAAGAATAAGCTAATGATGACTAAGAAAGGGAGAGTGTGAGAGGATCCTATGTTTAGGGAGTTGAGAGTTCTCTGAATGGAAGAGAGATAGCGAGGGAATTGAAGAAATAGATCCGGTAAACCAGGAATGTCTATTGGTATAAAACTGTCTTAGGAACAACATTATTATCAATTAATAATCTGAATTTGCCATCAAAAACCACGTTTATGATGAAGGATGATGTTCTCAATTTTTTTTTCCGAACCAACGAGCGTCAATTTTTGGCTATGAAGTTATTTATCATGGGCGAATCTAGAAACTAAATATAGCGGGGTCAAATTTAAAGTCGTAAATACTTAAAAATTTACATCTATTTAATAACATTCAAAAACTAATATTAAAATTTAAATACAAACAACTCGTAAGCCTTATTTTAAAATTGGTATGATATATTATATATTGCATGATATATAATATATTGGATTACATATCTGCACAAATTATTCTTCTATTTTTGTATAATATTGTTATCTTTTTTTTCTAAAAAGGGGGTCACATGATGACCTCACGTGAACTCACTTTAACTCCGCCCCTGTTATTTATCATTTCAACATGAGAGTAGAATTGTTACCACTCATTGCGAGTCGATATCACTTGTGTGTCTGGACGAAATTTATAGGTGGACAGGGGTTTATCTTGACAAATACTCCATCCGTCCCAAATTAATTGATGAAATTGAAATTTTCACATATACCAATATATATATATAACTATAATAACTACCAAATCCCAATTGTATTTGTCTTTTCTCTCTCTAATAAATAATGTAAAATAATTAAATTAGGTATTGAGAATAGGAAAGTGACAATTATTTTGAAACAAAATAAGTTACTTAAAATGTCAATTAATATGGAACGGAGGGGGTATATTCGCCTAAGGCAATATGAGACTAGGGCAATATGAGAGGATCATGACATTGGTCTTGAATCAAGATAATCATCTTGAATTGTTTAAAATTAATGTTTTGATGAATTTGAGGTAATATTTTTGTGAATTAATTACACATGTTTATCAAGTATAAGAGTATCATAATCATTAATTGGTTACATCAAAAAGTGTTAATATAATCTAATCATATCAACTATTGTAGAAAATGCACATTTTATATGTAATCGTATATTTATAAAAAAATAAATAAAACCAATAATAAATTTTATGTATATTTATAACAACTAAAATATACATAAATGTACCTTTTAAAAGTATAAAGAAAATTTTATTTTGTGCAACTTGAGCAAGCTCCGTTGCTCATATCAATGGTCAATATGATTTTTTGTATTTAAGTAAAATTCATAATGGTTAATAATCATTTTAAATCAAAGCACTCTCCATTTTCATGTAAGAACTTCAATGAGATTTAATCTACTAACTTAGAACTTATTATTGACATTCGGAATTTATACCTATATACTTATATTTAAACGTCGAGTTGATTGCCCCAGCAGGAGGAGAAAGCAAGTATATGATGATGAGGCTTTATTTCAAGACCATAATGGTTCAGGTTTCTCTACACTTACAGTCATTTAAGAGAAAATTACACGATTCTAGGAAGACGCATATTAACGGAAAATTTGCTATAACCCTCTGAAGTTTGGGAAATTAATTTTTTTAACCTTATTGTTTGGGAGTTTTATTTAACCACCCCCACCTTTAGTTACAATTTAATTAAAGCACAAGTCCAATGAAGTATTTTATGGCAAAAAAATCATATCTTGGTCTTTTCGGATTCGATCAATTCGGGTATTCGGTCAGAAACCCCAAACCCCCACCCTGGTCGAATTTCAATTCGGAAAAAATAACCAGACCTAAACCCGAACTCGAATGATCGAATTTAATTTTTTGTCAAAACTAAAAAATTAACTAAATACTAGATTTTAGTTAAAATTTAGATTCGATCAATTCAGGTTGACCGAACTCGATTATGAGGATAGTGTTCATAACTCACATAAAGAGGCTCAAATTTCATATTCGGTCCTTCGGTCAAATTCAATCATCTGATAATATTTGGTCAAAAAATCTACTAGTCAGTTAAATTTTAGTTTTGACAAAAAATTAAATTCGATCATTCGGGTTCGGTCAACCGAATTTGATCGAATGACCAAATATAAAATTTGAGCCTCCTTACATGAGTTTCGAACGCTATCCTCATAATCGGGCCCGAATTGAACGAATCTAAATTTTAACCAAAATCTAGTATTCAATTAATTTTTGGTTTTGACAAAAAATAAAATTCAGTCGTTCGGGTTCGGCTCTGGTTATTTTATCCAAATTGAAACTTTGTCGAGTGTTTGTGGTTTTTGACCGAATACCTAAATTGATCAAACCCGATAAGACCCGGACCCGATTCTTTACCACTAAATACTTCATTGGACTTGGATTTTAATTAAGTTGTCCCTAAAGGTGGGGGGTGGATAAATAAAACTCCCAAACAATAAGGTTAAAAAAATTAATTCCCCAAACCTCAGGGGGGGTTTCAGCAAATTTTCCCGCATATTAACTATCTTGTCTATTAAATTTATTAAAACACAAGCTCTCGAGGAAAATTCAAACCTAAAAGAAATTATTTAAAAGGTTTGGTGAATTCCAAAACAAATTTTAAAACCTACATAATTTATTACTACATTCATAAATATAATATTAATAGAAATGAAAAAGAAATACGTAAAGTCATACATAAGTTACCAATATTTAATGCATACATAATAGAACTTTTTAAAATTTTTCAAAAAAGAAAAAGAAATACATAAGGTCATATATACATAAAAATAAAATACCAATATCTAATACAAAACTAGAGCAACTTTTACTTTTCCTTTCATCAATTTACTATTATAATATTATGACCAAAACATTAGAATTAAAAAATAATAATAGATACTAAAGTAAAATTTTCATGAAAAATCAATACTATTGTTTTGTATTCTTTTTAATAAATATCTTAAAAAAATAAAATTTCATTGAAACTATTATATATATTTTCAAAAATAAAAAAATTAAAATTATATGTAACCTACCAACAAAAGAATAAGAAATTGGAATAAGTATAGATTACAAAATTGAAAAAGAGGTTAAAAGCCACAATTTTTTTCACATAGTTACTGTAGTAACAATTTTTTCAAAAAACAAACATCCTTCTTACGAAGAAAAATAAAATGAAACCATTTAACCATAATTGTCATGGTCATGAAATAAAATCAACTCAAATGATAGTTTATTCCATAAATATAATATTTTTTTGAGATTGGAATAATAATTATTATAAAATTACTCTAGAAAATAAATAACATAAATTTGGAAAATACCCGTGCATTGCACGGGATTTCAGAGACTAGTTTTAATATAATATCTATATTATTATATCTTAATGTAAAAAAATGATATAAATGAATTTTATAATTACAATTAGTACCGTGCATAAATTATATAAAAATATATTCATTGCAAAATATTACGTTCATCCCTTATTAAGTGTCACTACAACTACCTTTAGGATTCTAATAAACCTAGAAAATTGGGTAAAAATATTAGATTTGGACAAATATACCCTTTGACTTAGTAGAAAAATTAAGAGGACAACTTCACCTAGAAAATATCTCATTCATTAATTAAGGGTAGCATTGATATTTTAATTATTGAAATTGTAAAATTGACAAATAAAAAGGGATAAGTTAGTTAGAAAATTTGACACTCATTCAGAGATGGAGGTAGTAATTTACAATAACAACAATTTCCCGTGTAGTGTCATAACTCATCTCAACCTTATAATTCATAATTAATCCTAACTATCAAAAAAACTCGTGTCAAAAAATCATAGCTAATATTACTTGAATAAAAACAAGGCACTGTGAAAAATATATTGGCATAATTAACACATATCATCACTTTTATTTAAGTAGACCATTACTTCAGAGACATATTAATAATTTGAGGGATTGTTTTTTGTGATATAATTCTAGTTTAAGGGAAAACTTGGTGAATATAATGATATCTATTGAGGTAAGGTTATTTTCCTTAAAAATATTATATAAACACCAAACACACAGTGACGGATTTAGACATTTAATTTAGAAGTGTCCAATATACTTGTTATTACATGATTCAACACTTTAGAAAAATAAATTAATAAAATATAGTTAAATAACAATAACAATAAAAATATATTAAATGACATATTCACAAGCTTAACAAAATTTCACATCATCATATAAATATGGCCACCAAATAAATTAAAATTTCAAATTACCTAGATATTTATATATTAAACTTATACACTTGAATTGGAAGAGTTCGGGCTAAGACACGAGTCAGCTGCCAATTTAAACCCTAGATATTTCAATAACATCTTTAGTCGTACGTCATGCGCCTGAATAATGAAAATAGATTAACAACATGTCTACACAAATTCATTTAACGAGTATCTTTCAACACTCAAAGTTCCCTTCAAAGTACAATAATAATATAAACTCTTGACTTCTCACTCCCAAAATTGCCTCCTCAATATATCTTTCAAACAATTACCACATGTACAAAACAATTGGTGGCAACATGCCGTCAGTGAAAGTGGCTATCTTAAGAAAAAGATAGAGGGAGAGAAAGGATAGAAGAGAGAGTCTGAGTAAGAGTGTTCAGAATGGATGTGGACGGCGGACACATACACAATGAATTGGCTTACACTTTTTTAAACAAAACAATAATTTGGTAATATTTTAAGGTTTGTGCATGGGTTGTTGCTAAATTGGACATCCCTATTATATTTGTTGAGAATTTATTTACAGTGTCCACTTGCTCCAAATAAGAAAATTTCTTCTGAATAATGTTAGAGAATCACAAATTTTTCTTTAGTTAATGATGTCTGTAGACACCCTTGGGGACAAGGGTAGCTTGAGATCCGCCTATGTAGACACATTAAAAATTTGCGATTTTTATTCTAGGGAAGACTTGGTGCAAGATTTGGAAAATAAAATTTGACAAGTTGCTCTATGATATATATTTGGCAAGAACTAAATAAAAAGTTTGTTGGGATAGTATAGTCACTATCATATGCATAGCTAGGTACAAAAGTAAGAAGATTGATGACAAGATAACGAATCTAGGTCAAAATATATGCCATATCTATACTTATTTCAGTTATATGTGTACAAATGCATTATATAATTGTAAAGTTGTTGATAGAGGGAGTAGTACGAGTAATACTAGGTAAGATCTATAAGGTAAGAAAGATGAAATAACATGTGCGCGGGCTTTTTACTAAGCATAGACAAATGAACGTAACAAACCTAATAAAAGATGTATGTCATCACTCAAACTAACTCCAATGTTGAATTACTCACCATGTGACCCCTCTCCCTTTCTGTCTACCCTTAAAGTGAAGATGAAATCATGCTTAAATAGACTCGCCTAACATGCCATTCAACTCGTATAAGTACGTTTTAGAACTCGAAATGGAATGTAAAGAGTAATTACTTATTTATGTGCAGCTAATTTTGATGATCTCCTTTAAGACACTAAGAAGTAAGACTAGCAAGAGTACCACTTGAATAGTTTTTCATCATATAGTAATACAGTTGTCTTTTCTGTCTTATCTAATTATACTTTTATTTTTGATTATCTAATATCAATAATAGACTATAATATCTATATCAAAAATTCAAAATAAGCCATGTTTTGCAAAATAACAGCTATGCTAAAAATATATAGAAAAGATAACTAAACGAAGACGAGAGAAGTAGAACTCTAACTGCAGAAACACAACGCTGCAATGCTTTTCAAGCATGATTCAAGTAAACCTCCTTTTCTTTCTGTGCATCACTCCTAAAGTACTTCACTACTTTGTTTTGGTCACGAACAGTTGACATACCTAAATCATTCGCAAGAAACCTAGATTTAAGAGCTTCCTTCTAATCCGTGCTATCAACATGAGTCTCATCGAGCTCTTCTATGTTACCTGTATCATTAAGCACTTCCTCGGAATTAGTCTTGAAAATTGTCGTGCACTCATCTGTTATCCCTATGGGCAACTTTTTTGACTTGTTCAGGTATTCACATAGCTTGTCTCACCAGTTTCTGTTTTGCTTTCAACATTGTTTTTTCTTTTCTCTTCTTTCTAATAAGCTCTTTAAAGCCCTAAAAGTCACACATATTAAGAATTTTTGCTTTTGTTTATCCTGAAATTTGTGACTTATTTTTTTCCATCCAACATTTTAAGAGTAAATGTTTATCTACCTTATGTTTTGTTTTACGTACGTGTTCAAATAGGCCAAATGGAAAAATAATTGTGGACTAATTTTTTTAATGGAAAATTCACGTAAATGCACACCCCTATTGATCAATAAGACTTCTCAAATTTAATTTTAAAGATAAATATAAACTTTCAAAATATAACATCAAAAAGTTATACATTTTATGTATAGTTTTATATTTGTGAGAAGTATAAATAAATAATTATTTTTATATTATAAATAAATTGTAATAACCCTCAAAGTAATGAATATACCTTTATAAGATTTAATTACATTTAATTTCATAAGTGATTTAAGTGAAATGTAAGATAATTATATATTAATCATCTTACATTAATATCTTTACTAGTGTTAAACCTGTGCTATGCACGGGTATATTAAAAAGTAAATGTTTAATAATTAAAAAAACATTCATAATATAAGTGAATATAAAATTTATAATGGAAACCCACAGGTGTAAATCGTAGAATATATATTATTAGTTACAATCTGTGTCTGATGTAACCAAAGCTATAGTGGTGATAAATTTCGTAAAGTGTTTATATTAAAAAATAGTCATTTATTATAATTTAAAGTCATATAAACAATTATTATGTTTATCATTTATTGTTAAACATAAAGAAAAAATTATAATTTTAAATTATAAACAAATTGTTATATATAAACATAAAGAAAAGAAACATTATTTTCATAAATTATAGTTTATATAAAGATCATTATGTATAGATTATTGTTAATTCAAAGTCATATAAATTATAAAGAAAAAATTTAAATTATAAACAAATTATTTATATATAAACATAAATTATGTATACCAATATTATAATTATTTATATGACTTGAATACCCCCGTGCATCAAACAATTATTGTTAAATTATAGTTTCCATGACTTTAAATTTCGTAAAGTGTTTATATAAACAATTATGAAACTGATGTACATAGTTTATGTCTATTTTTTCTTTATAATTTCTTGTTAAACATATAAACACATAATATAATTTAACTGATATAAACAATTATTATGATTTATGTTTATATACCAATGATTTATGAAGTGATATCCATAAAAACAATACCGGGTATAACCAAAGCTATTGACTTGGAACAATGTAAAACAGTTAGAACAAAAAATAATTTTCTTTCTCACAGTCCCACAACCTTGTGTCATCACGGACAAAACCATATCAAAGCTATGCAATCAAGCTAGCAAAAATCAGTAAATACTTTGACTAAATTGGATAACATTACAACAAAATTAAGATAGTAACATACAAAATCGCAATTGACGACATAAATACATAAATTAATGATAATTACATACAATAATTCCATTTATGACACATCTCTCCTTGTGGCTTCAAAATTCAATCAAAATTATCGTTGTCTTTTAAGTAACCCTGCAATTATTGGAGCATAATTATAGTCTAACATACCTAAACATTGAGCACAAACTTTGTAAAGCATGAAAAGATTATGCACATCCATTATTGCATCTTCAATGCATGTTTATTGAAATAAGAACCCCATCCGAAACTGCCACATCAAAAAAGCCTAGACGCTCATTATCAACCTCTAGTTAACCATCATGCTATTGCTGCCGCTTCCATACAATCGTCAATATCGTTGAAAATACATTTCTATCCCTATTGTGCAAAATCGAAAAAAAAACACAAAACTAAATCCATGAAAAAAACGAATGAAGAAGCATTAGTAATCCATGTAGATAATCATCATTAGTGCAAAGAGTTAAAAAACAAAGGTACTCAACAAAGCAACAATGATACAACACACATAAATAAAGAATATACTAACCTGATTAAAATGAGCATTATGCATTTTCACAAAGTAGAATATGGATGATATAGAAAATGAACTTGTAGAAGGGAGCATATTAATAGTTGCCAACATGCACATGGTATAAAGATTGTGTTTTTATAGGTAGGTTTCGGTTTAGAGTTTTCAGGATAGGTTAGTATTAGAGACATATACTAATAAGAGTTTTACAACAGGTCGGGAGGTAGAGTCCTAATTAGATTTGGGTGAAAGGTAGAACTCTAATTAGATTTGAGCGGGAGTTAGACTCCTAATTGGGTTGGGAAATAGATTTCTAAGTAGATAAAGTAAACTCTTAATCTGATTAGAATTCTTGTTTATTATTTTTTCAAATCGATTATTATTATTATTATTTCATGGGGGGAATTTTTTACTGTATTTTTAAATCGATTTTTTTTTCTTTAATATGATTGGTCGATAACTCCTAAAATCACTCTGGGTTGAATATTTCAAATTTCAAATATATTACTTTTATATTATTATAGATTATTTTCATTATTTTATACAAAGCAATCTAAAACAAACGGTACGATGAAGATTCAAGATGGATATTAATTTATTATTATTAGTATCCATTACTATACTAATTTCTAAAGCGCAAGGCTAAAGCAACGATAGAAAGTGCCATAAACATATTTCCTTGCATTTATTATTTTATTGGTAGGGTAGGGATCTCCTAAGAAAAGAAAAAGTAATCTTCTTTCTTTACGGTGAGTGTTTGACATAAGTTTGGATCCCTCTCACAATGGACCACCAAACAAATATGGTTATATGGCAAAACACCTAAGTTAATTAGACATACATACATTAGATATATTGGACCTTCATCATTAATTGAATTGTACTGATCAGTCTCTCATTATAATTAGCTTAGGTAGGTACTTCAATTCCCCCCTTACTTCACAAAGTCCTCACCTATATATCCTGCACCTCCTCACTCTCTGTTTATTTAAGTCTCTCTAACAAATGGTACTTCAAACCAAGAAGACGAAGTTCAGAGGTGTTAGGCAACGTCAATGGGGCTCCTGGGTTTCTGAAATTCGCCACCCTTTATTGTAAGTAGATCAGAATCATTAGTTTTGTAAAATATTTCTTATTACGTATATCCATATATATTTCTTAGTAAGTATATCCATACATAGATGACCTTCTTGGAATTAATCTGAATTATTTGTTTTGTAAAATATTAATTTGCGCGTAGGAAAAGAAGGGTATGGCTAGGGACATTCAAGACAGCAGAGGAGGCAGCGAGAGCCTACGATGAGGCGGCCATCCTAATGGGTGGCCGTACAGCAAAGACAAATTTTCCGGTGACAACTACAACAACTACTACTATTAGTGATCAAGACAGTGGACCTACTAACTCCTCATGCTTCTCGAATTCTTTGGCGTCAAATTTGAATGTGAAGCTCCGAAAGCATTGCAAGAGAGTCCTCTCACCTTCCCTGACATGCTTAAGGCTCGACCCTCAAAACTCCCACATCGGAGTTTGGCAGAAGCGCTTTACTGGGGGGCGGCCCACCTCCGGCTGGGTCATGACTGTGCAACTCGACCAACAACTCAATTGCGACCCAAACAATGGTACTATGGATGATGCTCAACAATCTAAAGGTGGTATCAATGAAGAGGACAAAATGGCTCTTCAAATGATAGAGGAGCTTCTATTCAACCACAATTGATCCAGTTTATTCATGATGATGATAATTAATACTGGTACAAGCTATATTAGTCAGTCTGTAATTACACTTCTATAGTTTGACTATAAATAAGATTTTAGACCCTGATACCAAAGTGATGATAATTTGTTGCATTACTCTAGTTGGATGGAATCATCAAATCAATTATATGTATAATAACATTAAAGAAATCAATTACTGAATAATTAACTTCGTCCACTTAATGTTCTTAATTGAGCGGGCTTGAGAGACAAACCTCGGAAAAGAAGGAAAAATTGTAAATACTCCCTCCTTTTCATATTAATTGTCGTATTTGGAAATTGTGCAATCAAACTTCAAAAATTTTGACCATAAATTTCTCAATATATACAATGAATTGCTAAATAAAATTACCACTATTAGATTCGTATCGAAAAATACTATCATACAAGTATAATATTGCAATTGTCAATAACATATTATGCAAGAAATTATCAATCAAAGAGTGATATTGGAGACCGTGAAAGTCAAAATTATGACAATTAATATGGAACGGAGGGAGTAGTTCTTTTTAAGTTTATCACATTTATATATTCAATGCTATCATTTTTGTATTATTGTAGTATTTACTTTTCCTGAAATTTTGAACAATATTTAATTTAGCAACTTTTCCAATCAATTTAGCAATTTTAGTCATCAACATGTAATTTATGATAAAATTTACTTGTTGAAATGACAACAGTGATCAATGAACAAATTTTATCATTAATCACATCTTCAAGCACCATAAAAGTTGCTAAATGCATCATAAAAGTTGCTAAACTAAATTGCGCCAAAAAGTTAAGAGGAAGTAAATGTTAATTCAAAAAATTTAGGGTTGAATTTATAAATGTCATAAATTTAAAAGGGTATATACCGTACAAATTTTTTGAGAAAAGAATACATAGTACATACGATATTCGTTTCATATATCTCCATGCACCCAAACCAAGCATATATTCTCCCTGAATTCTTTACATCAGTAAATACGTAATTGTCTTGGGTCCAAATCGATCATTGATTAAATTAAATATACAAGTAGATATAGACATACAACAATTTGGTGTAATTTGACTAATGTTTTTTTGTATATGTTAACCTTATATATTTCTGTTACATTTTTCTTATTTTTGATATTTAAATCACTGTATTACAAAATATGAACTAATGAATTACCACCAATGGCCAACTCGTAGATTTAGCAAATGTACTCATATATGTGAGTAAATATGGTTTTTTTTTTTAATTTTCCCTGATGGGGGTGTTGAAATTCCATACATGAGATAATTGTTAACTACATGTCTCTACATTAAGGTGGGCATGCATATGAAGACTGATGATTGTATTTAAACTAGCCAGAACTAGAATATTGTTATACAAAGGTGAGTAAAGGAAAAGAATTGAAATTAGACGCATCTTTTCCTAACAAGAATGTGTCCATATTTGCCTGAACTTTATATTAAGATTCTGGCCCCAATATAACTTGTTGTGATTGATATGATCATTTGTGAGAAGATAATTAGTTAATTCTTCTTTTATTTAGTTTTATTGTGTTCAGGTTTGTTATTATGTTAGTTCGGTTACTATAGGAGTGGATATGTGTCGTCATGACAGGTCCAACTAGCGTCATGTGTATAGAGTACCTGGATCAAAATATCATTAATATAAGAAAAAGTTATAAAAATGCCACCACGATTTCAAATGTTAACTCTGTGCCACTAAACAAGTGTGTATTGTAGGAAAATACCTATATGTCAAATTCTTACCAAAATTAATTACTCCCTGCCCCCCTTTCTTATTATTAAAACTGTAGAATTTGGAAGAGGAGATGAACTGTAATGTATATGTATTGGCTATGTCAAAAAGAAGAACAATGTTCCCCTGTTTATACAAGAGTGACAAAAGAAAGAGGGAACAAGAAACAAGAACGGGATAGCTAACAGAAGACCTAAAAAAAGGCTAATAGAAACCTATAGCCTAAAGCAGCAAAGCAGGAAGACTTCATAGACCACATAGACCATATATCTTCACAGTCCCCCCCTCAAGGTATCGAGCAGACCCAACCTTGAAGAGATGTAACTGTGCTGGAACTCTCCAAGAGCCTTGGTCATTAGATCGGCAAGTTGATCTGAGCTGGGTACATGCGCCGTTTTGATAAACCCATCTTGAACTTTGTCTCTTACATAATGGCAATCAATTATGATGTGTTTAGTTCTTTCATGGAACACAGGGTTGGCTGCTATATATTGTGCAGCTTTATTATCACAATACATGATAATAGAGTCTGTTGGAGAAATGTGTAAATCATCCAAGATCTGTGCTATCCATTCTAGTTCAGAAACTGTGGTTGACATTGCTCTATATTCAGCTTCGGCTGATGACTTGGAGACAGTCTTCTGTTTTTTATTTTCCATGAAATAAGACATGATCCAAGAAAGATGCAATATCCAGTCAGGGATCTCGCAGTGAATTTGCAACTTCCCCAGTCAGCATCAGTGTAGGCATGTACATGAAGAGAGCTATTTGAGGAGTAAAATAAACCTTTGTTGATACTTCCTTTAAGGTATCTAAGAACATGTAAGGCAGCATCAAGGTGCTGATCAGTAGGGGTCTAAAGAAACTGAGATAAATGTTGGACAGCATAGCTGATGTCTGGTCTTGTGAGAGTTAGGTATAGAAGCCTTCCTATGAGTCTTCTGTAAGTGGTTGCATATGTCAATGGAGTTTCTGAGTCAATTGATAGCTTGATCCCAGTTGGTAATGGGAATTTGGTTGGTTTGCAACCAGTAAATCCTGCATCAGACAAAATGTCAGTGGTGAATTTTCTTTGATTCAAAAAGGTGCCCTCTTTGCATCTACTTATTTCTATTCCAAGAAAGAATCTTGCTAGTCCAATATCTTTAATGGTAAAGGTGGTGTGAAGATTGTCCTTAAGATTTTTGATTCCCGTTGTATCATTTCCAGTGATGAGCAGTAAATCACCAACATATACCAACACATAGATGCATCCGGTTTTAGTAATTCTAGAAAAAAGGGATAATCACTTTTAGACTGAGAGAAACCTTGATCAGATAGAAATTTAGTTAATTCAAGGTTCCATTGTCTTGAGGCCTGTTTCAATCCATAAAGGGATTTAACAAGCTTACAGACCTGCCCTGGTACAACTTTAAAGTAGCCTTGTGGGGGAACCATATAAATTTCTTCATCAATGAATGCATGCAAGAAGGCATTATTTAAGTCTAATTGATGCAAGTCCCAATTTTTTATAGTAGCTAAGGCAATAAAAATTCTCACAGTTCCTAGTTTAGCAACATGAGAGAAAGTGTGTTTATAGTCCTATCTTTTATTTGAAGAAAACCCCTTATGACGAGCCTGGCTTTGTATCTTTCAATACTGCCATCATGTCTGAACTTGATCTTATATACCCATTTTGATGATAGGGCCTTCTTATCGGTTGGAAGGGTGGTGAGAATCCATGTGCCATTGTTTTCAAGAGCTTTCAACTCATTTTCCATGGCCTCAACCCACTTGGGGTGCTTAATAGCTTGCACATAAGAGGATGATTCAGATGTGTGCATAACAGCTGCTAGAGATGTAATGTGATCATCTGTCATGTGAGTGAAATCAGACTTAGTAAATAAAGGATAGTTGACATCAGTATTAAAACTGTGTGATTGAGAAGAAGTAGCCTTATGTTTCTGGTGATGTTAGGTGTAGTCTTTGAGCCATGTTGGCGGGTTTCTGGATATGTTGGACCTTCTGAGTTGCAATTGTTCTTGAGAGGTTGTTGCATTGTCCACTAGCCCAGATATCTCAGTGTTTGATTGATCAGAAAAAGGGCAAGATATACTGTGAGAATCAATAGATGCAGAGATAGGATCAATGTTATTAATCGAATCAACCACTATTTCATCTTTGGTAAGAGCAACATTAGAATCATTCTGATTGCAATCAAAATGATCCCCACTAACAGATTCAAGATAGGATGGGTAAAAATCCCATAAAGTGGGCTCATCATTAGTAGGATTGTTAATATTATTCTTAAAAGGTAGGATTTCTTCCTTGAATATAACATCTCTAGAGTGAAAAATCTTTATATCCAAAAGTATAACCTAGCAGAATGCATCTAGTAGCTCTAGGTTCCATTTTTTCTTTATTTCTCAAATCAACAACAAAACATAAAGATCCAATGGTTTTGAGATTGTTAAGATCAGGTTTAACACCATGAAGCAATTCATATGGGCTTTTCCAATTTAATTTAGCCATGGCAACATATTGATAATGTGGGTGGATGCAAGGACACATTCTCCCCAAAATCTTTTGGGAAGATAAGCATGAAATCTTAGGGCTCTTGCTGTACCCAACAAGTGCCTATGTTTCCTTTCAACTACTCCATTTTGTTGAGGAGTGTAAGGAACAAATTTTTGATGGACAATTCCTAAATCTGAAAACAGTTGATAGCAAGACTGATTGAGGAATTATGTACCATTGTCAGTCCTTACCATAGTGACAGTGGACTTAAATTGTGTTTCAACCATTTTAAAAAATTTCTGAATGGTATTGCAAACATCAGTTTTGTCATTCAAAGATGTGTCCAAGTGTTTCTAGAATAATCATCCACAAACGTTAAAAAATATGTAGAGCCATCAATGTTTGGTGTCCTATAAGGACCCCAAAGGTCAATATGAACCAATTCAAAGGCTAGAGAAGTCTGAATAGAACTCTTAGGAAAAGGCAATCTGTGAGCTTTGGCTAGCACACAAGTTTCACAAAAGAAATCTTTGTCTTTGACATCTTTACATTCTAGTATATGTAACATTTTAGAAACAAAAGCATGTCCTAGTCTATTATGAAAGGTGTGTAACAAAGATTTACTAATAGATTGAGATGACTTAGTGTGAGGGCCAGTGGAAAGACAAAATTGCTGAGATTGTTTGTTGACATCAGGAAAAATTTTGAACAACCCAGTAGAGATCTCCACCTTGGCCACAATCTCCTTAGTTGAAAGATTGTGAAAGAGACAAAGATTAGGATAAATGGACAGAAATAAATTTTGATCATTCATGAGTTTGGAAACAGATAGAAGATTATATCTAAACTCATGAATAAACAAAACTCCTTGTAATTTAAGCTGGTTTGTTAAAACAACATCACCAATCTTGGTAACCATTTTCAGAGATCCATCTGGGAGGACAACTTCAATTGGTTTTGTCAGACTCTGAACATTATGCAAAATGGATGACTCAAGTGTCATATGTTCACTGGCCCTTGTATCTATGATCCAGGGATGATTTTCCTTTTGCAAATGATAAGACTTATTACTTGTGTTACATGCAAATTGGGAATTGTCAGTAAATTGAGCATATGCTTTACTAGTTGGCTCCTTTTCTTTATTAATTCTTGCCACTTCTTGTGCCAAAGCATTCAAGAACTTGTTGTCAAGTCTTGATAAAGGGTAGGAGAGACCATTTGCTCTGGGTAGCCAACAAGAAGAAAACACTGATCCTCATAATGTTCGTTCTTCTTGCAGTAGTTGCAGAACCTTTTGCTCTTTTCTTTCTTGGCAGCTTCTTTGCTAAATTTTTTGTTCTTGGCCAACAAAGCTGAAGAAGCTCCATTGTTTTCTTGATTTCTCTTGACAGAAGCAGCGAACTCATTCATATGACCAATCCCTATCGTGACTTGCTTTTGCTGTTCAATTTTCTGGATTAAGCTGTAGGCTTTATTTACAATGGGTAGGGGCTCTGACATCAGAGTTTGACCTCTCATGTTGTCATAATGATCATTGAGATGTAACAAGAACCGCATTAGCTTTTTCTTCTGATCAATATCTTGAGCATGCTTTATGGAAGGGCAACTCATCCTACAATCTTTTTAGTTTAGTGAAATACACAACCAATGAATCATCATTTTGATAAAGTTCATTTATCTCTTTTTCCAGTTGATACATCAAGGGACCATTAGATTGCCCAAAGCGTTTAGTCAAATCCTCCCAAAGATTTTTTGCAGACTCAACATAGATAAAAGCATCAGATATATCAGGTGTCATAGAATTTATCAACCAACTTACAACCATGGAGTCGCACTTGATCCACTGATGATAATTTGGTGAATCAGCTGAAGGCTTCGCACATTTCCCGTCTATGAACCCAATCTTCACCTTAACTGTGAGGGCCATTCTGACGGCTTTATTCCATTTTTGAAAGTTTGATCCATTAAATTTCAAGCTGGTAAGGGGAATGCCAGGGTGGTTGGATAGGTGTAGGAAAAAAGGATCATTATTGTATTCCTCTTATTTCTGGGTTGGCGTTTCTGCAGTCTCAGATGTGCTTGACATGATTATCAAAGGTCAGTAGATCTTGATGGGAGGATTTTTAGAGAAAACGGATCGAGCCTGGGGGCTCTGATACCATGTAGAATTTGGAAGAGGAGATGAACTGTAATGTATATGTATTGGCTGTGTCAAAAAGAAGAACAATGTTTCCCTATTTATACAAGTGTGACAAAAGAAAGAGGGAACAAGAAACAAGAACGGGATAACTAACAGAAGACCTAAAAAAAGGCCAACAGAAACCTATAGCCTAAAGCAGCAAAGCAGGAAGACTTCATAGACCACATAGACCATATATATCTTCACAAAAACCACTAAAGCTCGTTAGGTAATCTTCCTCTCTCTCTTGCTCCCCTATTGTTCATCTTAGGCCCAAAACTCTTCTCCCTCATCTCACTTGAAAAATACCCCCAAAAAACAACCCATTCTTTCAAATCTTAGCAATGATGACTTCTTTCTCCTCTGTGTAAAACACCCAAATTGGGGCATGATGTGACTGTTCCTGCTACTCAATAGATCATTGTTACTATAAGTGTGGTCAGGTTTTCCACATTTATACCTTCCTTCACCACATTAAACCCATTGAGGAGGTTGGCATGTTGGAAATTAAAAAGTGGATGTTGGCTAATAATATAATTGTTGGTACTTTTTGATTGTTGACCCTATTTGCTAGTAGGTAACTATGGGAGCAAGATCCATCATTACAAGGTGTGGAAAATTGGAAAAGAAAAAGGGACAGCTGGAGATCCAGTTGGAAGATGATGAGGTTAAACAATGCATAAAGAGCTCTGAATTACAAGAAGTTGCAGGTGGAGCAGAAGAACTCGAGGTAGTTGATTTGGGTGGTTCCTCTAGCATTTGTGGTATTCATTGTGGGGGTGGGTGTTCGTGCAAAGCAGCATTTGCAAGTTGATGGGGGGAAGGTCTTGATGGGAGGTTTAATGGTTGTATATATATGGTGGATGCATGTAGCGGTAGGCAATAGCAAATGTGTTGGTCATCAAAGTGAGGTTTTTTTTTTGGTTGCCAATGTGTTTAGGAATGGGTGACTTTTGTATATTGAGGAAGATATTGATCAAGGTTGTTCGCACATCAATGCATGGTTAGATTAGGTTAACTGATTGTCAAACACCTATGATGGATGATTATTTTCGGTTGAAAATTGATGTGAAGATTGACAGTTGATGTAGTATGAAGATGACGTAGTGATAGTATGAAGCAAGTGTGATGTACATATGTATTGAATGTTAAAAAAAATGAAGCCTTTTAGTTACAATGTTCATGACTTTTTAAGGTTGCTTTGTTTGCATATATGAATTGTTCTTGGAAAATAAGAATGTGGAAATGGTGCAAAATAAATAAATAAATAAACACATCAGTCTGCAAAGTAGTAGAACATAAATATGCATTGCATTTCATGGATATGTAATGGGTACAAGTTCAATTGTTTGAAGCATTAACTCTCTATTTTAACCTCTTACCTATGAGCCAAATAGAATACCAAATCCAAAGATGCATAAAGGACAACCCCCCTCCCCAAAACTATATCCTTCGATCCTTTACATTTAGACTTATTATTAGTAGGTTTATTAAACATCCAAAATAAACCATGTACAGTTCATTCGGGCTTAATGTTATCCAAAATGTACATCATATTACCATTGACATAATTAATTTTTAAGGTTAACCCTAGGCAGCTGCCTAGGTGATGTCCTAGATAGGTTTATTATATTTGTTATTCTCTTCCTTCTGGTCTTGGTTGGGGTTGACATGAGAGCTGGTTGTGATGATTCAGTAGGGAAGGGATGAGGTTGTGATCCAGTGAGGCTATGGTGTGAGGAGCACTTTAATGATAAGAAACAATAACAACAAATGAAGTAGTAGCAGCAACAGCCACAGAAGTATACCAATAGAAGTCGCAACACTTCTAGTACGTAGTATCAACTGCAGCCGAGGTAGGAGCAGAAGCAACAGCAATAGAAGCCCCAAGACTCCAAGAGTAGTGACACTTCCATCAGTATGTAGTATTCTATCTTGGCTTCCTCTTGGGCCATGCAAACCAAGGCAACCATGGAAAAGTAGCAAAGAAAATGAAAAGTAAAACCCATCACATTAAAACCCATACAAATGAAAAATTCAAATTAAGTTTGACCTCAAATATTACAAAAAAAAAAGAAAAAGATAAGGTTAACTTTAGTTTGACCTCAAATATAAAAAAATAAAGAAAATATACAGTTTGACTTACCTTTAATTTTCCCATATTTCTTGGACATGAAAGCCTGTTGTGGCATTCAATTCCACATAGTGCGTAGTGTATCCTTAAGCCATCCTTACACGTTTTTCCCTTGACATTCTTCCCTAGTTCTGGCCCTTCTATGTTACTTGGTGGTTGTGTTCTTCTTTAGTTTAAATTAAAGTGCACTAACAACATGGCCTTGGCTTGATTCCACATGCGAACACCATTGATGGGGTGCAATGTGAGGGAGTGTTTCTGTACAAGCTTTTTAGTTACATAGAGCTCATGGATAAAGTTTGTAGGGTTAATCCTTTCATCCCTCATCACTGGAATTGCATGGGGATATGATATTCCATTTAATTTCCTTAAATAGCAAGTGCAAGTCTTGGAGTTTAGATTGACAACATATTCTGAAATAACCCTAGAGGGGGGGTGAATAAGGTTATATAGATAATTCTGCACTTTTTAACAACACAACAAGGTTAATAGCACTTTTATAAAATGAAAGATATTTCTTTATTATTCAAACAAAAGTGCTTAGAAAAGAGGAGGTTACAACTCATCTTAGGTGAAGACCGTGAGGTCCTCAAATAGCTTACTGGGACAGAAGACCTTGTAGACGTCTTCTGTACTTGAGGCCTCACAGAAGAGGCAGTTACAGACAGAGAAGAAGATTTCAACGTGAGGCTTCTTCCTCACTTCAATTACTCGACCCTAGAGGTCCTCACCAGTGTCCTCACTGGTTACAGACAAACTGACCACTAACAATTGTGGCTACACTCAGAATATTAACTCAATATTCCTACACTCAAAACTTTCTCACACAAAGTTCCTACTCAGATTTGTTTGCTTGGAAATCCACAAATGCAAGAGAAGTCTTCGGCAGAATATATAGTAGAGCCCTTGAGACAACAACGGCTACTTGCTCTTTGGAGGAGATAATTTCCTTTCTTGGGTTATCTTCATAATGTTCCATATAATCTTCATATCCTTGATTTTGCTTCCATAAATTAGATATCTTGAAATAATGGAAACAACGGTTATTGAATCAATTCAGAAGGAATATGAGAGAATATAATTTAGGGTTTTAGAAGATACTTCCCTAAATTAATTTTGTCAATCTTTCAAACAAAATATCTAATGCTGGCGCTGGAGGTCCTCGGAGCTTGATGCGATGAGGTCCTCAGACTTGACTTGAGACTCTTCATATTCTTCAACCCCATGCATTATTCACACTAAACAGACCCTAGGTAGCCCTTGTAATCTCCCAAAACCTTGATTCTCCTATCTTCTCGTCAAGTTTCTTCTTGATCCTAGGGTGTATATGATTGTCTAATTTAAAAGCCCATTTAAGCACCATTTTCAGCTATTCTTTTCACAATAGCTTTGAAAATCCAGTTTAACATTCAAACAATAGGCATATACCTGGATTTAATGATGAAAGCATTGAAGATTTTAGTCATATGGTTGTCTAATAAGTCACACTTGGCATGTGATTTGAAGTAAGCTCCATAGGAATGTTGAAGGCCCTTCCTTTCAAGCATCCTCCAAATATTTACTTTGGTGAAGGTCATACAATGCCTTTCCATTCTTCTTCATTTACACCATAGTTGTTGACTTGACAATATTCCAGAATACCTTCTTGTATTGTTCACACCCTATAATGTCTCCTTAGGTTGGCATAGACATGTCTAGCACATAGCATGTACTCAGTGTTGCGCAAGATCATTTGACATTTGAATGGAGTGATTGAGTTAGGGATTGTCAAAATGGTGTGTGTGTGTGAAATAAAATCTGGTGGTTTTGGAAATTTTCAATTTAAATTGATCAACAACGACATGAAATTAGCTCGAATTAGTTATCGATACAATGATAGTGATTATGGGATTGCTAATATAGGTAAAAAAAAAAAGTTCTTTGTATCTGTTAGAGTATAAAACCATCTCCTGGAGCTTCAACCATAAGTTTAAGCTTTTGGTTGAGATGGTTCTACATGGTATCAAAGCCAGACCTGAGCAAGAGGTCTCAGGTTCGAATCTCAGCACTCCCCATATTAATTTGCACAAAGTGAAGGGGACCTTTGCAGCATATACGCTTCAAGCTCAAAGGGCATTCGCGTGAGGGGCGTGTTAGAGTATAAAACCATTCCTGGGGCTACAACCATAAGCACAGTATCTTTCATGTATTGTGATCAGTAATTAGTATTTACTATTTCCCTCCTTTTCTTTTCATCTATCTATTGGCGAAGGTGAGCTAAAATACATATGACAAGAATATAGAGTCGTTATGAACACGATAACTAAATATGTTTAATTAAAATCAAAATTTGAGGTTGATTTAATGAATGTTGACAACAAAATAAGAAAAATATATAATAATTAATATGTGACCTAAATTGTAAAATAATAGATGGAGTGAAAGGAAAAAAAAGTCAAAGTTCACTAAAACTGTCATATACTACCTCCGTTTTGTTTTATCTGTCGCCTGGGGAATTGTGGCAAAAATTTTGACCGTTAATATCTTAATTTGTATAATGATTCATCATACAAAATTGATATCATTAGATTCGTATTAAAAAGTACTATTAAAAAAGTATAATATTATATTTTTCTATAAAAGTCTTATATTATAAATTATTGATTAAAAATTGACACAGAAAACTGTAAATGACAAAGTAACAAAAATGGAGGTAGCAGTGAGTATGCAAATTATATTGCTCTAAGCAAGATCTCACACACCATGATGCAGAATTATTCATGGTAAATTAATGTTTCCTAGAAAATATTTCCCCAAGTCCTGCAACGTAAAAACACTATATTCCATTCATAAGGGATCCAAAGAATAGTAATGTTTTACGTACGTCCTAATTAAACTTTAAATGAGACAATTAATTAAGGCTACATCAAATGTCAAAGAAGAGAGTTGAAGATTAATGTTAATGCAATGGAACGTCAAAGAAAACGATGGGTGTATTAATTGGATGTTTAGTGGCTCATCAGGTGAACAAATTAAACTACCTTTTTATTGTAAACCTACTAATTTAGTACTACTACTTAATTCTGTGGTTTTTAAATGTTGTCATCGATTGATCCATTTAATAATCACTCATCTACTACTTCCGACATTAATGGGGGTATTGAGATTGGTCATTGGCCACTGAGAGTGGTGTTATTGATGGAATAAAAGGTAAAGTTAGAAGTAAGAGAAGGTAAAATATGTTGATCAAATCGAAGTGACAGTTTGTCAGAGATGCAATTTGTAGAGCTGTTCGGCGTCGAAAGGATTACTAAACGTGCGAACATGTAGAAAGATGATAGTTTTGATGACATTGATGCTGTGGTAGACCGAATGGCTGTGATTATTGGGGGTTTTTTGCATTTTGGACCCTAAACTTTAGGGGTATTTATATTCTGAATCCTTGATTTTTAATATTAACTTTTTAGACCCTAAAGTTTGTATGTTGAATAAAAAAGGACCTTAAAATTTGTGGGCTGAAGAAAAAGGCCCATGTCTCATTCTTTATTTTCCTCCCATGTTTGAATTTATCTCCCGATTGACGTCAAACTTCAGGACTATGGTTAAAACTAATATTGAAGCTATAATACACCTCTCTTATTCATGTCGGGCTACTTAAACCCCTGAGTATAGGGTTTTAAGTAACTCCAACATGAATGAAAGAGTTTTATTATAACTTTAATATCGATTTTAACCTTAGTCTTGAAGTTTGATGCCAATCGGGAGAGAAATTCAAACATGGAAAGAAAAAAAAGGGAAACGGGCTTGTTTTTCACCTCACAAACTTTAGGATCCTTTTTTTCGGCTTACAAACTTTAAGGTCCAAAATGTTAAAGTTGAAAACCAAGGGTTCAGAATATAAATACCCCTAAAATTCGGGGTCCAAAATGCAAAAAACCCTGACTATTGGTAATGATATATGTGTACGAGTCCCCGATGACCAACCAAACTGAAGTTATAGACCTTACATCATGATGGTGACGTGAAGGTTTCTTTTGGTTGTTTAATCGCGAGATTGTTTGCTGTGTTATTTAGGTTTAGCTGTTTGGTTGTAACCTTTATTTTGTGGAGGTGGTTGTTTGTTGTTCTGTTTGCGGTTTGCTGTATTCTATGAACTTTTAAGCCTTTTAGCTTTCAATAATCGAAAAAAGGTATTCTCTCTCCTCTTTTTTTACTTGTCATTTACCCATTTTAAGATTAATTTTTCATAAAGAAATTCTCATATAAGATTTCCGTAAAAAAAAAAATATATATAATACTATACTTTTCTAATAGTATTTTTATTATGAATCTAATGAAATCAATTTTGTATAACGAGTCATTATATATTTAAGATATTAACGATCAAAGTTTTCAACACAATTTCTCAGGTGACATGAAAAAAGCGGAGGAAGTAAACGACTACGGTAAGTAGGATTAACTTAGGATCTAATTAAAAAATTTAAAATATTTGTATTAAATTAGACCTAGTAATAAAGTTAAAATAATTAAATTGGGTATTGGAAAATGTAAAGCGCCAATTATTTTGGAATAAAAATAGTTAGTTAAAGTTTGAATTAGTATGGAATAGAGAAAGTATTGAAGATGGGAAGTAAAGTACTTAGCTAAGGGTTTGCTCATAGAACTTGGTGTAACACAAGGTCTTATTGTAGTGCATTCAAATATGTCATCTAACCCAAGAATTATGTTTATCACTTGAGGCCAAGCATATTATCGATCGTCAGATACCATTTCATCAGAGATATTTTTATTGTAAGTGATATTGTCATCAAGTTGTTTCATACTTCTGAGAATCCTATAGACATCCTGACTAAATCACTTCCAATCATAAATTCAGACATTGGTTGGACTGAGTGGGTTTTGCTACATGTGAGAGCACTTTTCGGCCATTGCCCTATGGAGGGGCATGATGGTGCGGCCATCCAGGGGATTATTTGGATAGAGATGTCAAATTTTTTACCAGTGTGGAGATTATTACATTGTTAGAGGTGTCCTAAAAATTTCCTTAATATGTGATAACACTATTTAATATAATGGTATGATCTTGGTTATTTGTTTCCTATTTTTGTTACGAAGTTATTTTAGGTTTCCTTATTTCTTTGGATGTAGCTTGTTCATTAAGGCTTTTTTTTTTCTTTAATAGGTCGACAAGCATGATTAGTGTTCCTATAGTTACACTAGCTATTGCAGGCTTTATTCATCTAGTGGTGTACCAAGAGTGAGATTTCCATTATTGTATTGAATCCAATTGGAGAGTGTAAGAAATGACCTAGAAATTAGATTGATTTTAGTATTTGTTAGGGATCAAATAAAACATTGTGATTGTGATTAGGTTGTAGTCTCCTCCTTTCTCATAGTGAATTTATTCTGGTCATTGTCATCTGTAGGTTTTTCTCCTAGTCCCAATATTTGTGTTATTTATATTACCGCGTCCGTTAATTTTGGTTGATTCTGCTATTTCTATGTTACATTAGCTTAATCTGCAGACTTTAGGACTCGCTCTGGTTTTCTTTTCAAAAGTTTATTTAATAGTACCGAGATAATTAAACATGAGAACAAAGATGAGGTATTGGATAAATTTGATACAACAACAACGTATCCCAATATAGTCCAGCTAACGCGAGGTCTGAGACTTTAGGACTCGCTCTGGTTTTGCATTTTGGACCCTAAACTTTAGGGGTATTTATATTCTGAACCCTTGGTTTTCAACATTAACTTTTTAGACCCTAAAGTTTGTAGGCTGAATAAAAAAAGACCTTAAAGTTTGTGGGATGAAGAAAAAGGCCCCTGTCTCATTCTTCATTTTCCTCCCATGTTTGAATTTATCTCCCGATTGACGTCAAACTTCAGGACTATGGTTAAAACTAATATTGAAGCTATAATACACCTCTCTAATTCATGTCAGGGCTACTTAGATCCTTGAGTAAATGGTTTTAAGTAACTCCAACATGAATAAAAAAGGTTTATTATAACTTTAATATCGGTTTTAACTTTAGTCTTGAAGTTTGATGCCAATCGGGAGAGAAATTCAAACATGGAAAGAAAAGGAAAAACGGGAAACGAGCTTCTTTTTCATCTCACAAACTGTAGGGTCCTTTTGTTCAGCCTACAAACTTTAGGGTCCAAAAAGTTAAAGTTGAAAACCAAGGGTTCAGAATATAAATATCCCTAAAATTCGGGGTCCAAAATGTAAAAAACCCGTGATAAAGATCTAGGCAACCTTTGTGGAAATATTAAGGTGTCTTGAATATTTTAGTTAGTTTTTCTGTTATAGTCTAGGGTTCAAGATTCAGTTTTTCTGTTTCTTGTGTTTTGTCCCTGGCTGCTCGTGTATATATTCTTTGTGCTGCCCCTTGTTATTGATTGCACATAATACAATAATTCTTCTTCTTCTATCATTCTCCTTCATACTTTTCTCATGGTATCAGAGCTACGGTTGCTCTCATTCTGATCTCCCTTGGAAAAACAAGTTCTTCTGTCCTCCATATTTCTGTTGTCTTCAAAAAAGGTAGATCGTCTTAAGTTTTTGCTAACAAAATGGCAAAAATCGAGCAAACACAAGCTAAAACAGGAGGAGATATTGGCCAGAATCAACCAAAGAATGAGGAAGAATTATACAATAATGATCCCCTACACTTTGCTAGCTCAGATCACCCAGGTTTGCAGATTGTAAACATCAAACTCACTGGTTCTAATTTCCAGAAATGGGGTAGGGCCATCAAGATAGCCCTAAAGACCAAGGTCAAGATAGGGTTCATCACTGGAGAATGCCCTCGACCAAAACAGGTTACATCTCTTAATCAATGGATTAAATGTGACAATATGGTCATTAGTTGGCTATTGAATTGCATGATTTCTGAGTTGGCTGAGTCTTTTTTATATGTAAATACTGCACAAGAATTATGGAGTGAATTGAGTGAAAGATTTGGCCAAAGCAATGGCCCCCTGTTGTTCCAGTTAGAAAAAGAGATTTCTAACTTGCACCAGGGCAAACAGTCTGTAGCAGTCTATTTTACTAGGATCAAAAGACTTTGGGATGAAGTAGGTGAGATGTCTGATGTGCAAGTTTGTAATTGCCCTGTCACATGTCCTCATGTCAAAACTTCCATGGACATGGAACAAAGAAGAAGGCTCGTCCAGTTCTTGATGAACTTGAATGATGAGCTTGATGCTGTGAGAGCTCAGATTCTTTTAATGGATCCTCTACCAACTATCAACAAGGCATACTCCTTGGTACAGAGAGCTGAATGCCAAAAGATTGCCTCTGGAGGACTTTATTTCCCTTCTGAATTAGCAGCTAACACTCACAAAACTTCTTACTTTGGAAGTATTGACAATGATTCAAGTGGTTTGAATGCAAGAAGTTCTTACAAAGGGCCCAAGAAAGCCTTTAAGAAGGAGAAAGCAAATAAGTTCTGTACTCTTTGTCAGAGGCATGGCCATGAAAGGGAATATTGCTTCAAAATTGTGGGTTATCCAGACTGGTATAAAGGGAAGAGGACAGTTGCAAATGTGCATCTTGAAGAAATAGTAGACAGTCCCTTGGAAGAAGCACCTATGATGAATCCAAAGCTTCTCCAGCAAATAGCTCAAGAAGTCTACAAGATGAACAAGAATAGGCAAGATCAAGCTCAGACATCCTAGGCTGGTTCATCTCAGGCTGTCTCTCATTTTGCACAGGGATTAAAATCTCCAGAAGAGAGTTTTTCAGGTAATATCTATCTAACTAGCAGCTGTTTCACTGTTAAAAAGGGGGGCAAAGAACTTATTGATAATTCATGGGTTGTGGACACAAGGGCAAGTGACCACATGGCTCACAACAAAGCTTTGTTCACTTCTTTTAGGAGACTGAACAAAGCTGTGTCAATCACAATGCCTGATGGCAATGTGAAAGTAGTTAAATTAGCTGGAGATATACTCCTAGGCAATGGACTAAAACTGAATAAAGTACTGTATGTCCCTGACTTTAGTTTCAATTTGCTATCAGTTACTAAGCTCCTTGCTGATGAGACAGTATACATGATTGCTTATGCTGACAAATGTCTTTTTCAGGACCTTTTAAGTAGACAAACTATAGCTACTGCTTATGAGGACAATGGGCTCTATAGGCTGGAATCAAGATGTAGAAAGAAAGCACATCCAAATCCTAAGTTGTTTTCTGATGTTGAGAATTGCAATATTGTTGAAAACAATGATGTTTCTTTACATATTCTGCATTCTAGACTAGGGCACACCTCTCTTTCAAAACTTGAACATGTTCTGAATTGTAATCTTGGTAATAAGCAATTTTTTTGTGATACTTGCATACTTGCCAAAGCCCATAGACTACCTTTTCACAGAAGTTCTATCAAAACTTCTTTTCCTTTTCAATTAATTCATATGGACCTTTGGGGTCCCTATAGAACTGCAAACATAGATGGTGCCAAGTACTTTTTAACCATAGTTGATGACTACACAAGGTGTACTTGGACTCAACTATTGCATGATAAAACTCAAGTTTTCAGTGGCATAGAAAAATTTCTAAATATGGTGAGCAATCAATTTAATGTGCAAGTCAAAACCATTAGGACTGATAATGGCACAGAATTTCTGCAGCAATCTTGCACTTCCCTTTTTGATTCAAAGGGAATCACACACCAAAGGTCCATGGTAAGAACCCCCCAACAAAATGGGGTTGTTGAAAAGAAGCATAGACATCTCCTCGACACAGCAAGAGCCATCAGGCTACAAGCTGGTTTTCCTAAGTATTTGTGGGGTGAGTGTGTATTGGCTGCCACTTCTATTATCAATAAACTCCCTATGAAAGCCTTAGGCTGGAAAAGTCCTCATGAATTGTTGTTCAAAGAAAAACCAAATCTGGATGACCTACGAACCATTGGATGTCAATGTTTTGCTGTGAACATAGAGGAAACAGATAAGTTCTCAGATAGGGCCATAAGATGTGTCCTGTTAGGGTACACATATGGCATGAAAGGATATAAATTACTTGCTCTACAAACAAGGAAAATAGTACATAGTAGAGATGTAATTTTTTGTGAACAGGTTTTCCCTTTCAAGGAGCAAGCAGAGAAACACAAGGAACCCACCTTGAGAAAAGAGAATCTCTAGAGCTCTTCTGATGACTTTGTCCAGGACAATCAACCCTGGACAAATACAGGAAACTATTTTACCTCAGCAAGTTTAGATTCTAACATTGTCTTTGATGATCCTAATGAGAATATGACAGATGACAATGTTCAGCCTACTTCAGGGGACACATCACACAAGGATAACGACACTGCTATTGATGACACCCTTGATCAGAATGATCCAACTCTTAATCACAGCCTTGAGGCTAATCAAAGCCAAGATGAGGAAAGGAATCATGATGAAAACAATCTGAGAAGGTCAGAGAGGCACAGACAAGCTCCCAGATGGCTCAAGGATTTTATTACACCACAGAGCCATAGCCTTGGTGGATACAAGTCAACTCCTTATCCTTTGTTCCAATATGGTGATCTCTGTGAGCATTCCTCAGACTTTGTTACTTCCTTAATTACTACTATGCATATTTCTGAACCTAGTAGTTATGTTGTAGCATCAAAACACCCTGAGTGGACAAAAGCAATGAATGAGGAATTAGAAGCTCTAGAGAGAAATGAAACTTGGGTAATGACTGACCTACCTGCTGGAAAAAGGGCTTTAAGCTCAAAATGGGTCTACAAAGTTAAATACAAACCAGATGGGGATGTAGAAAGATACAACGCTAGGTTAGTGATAAGGGGTTTTGAGCAGATAAAAGACAAGGACTATAAACATACTTTCTCCCCTGTAGCAAAATTAACCACTGTAAGAATTTTTATCTCCATGGCAACCATCAAAGTCTGGCCTTTGCATCAGTTAGATATAAATAATGCCTTCTTACATGGGACCCTTGATGAGGAAGTGTATATGATTCCTCCTGAAGGGTATAACAAGGCTCACCCCAATCAGGTTTGCAAACTTAATAAGTCTCTTTATGGCCTGAAACAGGCCTCCAAACAGTGGAACATTGAGCTGAGTAACTTTCTTATTCAGAAGGGCTTCATTCAATCAAAATATGACTATTCCTCGTTTATCAAAGAACATGATGGCTTAATCTGTTTTGTTTTGGTCTATGTAGATGACTTATTGATAACAGGTAGTGATGAACGAGGAATCAAACAACTCAAGGCACAGCTACATGAAGCTTTTACAATCAAGGATCTAGGATTAGCTCGATATTTCCTTGGCATTGAAATTACAAGATCAGAAAAGGGGACTCTCTTGCACCAAAGGAAATATATTGTTGACATTTTGGAAGATGCAGGATTATCCGCAGCTAAGCCAGCACATTTTCCATTACCAAAGAATCAAAGCCCACGAAAGGGACAGATTTTGGACAACCCAGAACAGTATAGAAGGATCATTGGAAGGCTGTTATACTTATCTATCACAAGGCCTGACATTACATATTGTGTGCAACACCTAAGTCAGTTTCTACAATGTCCTAGGAAACCACACTGTGAAGCTGCCTTACATGTTCTAAGATACCTTAAGGGAAGTGTAAACAAAGGTCTCTTCTATCCTGCACAAACTGATTTCAGATTGT
This sequence comes from Portulaca oleracea, assembly GCA_029582165.1. Lineage (NCBI taxonomy): Eukaryota > Viridiplantae > Streptophyta > Magnoliopsida > Caryophyllales > Portulacaceae > Portulaca > Portulaca oleracea. The sequence continues at coordinate 35,604,478 of CM055873.1, read as the reverse complement.
TTGCTTTTTGTGATGCAGATTGGGGGAGCTGCCAGATGACCTCTAGGTCTCTCACAGGATATGCTGTTTTCATGGGGGCAATGCTTGATTTCTTGGAAGACAAAGAAGCAAAACACAGTATCAAAATCCTCACCTGAGGCTGAGTGCAGATCAATGTCTACCACCACCTCAGAGTTGGTGTGGATAACTAATTTGCTCCAGGATCTGAAACTTCCTGTTGAGCTACCAGTCACACTATTTTGTGATAATCGTGCAGCCATGCATATTGCAGAAAATCCCGTTTTTCATGAAAGAACAAAGCACCTAAACATTGATTGTCACTATATAAGGGACAAGCTCTTGGAGGGTTTCTTGAAGACTGCTTATGTTGCTTCAAAGGATCAGCTTGCTGACATAATGACTAAGCCCTTGGGAGAGTCTCAGCATAACAATCTTTCTGCCAAGCTTGGGTTGATTGATGCTGCAGTATTTCCACCTTGAGGGGGGAGTGTGGAAATATCAAGGTGTCTTAAATATTTTAGTTAGTTTTTCTGTTATAGTCTAGGGTTCAAGATTCAGTTTTTCTGTTTCTTGTGTTTTGTCCCTGGCTGCTCGTGTATATATTCTTTGTGCTGCCCCTTGTTATTGATTGCACATAATACAATAATTCTTCTTCTTCTATCATTCTCCTTTATACTTTTCTCAACCTTCCCCTGATGTACAAGAGTTCATAAAGTGACTAATTACGATTGACCCAAAAAACATTTTGAAAAGAAAATAAATAAAGTCTTGGAATCCAAAGAATCAAGAGAAGTTGGGAGGGAGAAACTTCATACTTGTGTGTTAAAGACAATGAGTAGTTAATCCAAAGTATCATGCTAACCAGAAAAGCACTTACACGGACACATGGCACAAGAAACACGCAACAAAGTCATAGCAAGGTCTCCTACCGGTAACCTCCACTAGTAGAATTGGGGTCATTAAGCGTCTATGATAAGGCGTATGTTAAAGTATCAGTCGCCGAATCGAAGAAATAGCAATTAAAAAAAATGTAAATTTAAAATAGGCATCTGTTTGAGTGTAACAGACGCCAAAATTAGTCAAATATTATTTAGGGAAATTGGATTATAATAATCCCTACTTTTGCAAATTGGATGACAATAATCCCTACTTTCTATTTGTATTCTGGTGGTCCAAAAAAAAAATTGTATTGTAGTGGGACATAATCGAGAGTATACTCTAAATATCATAGATTTTGTGTTGCATTTAATTCAAAACTTTGTATAACACTTTACAACGATTTTTAATGAATTTACAGCATTTCTCCCAATTTGTTTCATTTTATTTTCAATTTTTTATGATTTTTTCAATATTATTCCTTTTAGAAAATCATAATAATTGCTCGGAATCTCAAAAAAATAATTTAAAAAATGTTTTTGGAACTACACTTCATTACCTATCTGGGGGCAGGATCGACAAAAACAAAAATAATATGGGGTAGGCATGAAAAAAATAAAAAGAATGTGGTGATGGATTTGGTACCACTACAATACAATTTTTTTTTTGGACCACTAGAATACAAATTTAAAGTAGGGATTATTGCCATCCAATTTGCAAAAGTAGGGATTATTAGAATCCAATTTCCCTATTATTTATCACTTTCTGTTTTATACTAACGGCACTTCCCAAATTCTTTTTTTTATTATACTGTACCGGTCGGCGTCTGTTCCAAGCATAGACAGACGCGTTTTTGAAAACGGCGTCTGTTTATTCATGCAACAGACACCGATTGGTACAGTTTAAATAAAAAAAAAACAAGCGCTGACACGCCTGCTGCGCCTCGACTACCGGGGCAGTTAATGTGGTAGGTGGGCGTCTGTTGTTTCCCAAGACAGACGCCTCATTTGTTTAAATTGGGAAAAAAACGGCAAATCTCATACTCCGCCATTGTTGTCGTCGAAGAAGAAAGAGAGCAGTCGAGGCAGATTGAAGAAGTGCTCTGTCCACGCCGCTTGTTTGACGAAAATCAGGTAATTTTATGAGTTATTTTTGTTTTAGATCTGTTGTATTATGATTAATATTATGAAAAGTGATTAAATTATAAATAAAATTTGATGAAAAACGAATAATTTGAATATTTGTATGTTTGTTTCGTTTTTGTTGAGTTTAATTTTAGTTGAGTGCATATAAGTTGAAAAATTGAGTTTTTATAGTTAATTTGTATGAATTGTAATATATTTTGGATGTTGAATTAGAATTTTAAGTGTGCAAATAGGGTTTGTAATGTAGAATTATTGAATTTAAATATTGTTTGTATGTTTTATATTGGTTTAATTAGTTGCATATATGTTTTAGTTTAGGTTTTAGTTTTCAATTAGGGTTTAGTTTGAATTTATAATGTTGAGAAGTATAATTATGTTTATATAGGTTGAGCACAATGTTGAATATTATATGTTTTGTGATAAATTTAAATATGTATATTTATGTTTTGTGATAAAAAATATATGTAATAATGCATTTAAAATTTGTTTAAGTTGAGCATTATCTTAAACATTAATATGTAATATGAATTTTGTATATTAATTTGTATGTCTTAAATTTTATGGGAAATTATAATTTGTTTCGATTGATTGTAAATACGTTATAGTTTAAGATGATTTTTAGGAATTGTATTAATGATTTAATTAATTAGTTAATAACATGCGTACGTATTAATGATTTTTTAGTTTAATTTGTATGTTTTGTTTTTATAATTAAATTTGTTTAGTTAATAAGTTAATACTATAAAAGTTTATTATGTATGAACTATTATTTAATTTGTACGTACGTACGTAGCGAATAAATATAAACTATTTATTGTTATGTTAGTGTAGATCGAGGATTAAGTCGGTATACTATATATTCCGAGTAGTTTAGATGTATTAGTTGTCATAAAAGAAGGTTGAGTTTGGATGATATGATTTTGGTTGTTATTAGTAAGTGAGTTAGCCTTTAAAGTTGGTTGCCTTGAAATTTCGCTAATCCAACCTAAGTGCTAACTTAATTACTCATAACTCCAAACGAAGACATAAATTATGTAAATAATTATGTCACGTACATCCATATTTACTTACGTAAGTACTCAACAACCAGTAGCTACATACTTAGTGAATAGGTTATTTATGATGGCAATTTAGAGTAGTAATTAGGGAAATTTATATTTATAGTATCTTAATGAGGATATATATATATATATGTCATAAAAGAGGTTGAGTTTGGATCCTGTTAGTGTCCAACGAGTGTGTGTTTCGTGATCGGATAATCTATGGCTGAAAGGGACTTGCATGAGGCATGTTAACTCTCCTTTATTCGTCTGGTTCCCAAAAAGCAGCGCAATTTTCGTACGTGAAGTTGTACGAGGTCTATATAGTGCACTGGGAGTTAGAAGCGTCTCACATTCGATACAATGGAGTGTTTCTATTGCGCAGATTGAGGGGTAGCAAGACAAGGTAGGTTTGAAAGAGAAGCTCACAGTAAAGGGTCTAATATATAGAAATCTAACACCATTTCTATTAGACTCTTTACTATGAGCTTCTCTTTCAAACCCACCTTGTCTTGCTACCCCTCAAGCTGCGCAATAGAAACTGTCCATTGTATCGAATCTGATACGCTTCTAACTCCCAGAGCACTGTATAGACCTCGTGCAACTTCACTTAGGAAAATTGCGTTGTTTTCTGGGATCCAGACGAATAAAGGAGAGTCGGTACGACTCATGAAAGTCTTTTTCAGCCATAGATTAACAGTTAACAAACACACTCTCCTTGGATAATAACATGATCCTCTTGCCTGGTGACATAGCTTACTTGTTGTTGTCATAAAAAGAGGGGCTGTGTCAGACCAAAATCGGCGTCTGTCAGGGATAAAACAGATGCCGTTTCTGCAGCAGAAACGACGTCTGTTTTATGCCAGACAGACGCCGACTTTGGTCTGACACAGCCCCTCGTAGTCTGCAATAATTTTGGCGTCTGATTCAAACAGACGCCAATTACAGACGCTTTTTTTAAAATGACGTACTAGGTTTTGGCGTCCGTTTTAATCAGACGCCAAAGCCATTTTTGCTTCTGTTTACACCCATACCAGACGTCAATTCCTGATGCTTATGGGTATGATTCTACTAGTGCTCATACCCTATCACCCACCTAGCTACCGTAATCTTAACCCACTAAATGTCGCTATCAACTGTCATGTCCTCTACTAATGGCATGTTCAGCAAATTAGGAGTATAGATATATAGCGGATAAAGGTTTATGTCGCGGATAGCGTTTTAAGTAGCATATAGTTGTTCAAATGAACAGTTTGTTCGCTAAATTTAGCAGTTGAGTTAACAGATGAACATAAACTGACATAAAAAAAAATATGAATAATTTCCAAAGATTAAATTTTGAAATGGTACTTTTTGACCAATATACATCGGACACTACTCCAAACACTGAACGTCAACACTAGCTATTAACATTTCAGAAAGTACTACTTGAAACACTAAATGCTACTTAAAACTAATATTAGTCCTATTAGAGTATTGACTTGGTCGAAGCGCTAAATAATGTCCCTAATGTTGTAGCCGAACACAAGCTAAGCCTATGTCCTTAATTCATATCAACTCTAATCACCTCCTTCCTGTATTTGGCACAATATGAAATTAAAATATAGCCAAGTAATAATTTTGAAGCACTAAATAGATACATATGAACTATCAATAATCCGCTACAAAGAAGTATAAAGAAAAGAAGGGTTGTAACATCGTCAGAACACTCAAATCAATAAATTTATTTTATATAAAGGATGTAGTATCTTATTACGTAGAACATTAGCACCATTCATCGTAGAATAATATATCATACTGGAACATGCTAAGAAATATATATATCTAGGGATATTATCTCCATCCATAACCTAAGTTTAACCCCCTCAAAAAAAAGAAAAAAACTAAATTAAAACCGAACATTTTAGTTTAACCCTTAAGAGAGGCAAGTGACTGGAGGGGTATTGGAAGATTTAGTTTGGGAGCCATGGGCATTCAAACACTGAGCATTAGTTTGTCTTTCCAGGAACAATGGACGTAACGTTGATTTGATCAACCTGAATATTTGTACATCCAGGATTAACTCTACTGCAGTTGAACGCAAGTGCTGCATCTGTTGTCGTTGTTCCCATTATTTGCCTGTATGTTATGTCGCTTATTTGCACCGCCGTTGTCTAACTGTGAAGATTTCACCTGTTGTGAAACCAAAAGAAACAAGAGAGACGAAGAGAGAAAAATAGGAAAAGAAATCTGTGTTTAATTTGCACTCTGAGAATACAATCTCAATCGTCTGACTAAAGAGAGGACAAAGTAGAGTATTTATACTCTAACCTTGACAACCCAGAAAGAAAGAAAGGAAAGAAAAAGAAAGAAAGCCACATCAGCAACTAACATAAATAATTACAAAACATTACTTAGTATTTAATTCTAACACCCCCCCTCTAATTGGTGGGTGATGAACATCCCAATTTGCCCAAAATCTGATGATGTTTTGTTCCTGGAAGGGCCTTTGTCATGATATCTGCTAGCTGTTGATTTGTAGAAACGTGCTTGAGTAAAATTAAACCATCTATCTCCACATGTTTTGTTCTCTCATGGAACACTGGATTATGTGCTATGTAAATCGCAGCATGGCTATCACATTTAACAGGGATTGGCGTTATAGAGTCAACCTGAAGCTCAGAAAACAAGCGGCTCAACCAAGCCAGTTCTGAAACTAGTCTCCTTAAGCTCCTGTACTCTGCTTCTGCTGAGGAGAGAGAAACCACCTGTTGTTTCTTTGATTTCCATGAAATCAAAGTGTTTCCAAGGAAGATTACAAACCCACTTATGGACCTTCTACTATGCTTGCAGGCTCCCCAGTCAGAATCACTGTATCCTTGAAGCTTAAAGTCATCATCTTTATGCACCATGATTCCCAAATCAGAGTTACCTTTCAGATATTTCAAGACATGTACTGCGGTTGTCCAATGCAAGTCTGTTGGGTTCTTCAGAAACTGACTTAGGTGTAGTATAGAAAATGCTATATCCGGTCTGGTGTTCACAAGAAAGTTTAGTTTTCCTATCAACTTTCTATATAAGGAGGGATCAGAGATGGGAGAACCTGAGTCTGGAGAAAGCTTAACATTGATGTCCATGGGGGACACTGCTGGTTTCAAATCTTCTGCCCCAAACTCATGCAAGACCTCCTTGGTAAACTTCTTTTGAGTCAAAACCAAACCTCCTTCAACTTGCACAATTTCCATTCCAAGAAAATACCTTGCCTGACCAAGGTCTTTAATCTTGAAAGTTTTATTCAAATACAACTTTAAAGATTCCATCTCCTCAGTATCATCACCAGTCATGAGAATGTCATCAACATAGATTGCTAGGTAAAGAGATTTATTCCCTCTTCTTTTGTAGAAAAGGGAATAATCATTGTCTGAGTGCTTTTAACCCCTTTTATATAGGACCTCAGTTAACTTTGTGTACCATTGTCTTGAGGCCTGTTTTAATCCATACATGGATTTCCTTAACTTGCAAACTGTATTGGGGACTTTGTTGTGTACACCTTCTGGAATCTTCATGTAAATCTCCTCATGAAGGTCTCCATGGAGGAAGGCATTGTTTATGTCCAATTGGTGAAGCTTCCAATCCCTTTTGACAGCCACAGAGATCAAAGCCCTAATAGTGGTCATCCTGACAACAAGGGAGAATGTTTCATTATAATCGATTCCAACCCTTTGTGTGAAACCCTTTACGATTAGTCTAGCTTTTAATCTCTCAATACTTCCATCAGCCTTGTGCTTGACCTTGTAGACCCATTTGCTGTCTATAGGTTTTCTCCCTTTTGGAAGATTCACCACTTCCCATGTGTTGGTATCATGTAAGGCTTTTAACTCTTCTTCCATTGCTTGTTTCCACCCTGGATGTTGGCTAGCTTCTTCATAGGAACTTGGTTCATGTGCATCCAAGTAATTACTTAGTCCTGCATCACTGTTAGCATTGCTACAAAAAGACAAAGTTCTTGGAGTGTAGTGGAGGTTAGTAATACTTGACAGACAAATTTCATAATCATTCAGATAGTTAGGTGGTCTGTGTGTTCTGCTAGATCTTCTCAAGGGATGGAGTTCAGTAGAATTGTTGGGATTTGGACTTATATTGTCCTGTTGTTGAATTTGGATAATTCCTAAGTCTTCAGAATCATCAGCAATTTCAGGGACATAATCAGTGAGGTCAGTTTCATTCACATAATCAACATTCTGAGTAATAGAATCTTGTTCAGGAAGACTTTTGTTTTTGAATGGAAAGATGGATTCATGAAAGACAACATCCCTAGAAATGATTATCTTATTAGAAGATAAAGAGTAAAGTTTATATGCCTTTCTTCCTTGAGGGTATCCAATGAAAACACATCTTTCTGACCTTTCTTGGAACTTGTCTCTACCTTGTTTGAGAGTGCTAGCATAGCATTCACAACCAAAGATCCTTAAATGGTCATATGGAGCATTTTTCCTAAATAAAACTTCAAAAGGGGTTTTGTTTGCTAGCAAAGGAGTGGGCATTCTATTTATAAGGTAGGTAGCAGTCAAGATACTTTCCCCCCAAAATCTCAAAGGCATTCCAGATTGAATCATAAGGGCCCGAGCAACTTCCAACAAATGCCTATGTTTCCTCTCAACCACTCCATTCTGTAGAGGCCTTTGAGTGCAACTTGTTTCATGTAGAATTCCTTTTGTTGCAAAAAATGCAATTGCCTGATTGCTTTTTTCTATCTCTAAGGCATTGTCGGATCTGATTTTTTTAATGTTGGTACCAAATTGAGTGTTTACCATCGCAACAAAAGATTGCAATAGACCAAAGGTTTCTTGTTTTGTGGTCATTAGATGAGTCCAAGTGCATCTTGAAAAATCATCTACTATGGTTAAGAAATATTTATGTCCAAAGAGACTTGTGGTGTGAAAGGGGCCCCATGTATCAACATGTATTAACTCAAAACATTTAGTGCATGAAATGGTACTTGACTGGAAAGGCAAACATGTCTGTTTTGCTTTATGACAAACATCACATCTATTAAAATCTGGAAGAGTTTTACACATGGGCAACATTTTCATCCTATCTTTTGACATATGCCCCAAACGTCCATGCCAAACACTACTTTTGACAGAAGCAAGAGTCTGATCACAGTTTACAAGATTGTTACTAACATTCAAGGAAATATCATGTTGATCTTGTAACAATCTTCTGTCCAGAAGGTATAGGCCATCAGCTTCTTTACCAAGAACCATTGGCCTCCTCAATGAAGGGGCCTGCATTACACATTCATTTTCACTAAAAGAAATGCTACATTGCAGTTGCTTACATAGGCTTTTAACTGACAGCAAGTTGAACTTGAAAATAGGAACATACAGGACATTGCTTAGGACTATATTTTCAGGAAGGATCAGCTTTCCAATCTGATTAATTGTAACCTCATTTCCATCTGGCAGTAATATGTTAATAGGTCTGTTTAAGTATTTAATTGAGCACATAATATTTTTATTACCACACATGTGATCAGTAGCACCAGAATCTAGTATCCAATCATTCTCAGTCAATTTGCAGTAGCAAGCAACAGTATGGACATATGTATTAGAGAGGTGTTTTGGGAAATACCTGACACAGAGTCCGTTTCTGAATTAGGATTGGAGGGCAATGACTCAGATCCAAGAGAGTCTAGGAGCTGGTGCAGAAGTTGTTTCGCCTGATCTTTGTTTATCTTGAGAGAGGATGAGGACCCCGTGTTGTTTTCTTTTATCACTGATTTGTCTGTTTCTTGCCAAGCAACGTTGACTGCTTTCCTCTTGTTTTGCTGAGGAGGCCTGTATTGTTGCCTATTTTGGTTTTGACCCTGATTTTTGGGAGGATAGCCATATATTTTGAAGCATCTATCTATGGTATGGCCAGTTTTCTTGCAATAGTCACAGAATAAAATTTCCTTCTTGGCTTCTGTTTCTTTTCACCAGTTCTTGCTTCTTGTTGATTCCTTTGAGGACCTTTTTTGGCATAAAAGGATGCCGACTCACTCAGAAAAGTTGTACGGTCTTTTACTTGTCTTTGTTTTTCTTCCTGAGACAAGATATCATACACTTGGCTTAAGGACGGCAAAGGGCTCATCATCAGTATATTTCCCCTTACACTTGTGTAGCTGCTGTTCAAACCCATCAAGAACTGCAGAAGTTTATGTTCTTCAAAATATATGTCAAATTGCCTGTTAATATGGGGTTTGCAGGTGCACTTCCCACATTGACAAGCTGGGAAATTGTTTACTGCCCCAATTACTTCCCATAATTTTTTCGCCTTGGTGAAATAACTTGCAATATCCATTGAATCTTGAGTGAGTCTCGACATTCTCTGTTGAATTGAATATAATTTCGCTTTATTCGCCTGTCCAAACCTTTCAACCAATTCTTTCAACAAATCCTGTGCGATTGTGGAGTATAACACGCTATCTCGAATATCCTTTTGCAGCGAATTCAGGATCCATGAAAGAACCATATCATTCCCCCTCTTCCAATAAGGGAAACGAGGGTCATCTGCATTGAGCATCGAAAGAGTACCGTCGACAAAGGCGACTTTGTTTTTGGCAGAGAGAGCAACGGTGGCCGATCTTTTCCATGTGTCGAAGTCGTCTCCGGCAAAGACCTCAGGAACGAGGGACATTCCCGGCTGGTCAGACGGGTGAATATACAAAGGGTCGCATGGGTCAGGAACGAAAGAGGGTTTAGAGGTTTTGGGTTGTTCGCTCATGGTGGAAGATAATTTGAAAGAGAGCAATTGAATCTTTGGCCAAAATTGGCTCTGATATTATGTGAAGATTTCACCTATTGTGAAACCAAAAGAAACAAGAGAGACGAAGAGAGAAAAATAGGAAAAGAAATCTGTGTATAATTTGCACTCTGAGAATACAATCTCAATCGTCTGACTAAAGAGAGGACAAAGCAGAGTATTTATACTCTAACCTTGACAACCCAGAAAGAAAGAAAGGAAAGAAAAAGAAAGAAAGCCACATCAGCAACTAACATAAATAATTACAAAACATTACTTAATATTTAATTCTAACACTAACAACAAAACAAAATGCAAAATTTGTTAATACGCAATTACAATTTGGCCAAAAATAATTTGTCAATATCTTTTGTATGAATATATTTACCTCGGGTCCTTGCATGGAGCAAGTTTTATTAGGGCAGTAGTATTGGTCAATGAGAATTGGATTAGAAACATTATTAAGAATAATGTTCTCGAATTGGATGTTTCGAGCAAACCCGCTGCCTCCCTAACAGGGTAAAAAAAGTAAAACTTGTTAGCACTCTATCTTGGTTAATTTCACAAGCTGCAAAACATACTAAATTTTTCCTTTTTTTCATAGCTATTTTTCTTTGACAACGAACACACATCTAAAAGTTCTGAAAGTAACATATATATATATATATGATGATAATAATAATAATAATAATAATAATAATAATAATAATAATAAATTGTCATGTGGCCTATTCATATATAGAAAATTTAAAACTCCAATTTTTTTTAATTATAATTAAACTCCAAAATTAAATTTCCTTCGACTTTCTAGATTTGACTGATACTTTATTATATAAATAAATTAAGTATAAAGCATTACAATTATCAAAATAATTGGTACTTTATTACAATAAAATTATCGAAATAATTCTCATGAGAACAAAAAAGATAACATTAATGATAATATTTGATATAATTGTAGCAAAATACAAAATAGTTATGAAGACAACATTAGTAACAAACCACAAGCATCACGCTATAGATCTTTTAAAATATTATAAAAGGGCTTTAGCACTAATTTCTTTTTATTTACAGAAAAACCCCTAAATGTGTTTGGTAAAATAACATAGTGAAAGCCCTTGCGAATTTTGTATCACTCCTTGAAACAACATAAATAAACAAAGGGAACACATACTTACAATTAAATCCAAATCCAATCAACAAATAAGATAAAATTATTTATGTATTGTATGGGCACAAAGACAATTTATTATGGTACCTTAAGTCCATTACAACGTATGTAGGGCTTTTTTTTTGTGAATATTAATCGAAGATTGTGACATTAATTTTATATTTATGATATATTACAAAATGTTGATTAAATAATTTATTTTTTAAAATTTTTACCAACTGGCTCCTTTGTATAATCAACATATATATTTATTAAATATGTAATAGTTATAAAATCATAATATGTGCGTAAAATCAGAAAATGTTGATTAAATAATTGATTTTTTAATTTAGTACATTAAATATTATTATGAATGTGAAAATAAAATCAAGAAATATATGTTATAACCTTACCTTAATTACATATAATAAAGAATAATAGAAAATAAATTTTTTTATTATATATATGTTGAGACACATTTTGATACTTGTATTTTACGTTCATTTTAATTCCATAGGATGCCGAAATAATTTATCTAATCATTAATTTTAATTTTTTTTAATCATAATGTTAACAATTTTTTATACGATTATTAATGAAAATATAGACCAATAATATAGGTCTTTTTATAGGAGTTTACTCTCGATGTTTGCAACGTTTTCATTGTTTTATTTTCATAATATAGGTCTTTTTATAAAATATTTATAGTGTACTGCTTCGGGCTCATTACTTTTGTTGTCCTCCTAAATATTTTTAACTTTCTTGTAATTGTATCAAATATTGCATTTTTATTATGTTTGTTTGCTGTCAATGAGAATTATTTTCGATAATTGTCTTATAATAAAGTATCTATTCTTTCAATAATTATATAGTTTATACTTAATTTATTTATAGTGATTTCGTAATTGTGTTGTAATAAATATCAATCAAATTTAGGAAGTTCAAGTGACTTTAGTTTCGGGGTTTAATTATGATTAAAAAAAATGGAGTTTGATTTGCTACATATGAGTGTCATGTAGCAATTGATTAGCTATGTATGTTTTGTTTTAATATAATATATAGGTATAGCTAGTTTGGTGAAAAAGATACTGATTAACGAATATTTTTTATAAAAAGTTAATGAATATTATTTTAATTGTATATTGATGTTTGTAACCAATATGTATGATCTTTTATTGAAGTTGACATTGATGATGGTATTAATTTATTAATAGGTTTGGTGTTTGGTTTGGGAAAATCAAAATTTTCAAATTGAATTTTTACATTTGGGTTTGGGTTATAGATATAAATTTGAAATATGGAGGATAAAAAAAAAAATTAATGTGAAACATCAAGTAGTGAAAGTTCAAAAAGCTTTAGAATAAAACCATTATTGACCATCAACTACAAAATTAAACTTTTATGGGTTTATACTTGGTATCATAGACTTTCAGAGATGAAGATATCAAATCTCAACAATTCTCATGTTCAGTTATGCAAAATTAATAAGTCTTTGTAATATTCATGCTTTAAACTTAAAGGTCATTTATGTGAGAGGCGTGTTATGATATAAAACCATAATCAATCAAGTAGCTCATTATAGCATTATTTGTAGTATGAGTATATCTTTACCTCCCAGGTCTTAATTCTAACACCATTGTGTGTTCCAGTGAGATTGCACTTCCAGACTCGTACTTGCTCTGTTGTATCATTTCCCAAGCTTCCAATACTGGCATATGTAAAATATGAATTTTGGCATTAATAATGTTTCAAGATTATTGAAATAAGAAGTAAACTAACAAAATGTAAATATTTTTTGATCTATTACTGAGATGTCGGACCCCCTAATGAGTCACTCAAACTAGACTTGTAATTCAGTTCACCATGAAATATGTAGAGAGCACAACTAATTTAGACAAACCTTATACCATGTCCTGGACCGCATGAAAGTTGAGTGATATTTATATCACGGGCATGATTGTTTATGGCTATGCAACCATCACCTTAAATAAAACAATGAACAAAATAAACTTTTAGCATTAAGCTAAAGAACATATCAATATTAAAGTACCAAATTTAATTTAACTAGATTTGAATTACATATATACCTGAAGCAATGTTGTTGTCATGGATAAAAACTGCGGTAGAACCAGCAATTTTAATACCATCTGTGTTGGGGCTGTCAGGGGGGCTTGAATTTTTAGATTTGACACTTCAATTTGGTTACCTCCCATTAATGTAACAAAATTACTTGGACTATCAGACATCTTCAACCCATCGAGCTTAAGGTTATTACACTGATAAAACATCACCGGCTGTACAATATTCACATGAATACGTAAATCAATTGATTTGTAATATTGCAATCAGATAAATATTGCTTTCACTTACTGCTTGTCTTTCTGGACAATGTTGACGATGCTGTCACAAGTAGATTACGATAAGTTAATGACATGCATACAACACAATACGTAAATCGAGTCACTAGTAGAATATATACCCAAAAACGTCTGAATATTAGCGTCTCTTTGTAGATCAGACGCTGAACGTAGGAAAGAAAAATTTTTAAAAAAAATACATTAAATTTCGGCGTCTCTTTCCCATAAAAACATACGCTGTTGAATAACGGCGTCTATTTTTATGGGAAAGAGACGCCGAAGTTATTAAAAAAAAAGCAACAACTGTCTTCTGCAGGCATCAACTGCAGCGCTAGAAAATAGGCGTCTGCCTACCTATATAACAGACGCCGAGGTTGACTAAATCCGGAAAAAATTAGGGTTGGGGTATTGGCAGCCATTTTCGTCGACGAAGAGGAAGAGGAAGCAAGAGAAATTTGAAGGAGAAACTCGGTGCACGGCGCAAATTCAACCAAAAATCAGGTAATTTTATCAGTTATTTCTGTTTCAGATCTGTTATATTATGATTAATATTATGAAAATTGATTAAATAATAGATTAAATATGATAAAAAAACGAGTAGTTTGAATATTTGTATGTTTGTTTCGTTTTTGTTGAGTTTGATATTAGTTGAGTAGATATAAGTTGAAAAATTGAGTTGTTTTAGTGAATTTGTATGAATTGTAATATATTTTGGATGTTGAATGTGAATTTTAAGCGTGAAAATCGTGTTTGTAATGTGGAATTATTGAATTTAAATATTGTTTGTATGTTTTATATTAGTTTAATTAATTGCATGTAATAATGCATTTAAAATATGTTTTGTATGTTGAATTTAATTAATTGCATGTATGTTAATTTAAAAATTGATTTTTTTATGTTTTGTGGTAAATATAAATATGAATAATTATATTTACTTTGCAAAAAAATAATATTTGTAATTAAAATATGTTTAAGTTGAGCATTATGATAAATATTAAGATGTAATACGAATTTTGTATGTTAATTTATATGGCTTAATAAATTTGTGGGAAGTTATAATGAGTTTCGATTGAGTATAAAACTATTTAATTAGTTAGCAATATACAATTAGCTAGAATACATATTTAGTTTGTATATAAACTATTAATATTCAATTTTGGTTGAATTTATAATTTAATTTGTTTAGTAAATAAGTTAATAATGTAAAAAACATTATTATATATAAATTATTATTCAATTTATACGTATACGTACGTAGTAAATATAATTATAAACTATTTATTAAATAAAATAATTTAGTGTACGTACGTTTACTTAATTAATTATGAATAGTTTCTTTAGGGTTATGGTAATTGGTTAATTGTTAGGTTAGTATAGAGGATTAAGTCGATCGGTACTATTCCGATCGAGTAGTTTACAAGAATTAGTTGTCATAAAAGGAGGTTGAGTTTGGATGATTTTGGTTGTTATTAGTAAGTGAGTTAGCGTTGAAGGTTGGTTGCGCGCGGAAATTTGCTGCTAATCCAACCTAAGTGCTAAATTAATTACTCATAACTCCAAACGAAGACATAAATTATGTAAATAATTATGTCACGTACATCCATATTTACTTACGTAAGTACTCAACAACCAGTAGCTACATACTTAGTGAATAGGTTATTTATGATGGTAATTTAGGTAGTAAGTAGGGCGAAAATTTATATTTATAGCATCTTAATGGGGATATATATATATATATATATATATATATATGTCATAAAAAGAGGTTGAGTTTGGATCTTGTTAGTGTCCAACGAGTGTGTGTTTCGTGATCTGATAATCTATGGCTGAAAGGGACTTGCATGAGGCGTGTTGACTCTCCTTTATTAAATGCAGTTCCCAAAAGCACAATTTTTCCTAAGTGAACTTGCACGAGGCTATCTGATGCTCTGGGAGTAAGAAACATCTCAGATTCGATACAATGGAGTGTTTCTATCGCGCAGCTTGAGGGATAGCAAGACAAGGTGGGGTTGAAAGATAAGCTCATAGTAAAAGGTCTAATATATAGAAATCCAACACCATGCATTTCTATTAGACCCTTTACTATGAGCTTCTCTTTCAACCCCACCTTGTCTTGCTACCCCTCAAGCTACGCGATAGAAACACTCCATTGTATCGAATCTGAGATGTTTCTTACTCCCAGAGCATTGTATAGCCCTCGTGCAAGTTCACTTAGGAAAATTGCGCTGCTTTTTGGAAACCAGACGAATAAAGGAGAGTCGGTACGACTCATGAAAGTCTTTTTCAACCATAGATTAACAGTTAACAAACACACTCTCCTTGGATAATAACATGATCCTCTTGCCTAGTGACATAGCTTACTTCTTGTTGTCATAAAAGGAAGTTGAGTTTGGATGATTTAGGTTATAGCGTATACGATTATATTTGTGAATTTAGATACAAACAGAATAATTTATTTTCGATTATTTTTTTAAGTACTGAGACGGATAGACGTTTATTATTAATTAAATTCATGGTGGGCTTGAATAATATATTCACGTACATTATGGACGGACCCCCACATCGCCGTTGGATGTACGAGAGGTTTGAACTGGGTAGGAGGGTTATCGTGAATGAATGGGTCTGGGTAGCTATGTTTGATCAATTTGCAAAGAGTAATTCGTATGAGTATCCGAGGACTGGAAAGTATCGGTGCCCATGTGTGAAGTGCAAGAATAAGAGCGGACTTAGTCCTGAAGAAGTTAAAGAACATTTGTATAGGCGAGGGTTTATGGAACAATATTGGTGTTGGACGAGCCATGGTGAAGAATGGGGTAAGTTTGATGATGAGGATGACAGTGGTGACGATGCGGAAGGTGATTGGGAACCGTCTGCAGGTAGTCCTCCGACAAACGAGGAACCGAATAACCCACCGTTCATTGACAGAAAGGAAGAGATGATGAATGATTTCATCATGGCGAATGAGGCGCCTAATGCAGGAGCTCAACAATTTTATGATATGCTTCAATCTGCTCAACAGCCTCTGTGGGAAGGGTGTACGACCCATACTGAGTTGTCCACTGCCGTGAGGTTGATAAGTCAGAAGTTGAAGCACAATTTGTTGGAGCAGGCAATGAACGATATCATGGAACGATGAGCGAGAGCCGTCCCACCAACCTAGTGCCTAGAAACTACGATGAGTTGAAAAAGAAGGTTAAGAAGTTGGGGATGGGCTATGAAACAATTGATTGTTGCCCTACTGGATGCATGATATACTATAAGGATGATGCACATCTCACTGAATGTAAATTTTGTGGCCATCCTAGGTATAAGCCACAGAAATCGTCAACCACGACAAAGAAAGGCGTCCTGTACAAGAAAATGTTTTACTTTCCCTTGACGCCTAGATTGCAGCGTCTGTATTCCTCGAAGAATACGGCCGGGCATATGAGATGGCACGCGGAGAACAAGCGCGAGGAAGGTGTACTTTGCCATCCCTCGGACGGCGCCTCTTGGAAAATGTTCGACATCGTGCATCCAGAGTTCGCGGGGGAAACGCGAAATGTAAGGCTGGGCCTGTGTGCAGATGGGTTTAGCCCGTTCAACATGACAGGGAGGTCTTATTCGATATGGCCGGTTGTAGTTACTCCTTACAACTTGCCACCTGAATTGTGCATGACAACACCGTACATGTTTCTTACGTGTATTATTCCAGGTCCGAAGAAACCCGGAAATAAAATTGATGTCTTCCTCCAACCCTTGGTGGACGAGCTGCAACGCTTATGGGTTGGTGTTGAAACATACAACATTTCCAAAAGACAGAATTTTAACATGAGGGCATCTTTGATGTGGACGGTGAATGATTTTTCCTACTTGGCTTTCAGGTGGAGCACGCATGGTGCTATGTCGTGTCCTGTTTGCATGGATGGTTTGAAAGCAATTCGTCTGAAGCATGGGAGGAAAGCCTCGTGGTTTGACTGTCACCGACAGTTTCTTGCAAAGGGGCATGCTTTGAGAAGAAATCAAAAGACATTTCGAAAGGGGCACACTTGCCTAGATAGAACTGCCCTACCGTGTAGGAAAAACGGTTATGAAATCTAAGAGGAGGTGAAGCACTTCCCCAAGGTGACTACCAATGGCGACTTTGTTGTCCCGGGATTCAGAGAGAATGCTCATAATTGGAAAAAACAAAGTATATTTTGGGAGTTGCCTTATTGGAAGGATCACATGGTTCCACAAAACTTAGATGTGATGCACATTGAGAAGAACTTTGTGGACAACATCGTAAACACGGTGATGGGGGTGGACGGGAAAACGAAGGATGATGGAAATGCAAGGAGGGACGTGACGAACATATGTGATAGGCCGGAACTCCATCTATTGCCCGGTCCTAACGGAAAACCCCTACAGCCCAGAGCCAAATATGTTCTTCCTGAGGATAAGCGAACAGACGTTTGTAACTTGGCACAGCATCTGCGTTTGCCTGACGCTTATGCTTTGAACTTCGCGAACTCTGTTGATGCATTAGGTAAAAGGTTTCAAAACTTTAAAAGCCATGACTGTCATGTGTTCATGCAGACATTGTTACCTGTTGCGTTCCGGGCACTTCCCGATGATGTGTTGGAGCCACTCGTTCAGTTAAGCCAATGGTTCAAGAGCATGTGCTCCACAACATTGAAGCACAGTGACTTAGTCCGGCTTGAAAAAGAAATTCCCATAATAATATGCAAGCTGGAGACCATATTTCCACCCGACTTCTTCAATGTAATGGAACACTTGCCCATTCACCTGGTCCAGGTGGCATTCTTTGGTGGTCCTGTTCAATATCGTTGGATGTATCCCTTTGAGAGGTATTTCGGGTGGTTGAAGAAGAAAATCAAGAACAAGGCACACCCTGAAGGATCTATGGCCCAAGCGTACCTCATGTTTGAGATTTCCCAATTCGCATCTACATACTATGGGACAGATAATGTATTGTCTTCTACATCAACAAGTATGCGTAACGAGGACGATGGGGATGAGCCTATGTTATTGTCCAATTTTAAGGACAGTGGGAGCCCTGTGGGAGGTGTAAACACGAGGTGGCTCAGCGATCAAGAGTATAAAGCAGCACACCTTCATGTTCTACTGAACTGCAAAGAAGTCAACCACTACTTAGAGTAAGCAATAATGCTCACTAACGACTTCATTAAATTGATATGTATTATAAGTGTAATTAATGAGCTTGCTTCCCTCGCAGCTTGTTTAAGAATTACAAGTTGACTTAATTTCCGAACACCACGGACACTCAATTGGATCAGATGATTGAAGCAGAGTTCGCTCAATGGTTTTATCAGCTATCTGTGAGTAAAACAATAATTTCAATTTTGACCATATGTAGCCAAAACTTAAACCATTCAACTTCTTATGCGGGGCTCCAAATGTAGGAAAATTGGGAAGCGTTTCGGTTTTACGAAGATGAGCGTCATGAACACCTTTATCAGTTAGCCCGAATGCCTTCCCCTAAAGTGACTACCTGGAGTGCTTACCGAATCAACGGGTTCTTATTTCACACACAAGCAAGGAGTAACTCAGTGGCTTCGTATAGTGCGGGGGTGTGTGTCAAAGGCACGGGTGGCGGTGGATTTGTCGATGACTTCTATGGTGTTCTCCAAGAAGTCATTGCACTAGAATATGTTGGGCATGTCAACAAGAAAGGGGGTAATACTGTGCTAGCAGGGAACGAGACGATGGGCGGGTTTTATGCTCAGGGCCTTCAGGGGGGGCCCAAACTGAAGGGAATGGAACCCAGGCCGAACAGGGTGGGCCGCAGACTGAAGGGGAGGGCGACACTACCCAAACGTCGGGGAACAATATCACCGAACGATATCGAATTCAACTGGACGTTCGGACGGACGCTCAAAAAACGCCGGATGGGAGGTTCATCATTAGACCTTGTAATGGCGCGTGAGTATCAATCTGAACTTTGATTATGCATTTATAACTTAATTTGTGTTTAAATATATATAATTTTGTATGCACTCAATCTAATCGGTGTTTCATTTCAAATTGATTTAAGTGTGGCGCCATATGGGGCACACTCAACCAGGGCCATCATGGACATAGTTAAGCAGAATTTCCGAGGCTTCTGGCCGGTATGGAGCAAAGTGTCCCAGAGGACGGTGGATTTGATATACGACGAGTTCAGGGTAAAACTCTCACATGTTTCCCTCTTTAAATTTTTGCATATGTACGTGGTATGATATATATGGTTTAATTTATTTGCATGTTTAATTCTTCATGTATGGTTTGAATGTAGAAAAAAATTTGGCGGGAGGACCAACACGAGACCTATATACGTGATTGGTTCCTTAGGAGGGCCCAAAAACAGTACGCCGGCGCTATCGGCAAATCCAAAAAAAGATGGTTGGAGGGGAGGGGCAAACCCAAATGGATTGTCGACGACGAGATTTGGGAGAAATTCATTGCCCATTGGCAAAACCCCAAATTCGTCGAGAAGAGCAAGAATATGAGCAAGGCGAGGAAAATGAACCAAGATAAGGGCCCACCATCACACACAAGGGGCCCAGTTTCCTTCGGTATCGTCAGAGAGAAGTTGGTAAGTTAATTATGAATTTAATTATGACTTTAATTATGGTTTAATTTAACGTTTAATTTATATTCGCACTTACGTACAGAAAGAAAAAAACGATGGAAAAGACCCTGACATATGGGAACAATTCGAAGCGACCCACATGAAACAGGGCACCAATCAGTGGGTGCACGACAGGTTCTGCCAGCTTGGGGTAAGCACCTTCATCATCCAATATTTAAGTTATTATAATCGTACGTACACGTATGAACATTAACTTTAATTTGTGTATTCCAACTACTCTTTCTTTGTATCGACCAGGAGACGATGCATAGTGATTATGAATCGTACAGAAGAGAGATGGAGGCAAAGCAACGGGAGGACGGTCAACCAGAAACTCCCATTATGTCTAGAGACGAGTTCTGGTTAGACAAACAACTGCAAAGTCGGAGACACATCGTGGGCATGGGGGTTGTGGGGGAAGCTATGAAGACGCAGTTCCCCCACATCTCATCGAGGAGACGTCCACAACGTCGTAATAACACCGATAGCGTCGATGATAAGTGCATTATTTGCACTTATTTTTAGATATTTTAGAAGCATAATCATGGTGATTTTTGACTAAAAAGGTGTTTAATCTTCCCTATTTCTCTATTTACACTTGGTCTTTGCGTTTTTGGCATTTATTTTCAGGTTTAGGGCTAAAAAGGCGATTTTTGGAGCAAATTTGGTAAGGCCAAGGGTACCACGGGCATCAACTACTGTTGATAGGACCGTGGTAAAAATTTCAGCAAGAAACGAGTAGAAAACAGCAACTGAGCCAACCACCCACGCTCGTGGTGACACGGACCGTGGTCGAGCTGCTTTTCTCGCATGCAGCTATTTTTTATGAGATAACCGGGGAAAAGAGGGGAAACGCGGTTATCAATTATTCTGGGCAGAAAAGAGAGATTTTAGAGAGGAATTCTTCACCAAAAACACCTCCATTCATCAAGAATCAATTCAAAGGCATTGAAGATTTGGAATTCGAGAAGAAGCACGCAACACTCTTGTGAAGTTCTTGAGAGAATCCTACGAATTTCTCCCTAGTGTTTGCTTTCCTCTTCTCACTTTCTCTTCCTTAATTCTAGATTTGATTACCATGTTTAGAACGTATTTCTTGTTTTCAATGAATACTTGTGAGTAGATTTCGTTCTTTCTAGGGTTTTATGAACCATCAATATGGAGTTTGATTAGAAATGTTTTAGTTTGTACTTGAATTCTCAATTGAATCAATAGAAGGTTGCGTTTTTCTTGCTTACGAATGTTCTTAAGGCCTTGGATGTTTGTAATTCAGAAATTAACCTAAGAAGTACCGAAAGGTGAATTAGGGGAATTTGACCACCAACCCTTCTACCTAGGCCTACGAAAGTTGAAAAAGGATTAGTAGACTAGGGAATCATTAGATAACCCGACCTTGCTTAGAACTTTAATTCTGTTTAACCTGAAAAACAGACGAAAGTTGTTAATTAGGTTAGTCAGGATAATTCTATTTAGCATCGAAAGGGCGATAGAATTTAGAGGTTATCGATTCTTGATTCGTTCGAGTTATTCTCTTGTGCTTGCTTTAATCTGGTTTTCAGACCCTGTTGTTAGGTGAGTAAAACCCTAGAAGTCTTCATCCATCGAATTACCTCTAGTTAATCCTTTCTAGTCCATTTTAGTTCTAGTTAGTTCATTAGAAGTCATAAAGCAATTCATCAACCCGATTAGCTTAGTAATCAAGTAGAGGGATAGCTCACTGAGTTACTAGACCAAGTCCCTGTGGATCGACCTTGACATTGCTACAATAGTACCCGTGCGCTTGCGGCCCTGTCAAGTTTTTGGCGCCGTTGCCGGGGACTTTGTCCTTAGTAGCCATTAAGCGAAGACTCTTAGATTGACTAAGCTGTTTTTTTTTTATTTTTATTTTTATTTTCATTTTCTTCCTTTTTCTTTCCTTTACTTGCGATTGATTGTGTCTCATTTCTTGTTTTGCTAGGTACTCTTGGTGTATGCAAAAATCTCCGGAATTTGAGTTCGATCCTGAGATTGAACGCACTTTTTGTTCTCGGAGAAAGAGGCTGCGAACAGAGAAAGCTAGCAAGAAGCAAGAAGAGGAGTCTGCATCACAATCGAAAATGGCCGGTGGAGAAGCACAACCGAAAACATTGGAACAATACATGGCTCCAAATGTCACAGATCCTCCCACGGCCATCAACCCTCCCAACATCGCCAACAATGATTTTGAGCTGAAGAATTCCTTGATTAATCTGGTCAAAGCTTCGCCATTTCGTGGTCACCCTAGTGAGGACCCCAACCGACACCTCCGTATCTTTCGCCAGGCGTGCGATACGTTCAAGGCGAACGGGGCTTCACCGGATGCAATCAAACTGCGATTGTTTCCGTTTTCCTTGGAGGATCGAGCATGGGAGTGGCTAGACTCTCTTCCGGCGAACTCCATCACCACTTTTGATCAGATGGCGAGCGCATTTCTTAACAAATATTTCCCGCCAAGTAAGCTGACAAGCCTCCGCAACCAAATATCCACCTTCGTCCAAGAGCCGGATGAGAACCTGTACGAGGCTTGGGAACGGTTCAAGGATCTACTTCGCCGGTGTCCACATCATGGTCTTGAGCCATGGGTGCCCATCCATGCCTTCTACAATGGAGTGGATGATCAGTTGAGGGCGATGATTCTTGCAGCAGCTGGGGGGAACATCATGAACAAAGCGGTCGATGACCTCTATTCTTTGATCGAGCAAATGGCGTCCAACAGTCACCAATGGTCCAAGCCCCGTTCCTCGAGAACGGGAGGTAAGTATGATGTCGATGCCATTTCTGTTTTGACTGCTAAAATAGATGCTGTGACTCAGAAGATAGACCGTTTGCATGTAAATTCAAATCCTCCCCTACCGTGTGCTTCTTGTAATTCATTTGAGCATGAGACCTTGTTTTGTCCTGTTGGGTTAGCTAGTCCCGAGACCTCGGACCAGACCAATTACATTGGAAACCCAAGACAGAACTTTGACCCATACTCTAATGTCTACAACCCGGGATTTAGAGCTCATCCTAATTTTTCCTATCGGAATAACAATCCCACGGGACCGCACCAACAACAACAGCCCCAAAGACCACCTGGTTTCCAAAGACAACAAGCCCAACCCCAGCCTCGACAAACCCAAGAGCCTGACTGGAAGGCATTGGTGGAACGTATGGTTGTGTCCCAAAATCAGCAAGAAGAGACTATTAAGCTTTTAGTTGATAGAGTTGACCAGTTGGCCACTCACAACAAAATGCTTGAATCTCAGATTGCTAGTCAGGCTAGTACTTCCACCACTCCTCCAGGAAAGCTCCCTAGCCAACCTGTCGCGAACCCAAAGGATCAATGCAATGCCATAACCTTAAGAAGCGGAACGCAATTGGCGGGGCCTAGGGGTGTGTGTGATGAGCATATTGTTGTTGATGTGCACGATGATGATGTTGCTGAGAATGTAGTTGATGTTGAGAATGTTGTGAATGATGTGAATGCTGATGTGAGTAATGATGTGCATGAAGAGGTAAATGTGCCTCCTAAAGAACCTGTGATTGATGTTGATGTGCAAGTTGAGAAAGAAGTTTCTAAGGATGCAACAAGAGTTCCCCAAAGAGTTTACACTCCACCATTGCCTTTCCCTCAAAGATTGGCTAAGGCTAAAAGTGATAAGCAATTCAGGAAGTTCTTGGAGGTCCTCAAGAAACTTCATATTAACATTCCATTCACCGACGCCCTGTCTCAAATGCCTTCCTACGCTAAATTTTTGAAGGAAATTTTGACAAACAAGAGGAAGTTGGAAGAGCATGAGACAGTGGCATTGACGGAACAGTGTAGTGCTGTGCTCCAAAATAAGCTTCCCCCGAAGCTTAAGGATCCCAGTAGCTTCACCATTCCTAGTTGGAAAGATTTCCATAGACCGTGCATTATGTGATCTTGGTTCTAGTGTGAGTCTTATGCCCCTCTCTTTGTCCCAAAAGCTTGGTATGGGTGAACTAAAGCCCACTACCATTTCCCTCCAGTTGGCCGATCGATCGGTCAAATTTCCCATAGGAATTTTAGAGGATGTCCCTATTAAGTTGGGTAGCTTCTTTGTTCCTGTTGACTTTGTTATCCTAGAGATGGAGGAAGACACCCGTACCCCCATTATTCTTGGTAGACCTTTCATGGCTACGGCTGGGTGTTGCATTGATGTGAAAAATGGTAGGATGTCCTTCAGTATAGGAGGTGAGAAAGCTGAGTTTAATTTGTTTGAAGCTGCTAAATTCCCCGCATTTTCTGATGATTGTTTTAGAGTGGATATCATTGATTCCATTCTTAGGGAAGATAGCACTAACATTCGTTCTCACGATCCTCTTGAGCTTTGTTTGTTGTCTAACAGTAAAACCCAGGATCACGATCCCGAGGTTGCCTATTGTGTGAAGCTCTTGCAGGCATCCCCAGAAGTTCCACCAATGCTGGAAACGGTGGAGGCACTAGAGGTTGAAAGCAAAAGCAAGCAAGCTTCGAGCGAGAAGGAAGCACCAAAGGTAGAACTGAAACCTCTCCCTTCTTCCCTAAGGTATGAATTTCTTGGCCCCGATTCCTCTTATCTTGTGATTGTGAATGCAAACTTGAATGATGCTGAGATTGATTCATTGTTGAGAGTCCTTAGGTCGCATCGTAAGGCCATTGGTTATACCATAGATGACCTTAAAGGAATTAGTCCCTCATTTTGCATGCATAGGATTTTGATGGAAGATGATTATAAACCCACCATTCAAAGTCAAAGAAGGTTAAACCCTAACATGAAAGAGGTGGTGAAAAAAGAGGTCTTGAAATTACTTGATGCTGGGATTATCTACCCTATTTCTGATAGTGAGTGGGTGAGCCCGGTGCATGTTGTGCCTAAGAAAGGGGGGATGACTGTGGTGAAAAATGAGAACAATGAGTTGATTCCTACCAGGACTGTTACGGGGTGGAGGATGTGTATTGATTACCGCAAGTTGAATGATGCCACCCGTAAAGACCATTTCCCTCTCCCCTTCATTGACCAAATGCTTGAAAGACTGGCGAATAATTCATTCTTTTGTTATCTAGATGGGTATTCCGGGTTTTTCCAAATCCCTATCCACCCTAGTGATCAGGAAAAGACCACCTTTACATGTCCTTACGGTACATTTGCCTATAGGAGAATGCCATTTGGGTTGTGTAATGCACCCGCTACTTTTCAACGATGCATGATGGCTATTTTCTCTGATTTTATTGAGGACATTATGGAGGTGTTTATGGATGATTTTTCAGTCTATGGCAATTCTTTTGATCATTGTTTAAGAAATCTTGCTAAAGTGTTGTCTCGATGTGAAGAAGTGAATTTGGTTTTGAATTGGGAGAAGTGTCATTTCATGGTACAAGAGGGTGTAGTCCTTGGTCATGTTGTGTCAAGCAAAGGCATTGAGGTTGACAAAGCAAAGGTTGAGGTGGTTGAAAAATTACCACCTCCAACTTCTGTTAAGGGTGTTAGGAGTTTTCTTGGACACGTTGGTTTCTACCGACGGTTCATAAAAGATTTTTCGAAAATTGCTAGACCTCTCACCCGATTGCTTGTCAAAGATGTGCCTTTTGAATTTGATGATGTTTGCTTGAGTGCTTTCAACAGGTTGAAAGAAGCTTTGATTACTGCACCTATTATGCAAGCCCCGGATTGGAGTTTACCGTTTGAAGTGATGTGTGATGCGAGTGATTACGCATTGGGGGCTGTTTTAGGGCAAAGAAGAGATGGCAAGCCTTTCGCCATCTACTATGCGAGCCGAACTCTGGATGAGGCTCAAGTCAACTACGCCACCACAGAGAAGGAGTTCTTGGCGGTCGTTTTCGCCTTGGAGAAGTTTCGACCATATTTGATCAACTCCAAGGTGATTGTGTTCACCGATCATGCCGCCATTCGACACCTCATGAAGAAGTCGGACTCTAAACCTCGGCTCATTCGTTGGGTGTTATTACTCCAAGAGTTCGATTTGGAAATTCGGGACAAGCCCGGATTGCAAAACGTGGTAGCCGATCATCTCTCTCGATTGGAGGATGTTCCGAAGGAGAAGCTCCCTATTGATGATTCTTTTCCGGAAGAGAAGCTCATGGCCGTGTGTACCCCATTCATTCCATGGTATGCCGACTACGTCAATTATCTTGTGTGTGGAGTGTTGCCACCGGACTTATCATATCAACAAAAGAAGAGGTTCCTATTCGAGGTGAAGAGCTTTGTTTGGGAAGAACCACTTCTTTTCAAGCTATGTGCCGATGGGGTTTACCGGAGATGCATTCCGGAGGAAGAAGTTCAAGGGGTGCTACATCATTGCCATTCCACGACCTATGGTGGACATTTCGGCCCCGATAAAACCGCTTCCAAGGTCTTGCAAGCCGGCTTCTATTGGCCGACCCTCACCAAGGATGCAAGGGAGTATGTGCTAGCATGTGATCGTTGTCAACGGATGGGTAACATTTCCAAGAGGCACGAGATGCCCCAAAGCGGAATTCTTGAGGTTGAGCTCTTCGACGGGTCCTTTTCCTCCATCTCACAAGAACCTCTACATCCTTGTTGCTGTGGATTACGTATCCAAGTGGGTGGAGGCGATTGCATCTCCGACGAATGACTCAAGGGTCGTCATCAAATTCCTCAAGAAGAACATTTTCGCTCGATTTGGCACTCCTAGAGCCTTATTGAGCGATAACGGCACCCATTTTCGTAACCGGCCGCTAGAAACTCTCCTGAAGAAGTACGGGGTGTTCCATAGGGTGACAACACCTTACCATCCTCAAACAAGCGGGCAAGTAGAGCTTTCGAATAGGGAGTTGAAGAGCATTCTCGAGAAGACGGTTGACCGATCTCGAAAGGATTGGTCATTGAAGCTTGACGACGCCTTGTGGGCGTACCGCACGGCGTTCAAAACTCCCCTCGGCACCACTCCATTCCGGTTGGTGTATGGGAAGCCGTGTCATTTGCCCGTGGAGTTGGAACATCGAGCATTTTGGGCAGTCCGAACTCTGAATTTTGATGCAAAGGCAACCGGTGAGAAGCGAATGCTTCAATTGCAAGAATTGGAGGAATTGAGGTTGCAAGCTTATGAGAGTTCGAGGATCTACAAGGAAAGGACCAAGAAGTGGCATGACAAGTTCATCTTGCCAAAGAGGTTTAAGGCAGGAGACATGGTCCTTTTGTTTAACTCGAGATTGAGATTGTTTCCGGGAAAGCTGAAATCCCGGTGGTCCGGGCCATTCCAAGTTATGAAAGCATATCCCCATGGAGCTGTGGAAGTTTGGAGTGAGTCTACCGGCACATTCAAGGTCAACGGGCAGCGACTTAAGCCTTACATCACAGGCCAAATTGAGGAGAAGGCCGCATGTTATGTCCTCGCCAATCCCGTATGACTTGAGGTATGTATCGTCTAGCTTAAGACGTTAAATTAGCGCTTCTTGGGAGGCAACCCAAGCTTTTTAATTACTTTCTTTCCCTTTCTATTTTTTTTCTTTTTTAGGAGTTTATCTTTCTTTCTTTTCATTTTCCTTTCCCTTTCCTAGTTTTTTTTCTTCCTTATTTTCCTTAGTTCATTTCATTTTCGTTTTGTTTCTTTTCTTTGATTTTTCTCTTGTTTTAACCGTGTTTCTCTTTTGTATAGTGTAAATTTTTGTGAGTATTTGTGAGAAAAAAATAAAAGAGAGAGTTTGAGGGAGTGTAAGAGTGAGTTTGAGCAAGGGAAATTAGCATGGAGGAGTTGGTTTCTAGGGTGTTTTGATGGTTTAATGAGTGAAAAATGTTTGAGTTAGAAGGAATGAAGAAACATGGGAGTTTGAGGGAGTTTTGCAAGAAAAGAACTGTTAAAACTTGAGTGAAAAAATAGAAGAAAAAAAAGGGTGTGGAAGGCAATTCGAAAACCAGCTCATAATGAAGTTCCAGAGCCAACCACGGGCTGCCCGTGGTGAAAACCTCGGACCGTGGTTCGTTTGGATTTCATTTGTTCAAGAAGCACAGTTTTCCAGAGCCAACCTTGGTCTGCCCGAGGTTCTGACCTCAGACCGTGGTAGCCTGGACTTCATTCGTTGAGGAAAGTTGGCTTTCCAGGGCCAACCTCGGTCTGCCCGAGGTTCTGACCTCGGACCGTGGTAGCCGCCCAATCCATCCCCACAATTTCCTCCCAAAATTCCAATTTCCAAGGCCAACCTCGGTCTGCCCGAGGTTCTGACCTTGGACCGTGGTGGCTGAAAATTTGCTTAAAAAAAAAAAAAATTTCTCTGCGTGAACCTAGCAGACCAGCGCCAACCACGGGCTGCCCGTGGTGGCAGCCACGGACCGTGGCGGCTGGTCTGCGCAGGTTTTGCTCGTTTTTCCCCCTTTTCTCACTCAATTCATTCATTCTTCCTCCTTCTTTCACCTATTTTCGAACCCTAGCTCCCACTCTAACAACTCCATCCTTCTTCCTCTTCATTCTTCACACACCCTAAACCTTATTTCCATACTCAATCTATTCTTCTTCTTCTTTTTTTTTCTTTCTCACCAAATTCGAATCCTCAACCTCAACCCTAACTCTACACCACCTTCGAACACCACATCCACTCATTCACCCACCACATCCACCAATTCGACCCCTAACCACCACATTCACCTTCACCCTTCATTCTCATTTTTCCAAAATTACCATTGTTGGAGCTTCAAGTTGCCATGGCACCCAAAAAGAGAAGAACTGATGCTGCTGGGTCCTCCAACAAACCAAATCCGAGGGAGCTTCGTGCTCAACGAGCCGTAAACCGCGCTGCTATGGAGCAAGGTAATGACCCTATCCCTTTTCAGTTCACTAGCCCAATACAAACTGCTAATTACTTGCGTTTGAGATCCCGTGGTTATATTGCTACTCGTTATGTTGATGATGCTTTGTTGCAATCCATGGGTGTTTTGGATGACATTAAATGGTTGTTTGCTAGAGGGGGGTTGGGTGATTACCTAAACATCAAAGAACCTTCCTATTCGGACTTGACTTTGGAGTTTTTGAGTACCCTATACACCGAGGTTCAAAATGGGCGTAATTGCCAAGAGGGGGTCATTAGGTTCCGTTTGCGTGGCCAAGACTATCAATTGAATTTGAGTACCTTTAATAGCATTTTCCACCTCCGCGCCCCTTGATGTTAGTGGCGTCGTGTGCCTCCAAGGTATGACGGATTCTTTCCGGGAAATGATCACCGGGAGCAACATTTCGACTCTAGTCGGTCTAAGGCATCAAATCGAAACCCCGTGATTAGGTTAGCTCAACGCATCTTCGCGACGAGCTTTTCACGAGGATGATAGCATGAATATGCCTCGGGTAGCGGAGTTATTCTTCATGAAGAATATGCATGAGGGTAGGCAGATGGATCCCGGCTCTTTCTTAATTACACATCTTCAAGAGATAGCTAATAGGAAAAAGGGTAAGATCACCTGCGGGGGAATTGTCACGAGGATTGCAAAATCTCTCGGAGTCATGCCAAATGAGGAGTTTAGGATTCCCGGGTCTGAGAGGCTAGACCATAGCGCTTTGACCACCATGCTCTTCATTGTTTCTAGGGGTGGTAACATTTACTGGAGGTACCCAAATCGGCAGCTTATGCAGTTGCCCAATGTGGCCCGAACGACTATCCAAAATCGGGCCAACTTCTCCTTCCTACCGGGAGGGGATGGAGACCCGGTTCCCCTAGATCTTATCGCGTATGATCCTGAGTCCGACCATGACGAACCCCAATCCCCTCACTCACCTGGCCCTTCCTCCTCCCACGCTTTCAACATGGATGATGTTTCGACTGCACTTCGCGAGATCCGTGACGAGCAAACCTCCCTTAGGGAGTATGTCCGATCGGAGCACATTGAGCTTCGGGGCATGATTGCGTCGCAAAACCAACATTTGACTAGCATGAGCGAGTGTTTATCCGCGATGCGTGGTTGGTTTGAGAGCCATGGCGCTCAGATCCCTTACCCTTACCCTCCGCCCCCTCCTGATGCATGATGTTTGCTCATTAACTTTTCCTTCCCCCCTATGATTGTTTGCTTCTGTTTAGCATTGAGGACAATGCTGTGTCCTAGCATGGAGGGGTTGGTTAGTTTTATGTGACTTGGTTGTCTTGTTGATTTGGTTGCTATGATTCGATGATTGGTGATAATTTTTGGGAGAATGACTTGTGTATATGCATTTGTACATATTTTTGCATCATGCATATAGTTTGCACAACATTTAGCATATAGTGGTGTTTCATGAATCTAGGTGTGTCCTTTATTTCTTTTATTTTTCTTGTTTATCTTCATAGGTAACAACTTAAGCATGTAGTTTGCATTTAGTTTAATTGCATTTAGTTCATCTAGTTATAAATAGAAAAAAAAAAGAAAAGAAAAAAATAAAGAAAAGCCAAAAAAAAAATAGAAAAAATCAAGCAAAAAGAAAAAAAAATATTAGAATAGCCTTAGGATTAGGTTAGGGAAGCCTCCGGTGATGATTGTAAGCCAGCTAGTATTTCTTGTAGCTTTGTTTAGCCTTTGCGTAGCCCGTAAGTGATTCAAAGATTTGAAAAGAAATTTCGAAAACATCTTGATTTGGGTTTACATCTTGATAGTTGAGATTTATTGCCCTTCTTAACCCTTTGATGTGAGCTTAGTATTTGTATGTTTATGTTCTTTGATTGGTTGTTGAGAACAAACTCGTGAGACCACTAAGCCAAAATGACTAATCATTTTCATTAGTCTCATATTTCCATGTGTGACTCAACCTTGGTTGCGATCTCTAGAACTTGCTTTTCATCTCTTTGAAACTGCACTTTGCATCATGCATTGACAACATGATTGAGGCGTTCATTCGCACTTATTGTAGCTACAATACCAAATAGCCACCCTATTCATGTAATTCTCCGCCTTTAACCCTTCTTCTAGCCTTTGATTACTCCGTTTTCTCGGAATAATCTGAAATTATAAGCCTTGGCCAATTACATATCTTCCTACCTTAAGCCATTGCTTGGAGTATATTGAGTGTGGTTGATGGGGTTAATTGTGAATACATTCGCAAAACAGTGTGTTGGGAAAGTAATGAATAGGAAGTGTTGGGATTTTTCTCACTTATGTAGCATCAATGTAGTGGCTATGTTAGCAAAACCTGCCAAGTTTTGTAATTAATTTTGTATATGATCTTCACTTGCCAATCACTTGCTTCGAAAAAAAATTCACAAAAAAAAAGGGAGCACAAGTGTGATGGCAAGTGAGGAGTTTAGTAATGAGGCGGGTTCTAATAAATGTTTCGGGATTGTTGTGATTGTTTATGGGCGAGTAAGGTTCAATGACATTGAATGAGGTTGGAAAAGTATAACTCCAAGCTTGGCTTCGAGCTCCACTTATCCAAATATTTTCCGTCCTTTACCCCTAACCTTAGCCCCGTTACAACCCTTTCAAAGACCTCTTGATTGCATTTGCATTTTGCATATAGCGGTAGAGAATTGAGATGATCATCAAGCATATGGTAGATTGTTTCCTAGGCTAGAGTATTGAGAGAACCAAACATTGACTTCATTTTGAAAACACATGAGGGGAGTGCTTCCACATTCCCAAAAGTGAGGATTGCTCTCAACCGTTTTAGTTTCATACTCATACATGTGTTCTCTCGCTAATTCGGTGACGGAAGGGTGACTAATTTGATCTTGATGGTGTGATTCCCCTAAATTCTTTCCGAAAATCTCCCTCTATCTTGTGCTAAAATGTTTTAAATCCCTTTAGCGTTGTGTTTTGGTTGGACAAAGTTGCTTGAGAATTCTGCTAAGGCTTACCTGAGGGGGCTTGTACATAGAATGTTCGAGTCTTTCTTTTCTTTTTCTTCTTTTGAGTCCATTTTTCCTAGTTTTGAGTCTAGTACTTGCTTGGGGACAAGCAAGGTTTTAGCATGGAGGGGTTGATAAGTGCATTATTTGCACTTATTTTTAGGTATTTTAGAAGCATAATCATGGTGATTTTTGGCTAAAAAGGTGTTTAATCTTCCCTATTTCTCTATTTACACTTGGTCTTTGCGTTTTTGGCATTTATTTTCAGGTTTAGGGCTAAAAAGGCGATTTTTGGAGCAAATTTGGTAAGGCCAAGGGTACCACGGGCATCAACTACTGTTGATAGGACCGTGGTAAAAATTTCAGCAAGAAACGAGTAGAAAACAGCGAACCAGAGCCAACCACGGGCTGCCCGTGGTGACAGCCACGGACCGTGGTTGGAGCTGTTTTCTCGCTGCGGCAGTTATTTTTGCGGAGATAACCGGGGAAAAGAGGGGGAACGCGGTTATCAATTATTCTGGGCAGAAAAGAGAGATTTTTAGAGAGGAATTCTTCACCAAAAACACCTCCATTCATCAAGAATCAATTCGAAGGCATTGAAGATTTGGAATTCGAGAAGAAGCACGCAACACTCTTGTGAAGTTCTTGAGAGAATCCTACGAATTTCTCCCTAGTGTTTGCTTTCCTCTTCTCACTTTCTCTTCCTTAATTCTAGATTTGATTACCATGTTTAGAACGTATTTCTTGTTTTCAATGAATACTTGTGAGTAGATTTCGTTCTTTCTAGGGTTTTATGAACCATCAATATGGAGTTTGATTAGAAATGTTTTAGTTTGTGCTTGAATTCTCAATTGAATCAATAGCAGGTTGCGTTTTTCTTGCTTACGAATGTTCTTAAGGCCTTGGATGTTTGTAATTCAGAAATTAACCTAAGAAGTACCGAAAGGTGAATTAGGGGAATTTGACCACCAACCCTTCTACCTAGGCCTACGAAAGTTGAAAAAGGAGTAGTAGACTAGGGAATCATTAGATAACCCGACCTTGCTTAGAACTTTAATTCTGTTTAACCTGAAAAGCAGACGAAAGTTGTTGATTAGGTTAGTCAGGATAATTCTATTTAGCATCGAAAGGGCGATAGAATTTAGAGGTTATCGATTCTTGATTCGTTCGAGTTATTCTCTTGTGCTTGCTTTAATCTGGTTTTCAGACCCTGTTGTTAGGTGAGTAAAACCCTAGAAGTCTTCATCCATCGAATTACCTCTAGTTAATCCTTTCTAGTCCATTTTAGTTCTAGTTAGTTCATTAGAAGTCATAAAGCAATTCATCAACCCGATTAGCTTAGCAATCAAGTAGAGGGATAGCTCACTGAGTTACTAGACCAAGTCCCTGTGGATCGACCTTGACATTGCTACAATAGTACTCGTGCGCTTGCGGCCCTGTCAGTCGACGTCCGAGCCTCTATTACGGAGATGAACAGAGAGCTTCAGCGTCAACTCGAGGAAGAGAGGCAACAGCGCGAACAAGATAAGCGCATGCTGCAGGAACAATTCTAGAGAGAATTAGAGGAACAACGGAGTCGATCTGACGCAGCCTTGGAAAAGAAGGTGAGGCAACAAGTAATGCAACAAATGTTGCAAATGCAAAGAATGTTGCAGCAGCAAGCAAGTCAGAGCTGGCAAGCCCCTTTCCTCGCTGGATCTTCCTCTGGAAGTCAAGTGTCATACACTGGACAGCCTCCTCCACCGCTGCCGAAGTACTTCTCGTCGGACCCCCATCTCTCAAACCCCACAACCTCAGCCCACCGTTCCTCCCGAGGACTCGTTATATGCTTACCCAGGTAAGCATATTTTTTTCCATAAACACAAAATTAAATTACTAATTACACGTTCCAATAATTACTGAATTCATTTTGATTGTATTTCATACCTTTAATTTCCAAATTGTCGTTGTATCCCAGGAGGTCAATACCTATTCCATAGCCTCGAAGAATTGACACAACGCCAGAATTAGGGTGATGATGACGATGATGAGGAGGAGAGCGAAAGTGATGATGACGATGCCGCCGCCGTGTGACGACATTAATCGATCATTTTAATTGTATTTATATTTTACATTGTATGAACTTTTAAACTCTTTCTTAATTACATTCATACTTATTAGCTAGTACATTATTTAATCCAAACATCGAAATATTTTTCATTATGTTTGCGCACATACGTACAAATTAGTTAACTTAATTAATATATATATATATATATAATAACACGTATGTACACATGAGAATAATTATAATTAACAATATAATCGAGAGTGAAACATATATATATAAATTAAATTATCTACCTAGAAAAAATTACAATATAACTAACAATAATAATAATTAATAATTAACTATACCTAAAAAATATACACATATATACATCATAATTAGTTATAACTAAAATTAAGAATATATAATAGTAATAGTATCAATAATAATAATAATAATAATAATAATAATAGCCCAGCCAGCAGCGAAAATTTTTAAAAAATTTACCCAATTTAGGCGCCTGTTCTCCCGCCAAACAGACGCCCAAATTATTGAAATTGAAAATGGCGTCTGTTTGGCGGGAAAACAGACGCCATTTTGCCAGCACCTATATAAACCTTAAGCCCTCAAACTTCCCTCCGAATTTTTCCCTCCCATCTCCGTTTCATTTCTCTCATCTTCTCGCATCAATTCTCTCATTTCCCCTAACCTTCAAAACACCTCAAATTCATCCAAGATTGATGAATTGAAAATTTTACAATTGAAGATTGGACATTGGAGAGTGAAGATTGAAGATACAAGATTGAAGATTGAAAAATCAAGATTGAAAAATATTGAAGTCATATATTAATTGTAATTTAGGTTTTTATTTTGTTTGTATCATTTAATTTAGTAAAAATCATCATTAATAAAGTTGTATTATATTTTTTTATTTGTTAAAATATATATTCATTATCATTTTATTGTTGTTATTTCTATAAAATGTATATATATATATATATATATATATATATATATATATATATATGAAATTGTACATACATGAATATTTGCAAATATATATCATTTATTATTATATAAAATGTATTTATTTTCATTATTATTTTCATTATTAATGTCTCCACAATTCTTATTAAACAATTTAATTACAAATACAAAAATTTAATTTTTACGCTTTATTTTATAATTAGAACACTCAAAATATACTATTTATTCTAATTATTTTCATTATTGAATTCACGTTTTTTTTTTGTTTCTGTAACCCAAAATCGGCGTCTGTTTTGGATGAAACAGACGCCGTTTCTGCATAAAAAACAGCGTCTGTTTCATGCCAGACAGACGCCGATTTTGGTCTGACACAACCCTCGTATTCTGCAATAATTTTGGCGTCTGATTCAAACAGACGCCATTTACAGACGTTTTTTTAAAAATGGCATACTAGGTTTTGGCGTCCATTTTAATCAAACGCCAAAACCATTTTGGCTTCTGTTTACACCCATATCAGACGCCAATTCCAGACGTTTTTGGGCAGCAATTCTACTAGTGAGTATGCATTGTAATTAAATTATAAGGTAGGTAAAGAAGTATAGTAATTATTGCATAAAACTTACTTTCGAGCAAAACTCCCACCAAACAGGGCCTTGGCCATTGATACTTCCTGCAGGACCTCCAATAACAGTAAGTCCATTCACATTATAGAACTGCAACCAGTTATCTAGGTGACCTTTAAATGCTGCCATATCTTTTGGTGCAACAATTTCTCCCAAAATCTGCATTAAATTAATAATTAATGGAACACCATAAGATACATTCTTATGCCTTGTTAGACAATTTGGATCCATGACATCAAACAACTTGGTAGTAACTAACTAACTACTGTAAATTTTTGCCTTCAAAAGAAAGATAGTGTAATTTTTTAGTATATATACATTGTCTATAATCCAAGTTAGGTGAGGCAAACCAACAATGTAGATCTACATGTTTGGATTAGGGGTGATCAACAGTGTAAATTTTTACTACCCTCCACACAAATATGCCACTTCAAACCAATTACTTACACTAGTATACATACATCAGAGTGTTTAAGAAGCACAGATACCTGAAGATTGAGAGTAGGGGGTTTGCATGGACCTTGGAATTTCACTGGGTTTACCATGAAAGTCTTTCCTTCGGGGACCACGAGAATGCTAGCCGATGATGATCCACAAGCTGACCCCCATGCCTTCACAAAGGCCTATGTATACACATTCAACTAATAGTGTTATAAGTCACCACATATAAGTCTATTGGCTTTCAATAATCGAAAAAAAAAGTACATATATTTGTGAGAAAATTTGCGCATACCCCCTTCAAATTTATGACTTTTATAAATTAAAGACGATTTTTGAGTTAATATTTACCCACTCT
This sequence comes from Portulaca oleracea, assembly GCA_029582165.1. Classification (NCBI taxonomy): domain Eukaryota; kingdom Viridiplantae; phylum Streptophyta; class Magnoliopsida; order Caryophyllales; family Portulacaceae; genus Portulaca; species Portulaca oleracea. The sequence continues at coordinate 35,568,315 of CM055873.1, read as the reverse complement.
AAGATTTTGAAGCAACTTCGTTTACATATTTTTCCAGTAAAATTCGCAACTTTTCTGGTGAATGTGTGGCATGTGCTGAAATTTGTTTGCTAAAACTATCGTCATTTAATTTCAACAAACAAATTTCATCACAAACAACATATTCACCAGAAAATTTGCAATATTCATAAAAAAAAGTAGCTAAATAAATTTGGTTCAAAAGCTGTGGATGAGTATATATTAATTTAAAAACGTCAGGGTTATATTTATCAATGTGATAAACCTGAAGTAGGGTATTATGGAAATTATAAGGGTTTTTGGCATTTTGGACCCCGAAACATTGGGTAATTTATTTTCTAGATTTGGTTTTCACTGTTAATTTTTTAGACCCTAAAGTTTACACTAGTAGAATACATGCCAAAAAATGTCTGAAAATTGTCGTCTGTTTAGAAATCAGACGCTAAACCAAAGAAATGGAATTAAAAAAAAGATAAATTACAAATGGGTTGAATAAAAAAGAAACTTAAAGTTTGTAGGCTTAAAAAAAGGTCGGTGTACCATTTTTCTTTTTCTTCACATATTTGAATTTCTCTCCTGATTGGCGCCAAACTTTAGGACTAAGTTTAAATCTGATATTGAAGCTATAATAGACCTCTCTTATTCATGTCGGAACTACTTAGAAACCTAAGTGCCCGAAGTCTTATAAGTAGTTTTGACATGAATAAGAGAGACATATTATAGCTTAAATATCAATTTTAACCTTAATCCTGAAGTTTGGCGTCAATTGGGACAGAAATTCAAACATGGGAAGAAAAAGATAAATGATTCAGGGGCCTTTTTTTCAGTTCGCAAACTTTAACGTCTTTTTTTTATTCTGCCTACAAACTTTATGGTCCAAAATATTAATGTTGAACAGCAAGAGTTCAAAAAATTAATTACCTTATGCTTCAGGGTCCAAATGCAAGCAACCCAAATTGTACTATTTATGTGTGTATTTGTTTATAATTACAAGTAAAACATGAAGCATTACTGTTAAGCAATTATGTCATCAGTCATGCATACAATATATAGATTAAGAAATACTTAAGGATGAAATGCACAAGTCTTTACATTGGAGTCATCTTTGATTCCGTCTCCAACGGCTCCAAAATCCATAACATTGAATGTCGATGAAGGTAGTTGAGCAAAGCCTTGACTCAAACACATCAATGTTGAGATTACAAAAACTGTAATCTGTGCTACCTACAAAAATCAACAACATTATGACAATAAGTGAGGTTTGAAAATATAATTAGTTACATAATTATCAGGGAACACTAGGAGAGAATAGGCGACCACCATTTTTTTTGTAGGTAAACTAATTAATTAACGGTATTTTGATTTGATGGTAGACTGAATGAATGAAAATCTAAAAGTTGGAGCTCTATTTATAGTTTTATACAATATTTGCTTAATAAAATTGGGTAATAATAACTTCAAAGGAAAAATATTTTACCCTATGTACATGATGTTATACCTAGAATGTATAGTCTATGTTAGACGTACATGACATGTTTCTACAACATTTTCATTTTTCTTCTCAATTGAAAACTAAAACACTATTCTTTTTCCTTCCATTACAGGAGAGATACATTGATGATTGATCAAAGGTCTTGAACATTATGGTAAATAAATCCACCATGATTTTGGTTAATTTTCACTACATTACAATGCCTTTTTTTTTTTTGAGATTATCAAATTTTAGTGTAAACAATATTATTGTTGATGTGAAAATATATGTTAGATACAGGAAACACTATAATTTCTTTATTTCAATCAAAATGAAAAATTGTTAACTTTAAAATATAAGTATGATCTAATTAAAGTATTATATTAAAGGGTTATTGGACGTTAATATACTGTACTTTGCGGTGTTGGACAATAATGCGCTGAACCTTTTTTTCTTAGACAATAATATACTCTACTTTGAGGGTGTTGGACAGTAATACACCTGAAACGATTCAGGCGGTGGATAAGTTGGTGGCGGTGTTGCGGGGTAGATTGAGTAGCAAAAAAAGAAAATCTTTACTAAATTAATGTCATATAAGAAAGTACAAATTCTATTTTTTTGCAAACAAAAAACATTGTCTACGTTAGTGAAAATATGGACTAATGAGGTGTTATTTGAAAAAAATTTTATTCAAACCATAAACTTTAGGGTTCCAAAAATAAATAATAAAAATCAAGAATTCAGAAAATAAATATCTCTATATTTCAGGATCCAAAATGCAAAAAAACCGTTAATCTTCTATTATTCTCTCTCCTTGTATTTTAAATTGACGTTTTGGTAGATTGGGGAAAACCTAGGTTGCTAAAATATATGAGATAATTATTAGGAAAATAAATAAACATGAAATTAGAAAATCAACTACGATGTTCATTCAATGTATGCCATTCATAAAATGAAAACAAGTAATAATTAATATATCTTTAGATTGTATAGTAACAAATGATATGAAATTAAAAAATTAGTTAAGTCAAATAAAAGAAAACGGGGGTTGTAATATATTTGTTGATTTTTTGATTTATTGTCTGCTCATTATAATTTCCATGCATCTATATAGTTGGAAAATTATTTTTTCAAGGTAGATTATAATAGACAAATATAAAATATCTCATTAAACTTCATCTATTTCTTTTCCATAGAATAATACGTAATGAAGAATTTCTTAATTTGGATCAATTGAAAGTAGTCTCTCTAAGTTATTTTTTTAATTGTATTGAACTAAAATAATATTAAATCAAAGGCGAATTCAGGGTGAGTCCACGTGGAGTCAAGTGACCCCACGTAAAAAAAAATAAATTCAGTGATTTATTTCACTTTTTTCGATTAACAGATACTATATATCTCTTTGAAAAAGCATTAGAATCACATAATGATGCTTTGCTAGGATGGTTAGCGTCTGTGTACTTATTATTGAATGATAGAGGTTTTGTGTTATAATCTGCTTCTAGCCAAACGATTTCAATTTTACTTTTTTTTTTCTTTCTCCAATGATCACATTAAATTTTTTGTCTCTATTTTTCCTTCAAGGATCACATTATGCTAATTCATTATCACTTCATCTATTTCTCAAATATCACATTCATTTAATACTTTTTCACTTCATTCCCATCTATCACATTCTTTTTTTTTTTTTTTTACTCCGGATAAATTTAGCATTCTCACTTGACCCTTATCTCATGGATAGCGGTTAGAGCCATTCCGGCGTGGGCCGCGGTTGAGCCGCATGTCGATCACGGCGCTGCCTGCGGTGAGGCCACGATTGGCGTGTGACTCTGACCGCTATTGAATTGGGTCGCAATTAGCATGTGGCAGCAGTTCCGATTAAGAGTCACATGGTAAATTTTTTTTTGTGAGCAATTCGGTAAAGAAAGAAAGTAATCATCGTTACAATTTCAATTTGCATATGCCTTATATCTTTGATTAAGAGAGGGGTACACAAAATACGTATTAATTCAACATTTTTCAATGAAAAATCGTTTCCTGGAACAATGTCGGAATCAACTTTCATTTCTATTTCTTCTCCCTCAACCATTTGAGTCACAACTAAAAATATGTTGATTACCAGCTACCTTTTTCAACCAATTTAAAATGGTTGGAAAAAACTAACCGTTTATCAACTATTTAATATTTTCTAATTTTCCAATTATTTTTACTTTTAAGTGGAAAAAGTTGTTGGAAATTTCAACCACTTATGCTAAACTGATGAGAAATTTTTCCTACCAAATATTTTCCTAATGTTTGAAAATGGTTGAGAAAATGATTGGTAATATATCCGACCATTTTTCCAACCATTTTCAAATAGTAGAGAAAAAGATGGTAGAAAAATTTTCCAACAATTTTAGCAAAAGTGGTTGGAATTTTCAACCTTTTTTCCCACATAAAATCTAAAAAATAGTTGGTAAAATAAAAAATATGAAATGGTTGTTAAAACCAACCATTTTAAATTGGTTGGAAAAAGTGGTTCGTATAATATAAATATTTTTAGTAGTGAGTTGTAATCGGACACCTAACTCGATTCATTTCACATTTACAGATTTACTAGACTAGTCGAACAAGGTAGGATCAAAGTTTCCCTCAACATGTGGCTGTGTTGAAGAGATTCTTATTCCTTACTCTTCAAGACTAATCAAGTTATAAAGTGCAAAAGTTGTAACAATAGAATAAATTTGATAAGGTTTACTAAGTTTCGGCATCCTTTCATCCATTATTTTCAATCTTATCTTCAACACTCCAAATGCTCTCTTAATTTTTGTTTGCAACAATGAATGTCGACAATTGAAATTTTCTTTTCCTCCCCGTGGCCGACGAGCATTTCGCAATATCAAGATGTGACATCGTACGCCATTTTCTTTATAGGAAGTTAAATACTCCCTCTGTTTGGTTTTATTAGTCGCCTTGGAAATTGTACCAAAAATTTTGACCGTTAATATTTTAAGTTGTATAATGATTTATCATAAGAAATTGATGTTATTAGATTCGTAATAAAAATACTATTAAAAAAGTATAATATTATATTTTTTTATAAAATATTTATATTAAAAATTATTGATTAAAAATAGGCACTGAAACTCGTAAACGACAAATAAAAAAGAACGGGAGTATCCACTAGTGTCAGGCTACTAGAGTCAATCAAGTAGTATTTGCCAATTTATACAAACGTGAGAAATTGTTAAATATAGTTATATTTTATATTAGTTGCGGCTTTAATGCATTAGGATTGAATTTATATTTTAATTTTTACTCAATATTGAAATATATTTTAAATTATTATTTTTGCTAATTATAACTACTTATATTGCTAATTATTATTGCTAATTATAATTAATTTTATTGTTAATCATAACTAATAAAATTCTTTGTATACTAATTAAATTCTTAATAGAAGAATATATTGTTAATAAAATTGTAACCTATTCTAAATAAGAAAATAATATTTATGGATTTTTTTCTAGATCAGAGTATAATCTATATAATATTAATAGTAAAGTTTGTGGGTCCCGCTGAATGGAGAAAAGAGATTAATTGTAGGGATTTCGACCAATCAAAATGTAGATAAATGCTGAATTAAATTATTTTGGTGCAAGTATCAGTAATTATAATTATTTTGGAATAATAATAATAATAATAATAATAATAATAATAATAATAATAATCTATATAATATTATTAGTAAATTTTGTGGGTCCCGCTGAATGGAGGAAGGAGATTAATTGTAGGGATTTCGACCAATCAAAAAGTAGATAAATGCTAAATTAAATTATTTTGGTACAACTATCAGTAATTATAATTATTTTGGAATAATAATAATAATATTATTATTATTATTATTAATATTAATATTAATAGTAAAGTTTGTGGGTCCCATTGAATGCGGAATTTTGGTGCAACTATAGGTAATTATAATTATTTTGGAGTCTATATAATATTAATAGTAAAGTTTATAGGTCCCACTAAATGGAGAAATGTGATTAATTGTAGGGATTTTGACCAATCAAAAACTAGATAAATGCTGAATTAAATTATTTTGGTGTAACTATCAGTAATTATAATTATTTTGGAATAATAATAATTTATATAATATTAATGATAAAGTTTGTGTGTCCCGCTGAATGGAGAAAAAAGACTAATTGTAGGAATTTCGACCAATCAAAAAATAGATAAATGTTGAATTAAATTATTTTGGAGCAACTATCAGTAATTTGATTTTCATATTATTTTCATTCTGGATTTGCAAAAATATAAAATCATCGAAAAGATTCCCTTCATGAAGAAAAATCCGGAACCGGCACACCGAACCAGAAACCGGATAAAAAAAACCGGGAACGGGCAACACCGAACCGGTTTAAAAATCCGGTGCACCGCAACGGAGAAAAACCGGATACTAAACGGGGCGGTTCCGGTTTGGGATATTCACACCGCCGGGGAACCGGCACCGCACCGTTAATATAATTAAATACATATATACATATAAATTTTGGTTAAAAAAAATTCTACCCAAAAATTAATACAAAAATAATATAAATTAACTAGTTTAAAAAAAAAAAGAACATTAGGTGTTAATGTGTTATTGGGTTGGGCTTAAATAGAGATTTTTTTGATTAAATAGAGATTTTTTTTGATTAAATAGAGATTTTTTGATGTTTGATAGAAATTTATGCGGTTCCGGTTCACCGGTGAAACCGCACCGTTAAAGCCGGTGCACCGGTTTTTAAAAACCGGGTGATTCGGTTCCGGTTCCGGTTTATGGTTTTCGCGCACCGTTTCATCCGGTGCACCGCTTCGGCGCACCGAAACCGCACCGCACCGCACCGTTTCCACCCCTACTGGTAGCATATTGAGAATCTTATCATTTGGCAGTTAGCATGAGAGAGTTTTGCATTTTGGACCCCGAACTTTAGGGATATTTATTTTCTGAACCCTTGGTTTTTAACTTTAATTTTTTGGACCTTTAAGTTTGTAGAATGAAAAAAGGACCCTAAAGTTTGTGGGCTGAAAAAAAAAGTCCGTTTCTCCTTTTTCTTTTTCTTTCCATGTTTGAATTTCTCTCCCGATTGGCGTCAAACTTCAAGACTAAGGTTAAAACTGATATTAAAGTTATAATAAACATCTCTTATTCATGTTGGAGTTACTTAAACCCTTTACTCAGGGGTTTAAGTAGCCCCGACATGAATAAGAGATGTGTTTTATAGCTTCAATATCAGTATTAATTATAGTCCTGAAGTTTGACGTCAATCGGGAGATAAATTCAAAATGGGAGAAAAACAAAGAACGAGACATGAGCCTTTTTCTTCAGCCCACAAACTTTAAGGTCTTTTTTTATTCAGCTTACAAACTTTAGGGTCTAAAAATTAATGTTCAAAACCAAGGGTTTAGAAAATAAATACCCCTAAAGTCTGAGGTCCAAAATGCAAAAATCTCGTAGTTTTGTCATCAAAAGAAATAATCAAAAAACTTAGCACTTATAATCATACAATATTATTTATATGCTACTGTCTCTATTTTCTTTGATTTAATTTTTTAACTAATTTTTTTATTTTATATTATTTGTCACTTTACAATTATAATAGCATATTAATTACTAATCTTAATTTTGCCAACAACATTCATTGGATAAACATCAAAAGTTGATTTTCTTAGTTCATATTTAAAAATTTCCTAATAATTAGCTACCTGATATATTTTTGGCAACGCTTGGTAAAACTAACCAAGGGTTGGCAAAAATTCAGGTCCGGATAAATTCGAGTCGATCAGATTCGTTCAATGTGAAATTTTGATCGAGCAATTGATGTTCGGAACCCGATTTTTACTTCAGGTGAACAATTTGTACAAAGCCAAATTCAATTCAAAATAGGGTTTAGACAGTAGAAAAATGAGAAATGTTGGGCAGTGTCCCAATTCCATTCAGACTCAAATTTGGAAATAAATAATTATTTTCCTTATTGACAAAGCAGTTGATTTCGACTAGAAGTCTATTCTAGGTCTTCTTGGGTTTACTATAAATACTAGGGTGTTCAACCTAATTTGGTGTCGCCAAATTATGTGTCTCTTAGGCACCCTTGTGACATCTCCTTTTATCTATTCCACTTTGAGAGTTTTATATTATGAGATTGTAATCTTTTTATATCTCGTTACCCTTCCTTTGAGATATGTCTATTCCCGTTGTGCTATTATAATCGTTTGAGATATTTCCTTCTTGATCTTGTTGTGTTATACAGCCGTTTGGGATACCCTTTGTAATCTACTCCCGTTGTGCTATAACCATTTGAGATCTTTCCTTCTTGATCTCGTTGTGTTATACAACCGTTTGAGATACCCTTTGTAATCTCTCCATTATAGTGGATTTTATCTTGCCTCCCATGGGTTTTTTCCCCATTTGGGTTTCCACGTAAAAGTCTTGTCTTCATCACCATTACATTGATCTTGTTTATTTTTTCTCATTACCTACATCCCTAAATTAATTATCTTGTTCCCTTCCGCTGCAATATTAGATCTGGTTCAATCTGGATCTAATTCCCAATTAACAAGATGTTTCTCATATCTGAATCTCGATCATAACAAGAAATATTGTGTCTAAATATCCAGTTAATTCGGCCAATGTTAAAATCGGGTTCAAATAACAAAACCGAAATTATTCTGAATCGGACAAAATTTTGCCAGTGCTAGGTTTTCTCCAATCTACCAAAATGTCAATTAAAAATAAATGGAGGGAACATTCTTTTGAATATTATCAAGTTTATATATTAATTTTTATTTGAATATCTTTATTCTCTTTTCTTGAGTAATACTACACTTTCTATGGTAAATATCTATAGCAAATAATTTGTCCCTTGTAGGAACTAGACAATTTTGCTCACTTCTATATATACTAGCTAAAAAACCCGTCGTACCGACGGGTTAAATAAATAAATTCAATTTGTATTTATTTGAATCCAAATTATAGATAACTTTTTGACATTAAATTTTTATGGACTTGAAATACAATCGGACGGTACTTGCCCTAATCAAATATGTCCTCCACCTATATTTAACTTGTTCATTCGAATTGATAGATTTAACAGCTTAATTTTTATTTGATCTTATAATTTTTGGTTATTGTATTTGAATACCAAAATTTGTGTGTGAACAAAAAAAAAAGGTATTTAGCCAAATTTAAAATAGATCCAACTCGTGTTTTTAATATCAAATATACCTAAATTGTATTTGCCATAATCAAATATACATGTGACCTGTATTTAACCCGCCCGTCCGAATTGATAGGGTTAGTAACTAAATATTCATTTGATGATAGGATCCTTTGTTATTGTATTTGAACACAAAATAATAAATTTACGTGTAAAAATAAGTTAAGGTATGCTACTAATTAATTATTATATTTAAGGGTGAAACAGTAAATTCGTGTGTGGACGGATTATATTTTTGTTCTGCATTTATAAAAAAATAGATACATACATTTATTTAATATTTAAAATAAGTGCTCGCCAAATTTTTTTTTTTATTTTTTGCTTTGGAAAATTGACACAACTTTTAATATTAAGGTTCCGTAATTTTATACGGTACCGCAAGTTACCACACCGTACCATACCGTAACTTATTACAATCTACCATAATCCACTGCACCTTTCCATTTACCTTTTCAATAAAATTCCAAAATTTTCAAATATTTATAAAAACTTTCAACACCATATTTATTATTTCCACCACAACTTACCATAATCCACCGTAAGTCACCACAAATTACCGTATCGTAAATTACGGCACAAACTTACCGCATAAAAGAACGGAGCCTAAATATAGAACTGGGATGTGTGTAGAAATAAAAAAAAATTGTCATAGTAAAAATACTATAAAGAAATCAATATTTTCAGAAATAGGAAAATTAGATAATCATCTTTATACTCAACATTGTCATGCTATTAGCCTATTTTTATAATTTTATATAAGAGTAATATTATTTATAAATATAAGTAAAAAGGTCATGTATTATTGGTGAATTTTTTAGAAATTTGCTAATTTAGCTATTTCACTTAGATTTTATTTATGTTACATAAAAGTTATAAAATTGAAAGGATAGTTTTTGTGAAACATAAATACATAAAAATAAAAAACAAAATAGAATTTTAAGTTTTAAGTTTTAATTGAGCAAAAAATAGTGAGAGAATTAATGAGAAATAAGGTGAATGTAAAGAGAATGAAATTTCAATTTCAAGCTGAAAAATACTACCTCCGTCCCAAAATATTTATCTTTTTACCTAATTTCTTTGCCCTAAAATATTTGTCCAATTTACAATTTCAACAGTTGTAATTACTACCTCCGTCCTAAATTATTTGTCATTTTGCCTAACAACCATTATCTTCAATTAAAGTAGGGGTAATTTGGGTAAATTACAATTTTTTTACCTCAATACCCAATATGTATTAGTCTTCTCAAATTAGGTAAATGAACAAATTATTTGAGACGGAGGTAGTACTTTTTTACCCCTAATTAATAAATTCATTTTTCACTTTTTACAATTCCAACAACTATTATCTTCAATTAAAATAAAGAAATTTTAGGTAAATTATAAACTTTCACCTCAATTCCCAATAAAATGTGTATAAAATGTGTATGATAATCTTATGATATAAATTACATTTTGTGAGTGAGGGTATCTATTTATGTCTTGTGGAAGATGAAATTAATATGCAACAAGGGTAGACATGGTAGAATGCACAAAATAAGGGGGCAAATGTGGTAGAATGCACAAATATACAACACAACACAACAATGAGTGGTTGCACACTGCACATGCCCCAAGACAACTCCCATTTCTACTTTGTAAAGATTATCTTTTACTATATACTAATATTAAACCTGCACGACGTATCATATATGATAAATAAGTTCTATTTTTTAACCAAAATTAATCTAAATTATTAATATACAAATAAATTCAAAACCACAACATATATAAGTTATATTATTGAATGAAAGATACGATAAGCTTACAAATAAAGTATATAAAATTAAAAATATATATGAGTCAAGAGTTTAGGTGAGAAAACTACGATCTTATTGAATATCAATTGAGTCCCTGGATGACAAAGTGCTACTTATACATTTGTTTGTTAGAGTTCTAACAAAGTTGCTACATGGGGTTTGTTAGAGTTATAGTGCAGTTATGTTATAATGCAGTACACAGTTATTAATAGTATGCTTATCAATTGGTGGTGGTGGTGAAAGAGAGATTTGATAGCATTTTACTTGGATTTTTAAAATGAAACCTTTTTTGTATGGTTAATTTTGATAAACAAAATTGAATGGAAGATTCCAAATTATACTGTATACCAGGTCTACTATATCGTATGTACCAAAATATGTCAATTTTTAAGTGATCAATTTTTCTAAAAATAATGATAAATTAAGAAATATTGATGAATTTTACAATAATATTGACTAATTTACAATAAATTGCGATGAATTTTATAATAATTATTGATGAATTTATTTTGAAAAAGTTAACATTTTGGTGGACCTAGGTATATATTCCATGGTTTACCATATAACAATTGTTGCTATGATGGGTGGGAGTCTCTAAATTGCTCTCTGTGAAATTATGAGTAATGTGTTCTACCAGTTAGAATACTATAATTCAGTTATACTAGGTGGAGATTTCTATTTCCAATTTCCAATCTTAGGCAGTTTGAGATAAAATGGGTCATGTATTCGATAAAAATATTTAAGTTTTAAAATGAAAATTAATTATTAAATGAATCGGATTTGGGGAAAAAAATTAGAATTATTTTTTATTAATTAGCCATAGAACATAAAATTGCTAGGCTTTCAGCTTTTGATGAGACCCATAAACGACTTTGTTATTATAATTATATAGATATAGATTATTATTATTATTATTATTATTATTATTATTATTATTATTATTATTTATAAAATAAGTTACATAATATCCTCACCGTAAACCTTGTATAAAGCTTTATGATAAAAAGTTAATGCCAGCTAAAGGTAATAGAACACCTTACATAAGAATATGTTGGGTTTTTTTTATGGCATTATTTTTTTTTTATTCAACCTCTTAAGACTATTTTTTTTTTCAAAATAAAAGCCTCCTCATTCAAGACTTATTGGATTCTATTTGCTTTGGCCTCTATTTCTTCTGTAGTGTTTTTGGTATGTTTTTTTTATGAGGAAGAATTCCATTAAATCAAAACTGTGTTTTGGTACATGATATGTTATTGGATTAATTTTGCTAACTAACCGCTATATTCCACCCTTCAAAATTTTCAATTTTAGGTGGTTTCAGACTTCAGTTATAATGGGTGAGCTATTAATTTGCAATATGTAATTTTTCAAAAGAGAAATTAATTCTTAAATAAACCGAAATGAGGGTGGGGAATAGACTTATCTTTTTTCATAATTAGTTGTGGAATTGAAAATTATTCTCCTTTCACAATTGGATGAACCCACAAACTTTGTTATTAAAATTATATATAGATTCTTTATGGCAATTGACTAATATCAATTAGCAATAAGATTGTGTCCATCTTAATGATGAAGAGAGATGGAAAATTACATTACCATCATCAATTCTAATCTTGTATTGTAGAGCCATGATTCGATAAAGGACGGGCTGAAATACGTAAAAGGGAGATTTACGACGGGCAGAAAAAATTGTCAAAAATAATCAACTTTCTACGACAGGAGAAAAAACCTATCTTAATTACCTTCTACGACGGGAAATGGCAATTGTCGTAGATGAAATAACATCTACGATGCGATAAAATGCCCGTCGTAATTGGTACAAATTACATTTACGACGGGTTGGTCGTAAAAGATCATTTACGGCGAAACTTTCTACGACGGGCCACGATGGGGTTGCACCCGTCGTAGATGTGTTTTTATGACGGGATTAGGCATATTTTACAACGGGATCTCCCTTCGTTATTGAACATTTTTCTTGTAGTGTCACTTATTTGGCTGGACCATGTAATTTAACGTCCTTTTATATGGTATCACTTCCTCCGACCCTTTTTATTTGTCGATTTGGAGAAAAGTGAAAAAAATCAATGCAAAACAATTAAAGTTTTAGGTAGAAATTCATTAAAATAACAAGTGTTATCAATTATTGACTTATTGTTAAGTTATTGGTTTCAAAATTATTTATGAAGGATAAAAATAGCAAATTTAAAGTTATTCGAAATGTAGGAACTACAAATAATTAAAGACAAAAAAAAATACTTAAATGGGAAAATAATTAGAAACAAAGGGAATATACAAATATCTTGAATTATTTAGCACATCCCGGATTAACATATTTGTGTTTTTTTTTTTTGAGAAACATATTTGTTTTCAAATTTAGGATTAAGCATGATTGTATGTACATATATGACAAATAGCTACACCTTATCTAAATAGAGAACGAATAATTGAATAAATCCATATTTTCCTTAAAGATATCAGTACGTATGGCTAAGAATTTTATGTATAAATTTTCTTAGAACTTCATGATTTGAACAAATTACCAAGCTCTGAAATATTATGATTATTTCTCTCTACTAGACAATCAACATGGTGAATCATCAAAACTTGTTCCATTTTGGTGATAAAAAAAAAAACAAAAGACTTGTTCCATTTTTTTTCTTGTTTATTTCTTTACTTAATTTTTCACAGTTTTCTTACATAACTTTTACAGTTATTTTAACTTGTATTGATGTTTTGTTCATCTTTATAGGATATACGGATTTTTGTATTTGTATTACACATTAGCTTGCTTGTGATATGGAGTAATGCTCAACATCAGCAAAATTCCTTTAATGTGATGCACTTCGGAGCAATCGGAGATGGAAAAAGGGACGACTCTAAGGTATATTTTTTCTGTGTATTTCTATGATTCTTTATATATATATATATATATATATGCAATTTATTGACAATAAAAAGATGAAAAATTTAGGCTTTTGCTAAAGCATGGAGTGCAACTTGCCAAGCAAATTCTCCAAGTGTCATTCTTCAAATTCCTAAAGGAAAGACATTCTTGGTGAAGCCGGTGACATTCAAAGGTCCATGCAAGTCTCCTAAGATTAACATCCAGATGACGTTTTTTTCCCCTCAATTCCATTTTCATTCTATATTCACTAGTTTGTGGCCGTACATTCACACAAGTGTCTAGTTTCATATAAGTATCTCAAAAAAATAATTTGAAAATACTGTATTTATCATTGAATATTTGTTGAAGTCTACTAATATTGAGACTTATCTTATAGCAAAGTTTGATAATTATTCTAAGCCTACTAAAAATTTAAATGTGTAGTACCCAAACACTAAACATATATAGATACCGAAAGTCCGTTGGATGTTCTATAAAAAGAGAATTCAAATATGTAGTGTCTAAACTGTCAACACCAATATTGTCAATATATATATTTGATTCAGTTGGTAAGATCATCATATTGTTCTTCCAATTTGACAAGACAAACAAAATTAATCTTCATCTGTTCATACTAACTTAGTTTACAGGAACTTGCATAACAAAGATGAAAACCTTCATCATCATACTACCCAAGTAATTGCTCTGCTCCATTTTTACTAAGATATACATAAAAACAAAATAAGATAGGGCCATACATTAGTTATAAACTAAATATGCATGCAGTGGAAAATCTAAGTCTTTTTATAAGGGATGTCCAATATATTATTACGTTTACTTGAAAAATATATTGTCTGTAATTTTTAACTCAAATTATAATAAATTTTATTTGTTGGGAGAATGTGGATGGCCAAAGCCACCCCGAACACACGTACAATATTTGTTGTTATAAATTACTATTTTTGTCATTTCAACAATATTGTTGATTACGGATTAAAGTAGGAGTATTTTAGTGAAGTAATATAATTTGTCCCTACAATAGTTATCATCAATGAATATTCCTGTAATATAGAAAATAAAACATAAAATAATTAATTACAATATAAAATATAAACCACAAAATAAAGTTTAAAAACGTAGGTATCAACTAACAAAATTACATTACGGCAATTAAGTGATCATACCTTTTTTAATAAAACTAGTTATGGTACCCGTCCTACGGACGGGTTTGACCCTGTTTTTTTGTGATATGATAAATTTATTTTATCAATGACATTTTTGGTTATTTTATCCCATTTTTGCTATACTACTCATACTTTCTATATAGTATATATATTTAAAACTTCATATATTTAATAAATATTGTGAGTAATGTGACTATAAACTATATTCAAAAATTATTGTTTTTAAGTAAGTGATTTACGTTTCCAAACACTATCCTATCCACCCACTCCATCCCACTATCTTATTACACTCTAAAAGAATATGACCCAAGTTTTGCAACTATTAAAATTATTAGTTTTTACTTAAATCTAGATACAACGACTTGTACTTTTAGTGTCAAAATTTCCCAACCGAAAATACACATGACATGCACTGACCTTTACCAAACATATACACAACCTGTATTCAACCCATCCGTCCAAATTTATAGGTTTAATAACATAATTTTCAATTGATGTTATAATCCTTATTTATTGTATTCGATGGCAAAACAACAAATTCACGTGTAAATATAAGCTACAAAGCTAGTCGTTTGTTATCAATTGTATTCGAAGACAAAATGGTAAATTTGAATGTGAACATAAACTTCAAGACAAGCTCTTTGTTATTATACTCCCTCCGTTCCATATTAATTGACATATTTCAAATTTTTTTCACATACTGAGGTTTAACTAAAAAACTACTCACATAAGTAAATAACACTATTTTCCAAGGTGTTTTTTGGATATCAAGGTGTAAGTAGTGAGAGAATGTGAGTAGGAGTAACTTTTATTAATTAAAAAAGTAAAAAATTAACATAATTATTAAAATTAAAATAGTTACATTACGTATTGGAAAATGGAAAGTGACAATTATTTTGGAATAAAAAGTTACTGTAGTTTAAGTGTCAATTAAGGGTCATTTACGGTTCTCAGTATCAATATATCTTTAATCAATAATTTCTAACATAAAACTTTTACAAAAAAATGTAATATTATACTTTTCGAATAGTATCTTTTATAACAAATCTAACGACATCAATTTTGTATAATGAGCTATTATACAAATTAAGATATTAGCGGTTAAATTTTTCATAATTTCCTAGATAACAGATAAAAAAAACGGAGGGAGTATTACTTATATAGTATTTCAGATATGGGCCCATTTTCCTTGGCCTATACTAATGTAATATGTGGCCCATATATATTACAAATGTAAGGAAAAAAAGGAAAAACAGAAAAAAAAACAAAGGAGGCAGGATTGTTACCATCACAACACAACACATGCACATTTCCCAAGTCAAGTGCCCTTTCTACTTTTGTAAAGAAGTTGGAAACGAAGATTATGAAATTTGCAGCTTATCAAAAGGGAACCTACAATATAGTCATGTGTTATTGACTTGATACATAAAGATTTGTTTCCTTTTGATAATAAGAGAACTTATATGAGTTTCTTGCATAGCATACTCTACATAGTGGGTTCTCATTCTTCAGAGACTACGAGTGTAATAGGAGCATCCGTCGACAAAAGGATCACCCTAAGATGATCATCTCATGGCTATTATTATAATAAGAGATCAGAGACAACCATACCTTCACAATCGTAATCAAAAGTATTGTGAAGTTAAAAATTGAGTAAAGTGTTGATGATAATCCGTAAATATTGATTTATATGTAAAGATGGTGCAATATAGTATGAGAGAATTACAATTGGAAAGAATATATTTTTTGTGAGGGAGGAAAGAATATTATTATAAGTATTAGAGAAATATTAATTTTGTAAAGACAATTATATACATTTGAAATGCTACTATTAGTATCCCATGATTTAATTACTAAATTAATATTCTGAAAATATTCTTTTCGCATGATTTAACTACTGAATTGCATGATTTAACTACTGAATTCGTAATCTTTGAAATACTTGACATTGGTAAATGACAATAGCAATTTATATTATAGTGTTATTTAATTATGGTGGTATTTTATAAGAACTGCAGGTTTTGGGGCAAATGGTGGCTCCGAATGTGTTATCGGATTATCCAAATCCAACTCCACGTAGTTGGGTGGAAATCTCAGGCGTGGATGGACTCACTGTAAATGGAGGGGGAATGTTTGATGCTAGAGGGGAAGCCTGGTGGAAAACATGCAATGTAACCTTAATTATTTCTTGTTTTCTTTGCTCAATTAATCTTATCAAAAAAAGTTGCTTATTCTTTTCTGCTACAAATTAATTGTGGTATTTTGTTTTTAACCTCAGGGAACTACATGTGTTGAGAGACCAGCAGTAAGTCATCTAACCCCAGATAATTATTCTAAATTGTCTACGTTGAGGATTTCTGTTTGAAGTTATATATCATGCATGACAATTTACTTGAGTGATGGAGTAAATTTGAGATTAATGTACAGACGGCCGCTTTTGTGAAATGTAACAACTTAAAACTAGAGCATTTGAAATTCCACAATAGTCCAGCGAACCACATCTCTTTACAAAGTTGTACCGGAGTCGAAATTTCACGGTTGACAATGAAAGCTCCTGCTGATAGCCCTAACACTGACGGCATCGACATTGCTTATTCTAGCAGCGTTTCCTTCCACGATTCTACCATAGAGACAGGTGTGTATGTGTGTCTATATAAGTATACATAGATCGACCATATTTGTTTTTCACACTTGAAATTTGCCTATTTGATATTCTAAACTACATATGTGTTGATAATGTGAATAGGTGATGATTGAGTTGCTATTACCAACCAGTCCCACAATATAAGCATCACTGGGGTCACCTGTGGCCCAGGACATGGCATTAGGTACCTAATATTTATTCTGGTCAACTTTGTTTTAATTTATATATCTTGTATTTCGATTGTTGTGATTTATTTTTTACAATTTGCTTTCTTTGAAAAAACAGTATCGGAAGCTTGGGCAAAAATGGAGGTCACGATACGGTACAGGATGTACATGTATTGAATTGTATATTTAAAGGAACACAAAATGGCGCTCGAATTAAAACATGGCAGGTAAATAAATTTGATTAAATTTTGTATGCATGCTTTCTTAGCCTTTTGGCTTACAAATTATCGACAAAAAAAATTTTATATTTAAAATTTTTCTTAATCGAATCATTGAAAACATCACCCGTATTGGTATTAACATTTTGTTTGCCTTACTTGTAGGGAGGTTCAGGGTTTGCAAGAAATATCACTTTCGAGAATATTAAGTTTGAAAATGCATCTAATCCTAATTTTATCGATCAGTATTATTGTCCTGGAAAGAAGTGTGCCAATCAGGTAAGAATGACATTTTTATGTTTTGCTTAGATAACTACTTTATTTAATTTCATTACTTTTATATGCAAAAATTGACTAAGGCAGCGTTCTTTTGTGCGTTAACGCACCCAAACGTAACGCAAAATCAATAAAACCTAACGCATGGAAAACGCAAGATAACGCAACTTATCACAATCTACTATTCACCTCTACTCACCTTTTTATTATTTCCTACCGCAACCCAACGCAACCAAACGCAACTTATCGAAACGCAAACGCAACGCAACGCAACGCACAAAAGAACGGTGCCTAAAGATGTCTCATATTTTGGTGCAATAATTTTAAGGGTCATTTATTATGAAAAATAATTATAAGGTGACATTATTTTTTATATAAATATTTAGGGGTACATTTCGGTCAATTTTCAGTCAAAAATGGCACGAAATAGTGAGTTTTATGTTTAAGTGTGTTTATCATGTTAAGAGATTTGCTTATATATGTTAGAGTTAACTATAAACTTCAATCAAACTTCAATTTAAAGCACGTCTAAACATGAAACCCACCACTTTACGTTATCTATGGCTGTAAATTGGCCGGAATGTCCCTCTAAATATTTACATAAAAAATAATATCACCCCTCAATTATTTGTCATAATATAGAGCCCTTAAAATTATTACACTAAAATATGAGATCCCTTTAGTCATTTTTTGCTTTTATACGAGAGTATTATTCTGATGACCACTTTACAATTGTAGAATTAACTACCGATCAGTTTATATGTCATTAATTATTTTCCTAAGTGAATGATTTCAAAAAAATTAACTTGACCGATTTTCTGTAGACAGCAGCAGTTAAAGTGAGCGACATCACATACAAAAATGTGTCTGGAACATCAGCATCAAAAGTGGCAATTTTACTTCGCTGTAGCCAAAGCATTGGATGCACCCATGTTTTAATGGATCAAATCAATAGTACTTCTTCTATTCCTGGACGAACTGCTGGAGCTGATTGCCTCAATGTCCATTGTCAAACTTCTGACTTTGTCATTCCCTCTGTAAACTGCGCAAAATAATTGTAACGCCAGAAAGAGTGGTGACCTATTTTTACAGATTTATTAATGGTTGGGGAGAAAAAAAAAAAAAAAGGGGAGCACAGGTATTTGTAGTTTTTGATCCCAAGGTTTATTAGCTTAATTATTCTAGTCTACTCTTATTATGGAGTCAAAATTGTTACCGGTGGTGCATGGTGATGGAGAATAATGAATTATAATTATTTATTTATTCGCAATTACTCTCTATATATGTATATAGAAGTAATAACATATACCTCCACCAAATTTTTGTAAAATAAGGATTTTACCCTTTATATTTGAAAAATCTTAATTACCCAACCTAATAAATTGTAAAAATAATAAATTTTACAGGTAAATATTGTTGATATAATTTATACCTACTTTTTCATATTAGGGTATGGGTCTTGGATTAGTCTTTGTGGACTGTCCATTTTATTTTTTTATCAATTTTGTTTGATAAGTTTATTTTTTTTGTTTTGGTTAACTTTGTGTTAATTATGTAATTATGTGTTAATTATATAATTTCTTATTGGCTAATTCAAATTTATTATAACTTAATTCTATTTTTATGTGTTAATCAGAATATGTGTATTTAGAATATTTTGTTTAATTTAATTTGTGTAATTATAATAAACACATGTTAGATGTTATTTTTGATTTGTTGTGTTAATTAGATCATCTATTACATGTTCTATGATATTCGTGAATGATTGTACATGTGTCATATATTATGTTAGAAACAATCGTATATTATTCCGTTTCATGAGCATTTTATTGTCATGATTTATTCGTTCATTTGTTTGAAATATATTATAGAAATGCGTTTTGTATAATTTATTGATTTTTTAAGTGTGAGTAATGTAGATTCGTTTTACATGTTGCATATATAAATCCGTTTTATGAATGTTAACTCGATAAATTTTATTCGTTAAATTTATCCTGTTTGAGTTCGTGATTTACTTTAATTTTATTATTATGTATTTTTGTTGGACATATAAATGTGTTTTATAATTAATAACTTAGTGTTATATAGTAAATCATGATTGTGTGTACGTAGTATAAATTTGTTTTATGTACGTTGATATGAGTTAGTCTTGTATCGTATTATATATATGGATTTTTATGCAATTAACTATAATTAAGTTTGTCTTAAGGTAAGTCCTTATAGTTAATTAATCATTTTTTTTAAATAAATTAGTTTTATTTAAAAATAACTAGTAGTATTATACAAGTTAGTCTTATATAATTATAAGTGTATTCTCGAATTACACGAGTCTAAGTGATTGATTGCAGTACATTTGAATATTTTAATCTCACGGAGAGGCAAGTAATCTCACTTATGTGATTTTGTATTACATAAATGATTGTATTTGAGATTAAAATGGACTATGTAAATTAGTTTTACATATTCTTGATTAGTAAAAGGTTGCAAGTTTTTTGTGTTTGTAACCTAAATCAATTAAAGAAATTTAAATATGTTTTAGATTATTTGTTTTTGTAACATTAATCGATTGAAACCACATATAAATGAGTTTTATATGATGCCATTATGTAATCATATGTCATTTACCGGAAATTGATTATAATATGTTATGTAAATTTGTTTTATATACATATTTGTGTAAATTTGTTATACATTTGTTAATCAATTATGATTACATAGTTTTAATGTACAAAATAAATTCGTTTTATTAATAATCAATCGAATGAAAGACACAACTAGTTATTTGTGACATGGTATAAAATTTGTTTTTACATGTTAGCAATCGATTATGATAATATAGATGTGTTTTATATTTTATCTCTGTGAGTTTAATCGATTCAAAGTAAATCCGTCTTATACAATATTATGTAAATAAGTTTTACATTGAGTTAAAATCATTTTTGTAGTGATTGGATGGATGAGTTAATGTGTTTAAACATTCTATTACATAAGGAGATTAATTGTTCTTATGGAATTTTATAATTGAATTTTCATAATTCCTAATTCGTCTAGTATGTGATGATTATGAGCATAGCGAAATTTTCGATCATATGACACGGGTGACGGTTTTCTGAATATTAAATTATAAGAATGTGCCTAAATGTCTTGTTTTGTTTGTGTAGACATGACATCTGAGACTTCTTTGGTTGATGATCTGTTCTCTTTTGAGGTGTTGGATGGATCCAACTTCGACTTGTGGAGTCTAAGTAGTATTCAATTTTTATTGAATGAACGAGATGTGTTAGACCATCTGTCTGCGAAAAGGTCTCCCCCTACAACTAAGGAAGACGATGACCTTGATATTACTTATGTGCAATATCAAGAAAGCTTAGTAGCGTACCAAGAATGGTGTAAAAAGGATCGCAGAGCACGTTATACTCTCTTGTATTACATGCATGACGACCTGATTAGCGAGTTCGAGCATTGTTCCACTGGTAAGGAATTGTGGGATAGCTTGAAGGCCAAGTTTGAGCAGACTTCGAAGACGAGACTTCGAGCATTGCATCTTGAGTAGATGTCTTACTCGATTGACTCAAGTCTTAGTATCGCCGAACATCTTAGAATCTTGAGTATTATGGTTCAATATCTAGAGGCTGGTGGGATAAAGGTTCCTTAGAGTTACCAGTGTACAAACTTGCTTCGTGCACTTTTGGTTGGTTCTCAAAAGTGGAAATCATTTGTCTCACTGATGACTCGCAGCGATCATATTCAAACTCTAAGCGAGATCGCTAAGCACCTTGAATTAGAAGAGGAACGCTTGAAGGTTTCTACTCTCCCACTTAAGGCATCTGTTGCTAAAAGTACGAAACAGCTTAGTGCTAAGAGTAAAGGAGAGAAAAATATGTCGCGTGTGAAATGCTTTAATTGTAGGATGAAAGGTCATTATGCTCAAGATTGTTTTGAGTCTCCTAGCAAGTTGTAGCCTTTGGGCATTTGGAAAAGAATATGTTTCATTTTCAAAACATTATTCATACACTTAAGGTGTGTAATGTTTTTATCTAGAGTTATTTTTCGCATATTAGTGTTTAAATTCACTTTACTTTTGACTACAATTAGTTTGTCTTCAAAAAATAACTTTGTACGTTTCTCTCTATTTAACACTTAGTTGAGAGTGTTATTATGAATAACTATGTATTTTTTCTATTTTAAGATTCATTAGTTGATTCTTGTTCTGCTTTTGGTATTACATATTGCGTTTAAATCTATTATCCACTTAGGTATTTTATGGGACTACTTGATTACTTATTGAAAATTTTTAGTTCTTTTATAAGTTTTTGAGACGGTAACATTAACTTGTAGCGTACAAAAGAGTTAAGTTTTCTTTGTACAATAGAAATGGTTTCAAATTGTTGATATGTTCAAAATTTTAACTTCCTTTTTATAAACTTAATATCTAAGTGGTGATTGAGTTAGATGAATTTTTTTTATAATTGGGCTACTTAGCCAAAATTGATTCAACCACAAGTTAAGTGCAAAAGAGCACTACAAGTAGCCACCCTTCATGGGCCTGGCCGAAACTCTCTTCAGCCCAAAAGAGGGCTAAAAAATACAATGAAACCCACCACCAAAGAGAGGGGGGATCCAATTATACAAAAGACAACCCACCTCTCTAAATTTAGCTAACATGTAATAGCATGCCAACATGTGAAATTATCAAAAGGATCACTAAAGTCTCCATCTATTGCTTCATTTTCCAACTGTATCCCACTGCTTGAGAATCACTTCAGAGTATTGCTTTTCTATGTCTCCCTTTCAACACTTTCCCATTCATCCTTCCTCCCCATTCCATCCCCCACAGTCATCAGATCCTCCATCACCATTATCACATATTTATTGGAACAAAAATGGTTTGTTGTGAAAATTTGCAGCCAAGCAATCAACAGGGTAATCAATCTTCTCCTTCCACATAGTTGTCCACAAGCAGATTCTCCATCTGATTAATTGGCCAAGGAGCTCAATATTCTTCTCCTGCTCTTCAAAGATTATAGCATTCCTTTGATTCCATATGGACCAAACAATGGCAAACCAAGTTGTCTTCCACAGTTTCTCTCTGGTCTTGTTATTAAACTTTACTTCCATCCACCTTTCAAAGAATGTCCTCACTGTCCCAGTACTTGCCACAATATATCCTAGATCTTGCATAACTGAGCTCCAAACAGGTCAGATAACGGGACAAAGTAAAAATAAGTGGTTGGTGTCTTCTTCCGCCCTCTCACAGAAAGGACATACATTCATATCTTCTTCCACAATCCCTTTATACAGTAACATACTCCTTGTATTGAGCTTCTCCATCAAGGTGATCCACACCATAATTTCAATCTTTGGGGGGGCCAACCCCATCCATACTGAACAGACAACAGAGTCCACTTCAACATTTGCAAGAGCAACCCTTTCATTGAGTTAAATGAATTACATGTTGCTTGGCATTGTCAAGTACTTGTTGGCGTTGAATAATTCTTTAATTAGCTTATGATTATCACATGCCATAGTATGACATTTTAAACATACTTTGTGTTGGTTATAAAATGTTTCAAAGTTCATTTTAAACCATCCATGTCCATGACATTTGTGTTGCTATGTGCAAGACTGTAACCGTGGAAAACTTAGTGTTAAAATTAAAGTTACTAAATAGTCTTGTAATGCCTTGTTTTAATAAAGGATAAGTTCCTCGTATTAGTGTAGCTATGGACATTACTTTAATGTTTGTATGTGTTACAACCATCATCTATCGGTGAATGGGGAGGGGGGGAGGGGAATAGTTAACTCTCATTTTCACCGAGGATAATAGAAATAGTGGAAGAAATTCCAACTTCTCTATTACTGGTTGTTGTCTAAAGACGGAGCAAGAGCAAAAGGATATGAGTATCCTTTATATTAATCTTAAACATGAGGTTAGTTCTCATATTCAAGTATTAAACATGTTGTTAGTCATCATGTTCAAGTCAGGTTAGTTCTGATAAATTAAACATGTTGTTAGTCATCATGTTTAACGACCCATAGCTCTTGGAGTTAGTGGGAGTAGCTTTTCACATATTCGTGATTATATATGTCTAAGTGATAGTGGAAGTGATCATGAATAATATTAGACAACTATATTCGCATGTCCTAAGATTAAAAGAGTGTCATAAAGGGATAGTTCCTTAATGTACATTTGTGATTTATGAGAACTTCCCACATCTCTTTGTGAGAAAGTTCTATTTTCACTAATACTATAAAAAGTGGATATATGGTTATACCTTAAGTCATATGTTAGACTCAATAATTGTTGAGTTGCAAGATTGGACAAGCTCCTAGTATAATGTTTTATGTGGATTATTCTTGTTTTGTATCAAGAATGAGAGAAGATATAAGTTGTCCTCTTAAGAAATCTATGGTGGCTTTGAACAATCTTCTTGATCGTGGTACTTGTCATTTGACAAGACTATCTGTTGTGTCTTGCTAACACGAGTTTATATTATATTTCTAACCATGTTAATGAAAGGTGCTTGGTCAAATATTAAGAAGTGGTTATCTCTTATTTTTGTTATGAGGGATATATGGTGGAACTTTGTGTGTCTACACGTACAAATAATTAAAAACATCCTAAGAAATTTCTTAGGTGTGCTGGAATGCATACGTCGAGAGATTCTTAGAATGTCTTCTAATTATATGTTGTGACCGCCCATGCTGTTACTCAATTTATATGCAACCAATTTTGAGTTGGGATAATATCTAAGCAGATTTTAAACAGAAGGCAAACAATGTTCCTGTTGCGGGTCTTGTTAGCCTGGAATTGTAAAGAGGATATGTTCATACTATCTTCGTGATGCTATGATGTTGTAGTACTCGATACAAAGGAGAGATATTTGAATAATTAATGATTAAGAAGAATACCAAAATAAGTTTAGGCTATTCTAAAGATATGATATTAGCCTATGTGGGATTCATATCTTAGTTAATCATGATGTCATAAAGTGTGTGTTTAAACTAGACTATGGTGTTTCATTTGTATAACCCAATTCTGGGATAAGTTCTCAATTCATATAGTGCGTTTATATGATCTAAAGGTTACGAGATTGTCTCGTTTAGGATATTAAGAATATTTTATTTTCTTTTTCCTAATTATATGGGCACATTAAGTGTCACCAGGCTTAACTATCTTGTCACACGGATAGTTTTCCTAACACTTAGGTAGTGGGTAGGATGAGACTGAATCATGTTGACACTAGGTGTGTAACATGAATTCGAATTCATACTCAATGTACACTGCATATGTAATATGAATAAGTATTCATACTTTGAGTATATGATTATATAAATGATAGTCACCTTAATTAGTTTAAGATGAGATTCTTGGCGAATCGATCATGAAATGTTGTAGTTTTCATGTTAAAGCCTTAAAGCCGAATTTGAGTGGGTGATTTATACTTAGTATATAAATCTAGTGGCTCGAGTTAGTTCTTTCAATAAGAACTAGACTTATAAATTCGCATGGTATAAAAGAGTGACATGCTTACCTTAGTGGGAGCTATACCATGGCACATATTTCATACATGTGCGCTTTGTCGACCTATAAGGAGTGTCAAATGAATCCCTTTATTTGTCACTGTGTGAATCCTATGACTTTGTTGTCAATTTGTACGATACCCTTTGACCTATGAGCTATGACGTTGAAATTAGTTGGATGTTGCTACTTTAGTGTGACCTCCAAGAGCCATGAGATTATACGGTTCAGCGGAACACATTAGGAAAGCAGTCTTACGAAGTTGAAATGTCATGAGTGTCTAAGGAAGAATTGATCCATCTTCACCATGTCAGCCCGGGCGATTATATTGGAATTATAATCATATGACATGTCAGGCATAAAGGGACATAGTATGCCATGTGGTGAAGTGAGGATGATTCAGGGGATCGTTGCTTGTTCGTTCCGTTTTTGGAAACTGTGACGCTAGTTAGATGGTGACTTAATATAACACTACTTGTTACTTTTTGGTCGCACGCCTCATTCCCAGTATGAAGTGTAAAGAGATGTCTTAGTGAGAGAGGTGTTGTACTCAAAGCTTAGGTGGCCGAGTGGGAGTATTGTTTTTAATGAGGTTTGACCTCATACATGTAACGGCAACAATAATCAATTGGTTTGATTACGGCAGTTACAATAGTCATAAAATCCCATTCAATACTCCTCCTAATTAAGTACGTTTTGTACTACTTAAGGGAGTGATTAGGGGATGAGAAAGGAGTGACAATAACATATGATATCCTCCAAAATAAACTCTCTCTCTCTGTTCTCTTACATGGTCTACAATCACAAGACTCGGGTTTGCGGTGTGGCAATATTCCGGCGACTCTAGTAGCCACCGGAGATCGATCCTGACTCAACCAGGTACAACTACTGAAATCCGGTTCAATTTCCGCAACTAAGGTTAGTCATTAATAATCTAACAATTAGCTTAATTATTCTACTCTAATCTTATTATGGAGTCAAAATTGTTACCGGTGCATGGTGATGGAGAATAATGAATTAGAATTATTTATTTATTCGCAATTACTCTCTATATATGTATATAGAAGTAAAAACATATACCTCCACCAAATTTTTGTAAAATAAGAATTTTACCCTTTATATTTGAGAAATCTCAATTACCCAACCTAATAAATTGTAAAAATAATAAATTTTACAGGTAAATATTGTTGATATAATTTATACCTACCTTTTCATATTAGGGTTGGTCAACTTAAGGTGTGAGGTTACTAATTTACCTTTCAATTAAAAAGTTGATCCGAGGACGACTAGGGAAGCAAGATTAATTACCCAAGGACCAACAATCAACCTAGGGTTTAAGAAAACCCCAACTTAGAACTCAAGAACAACACCAATTTCTAGGGTTTTGATGCATTATCAACAAAAACAACAACAAGAACAAAGAAGATATGAACAAGGATAAAGATTGTTCACCACCTTGAACTCAAGCCTTCCAAGGATGCTTAAAGGAGATCCACCAACAAGCCAAAGAGAGACCCAATAAACCTCATCAAGATTAGCATAAAGAAACACCAACTAATTCTTAAATGAGTCACTCCCAATCACCACCATTAATGGATAAAGAAGAGGAAGATTTGAGGGGAAGGGTTTCCAAATACCCAAGGAGAATTTATCTTCCAAGTGTTTACAGTTCTCATTCAAAGTTGTCTTCTCTTACAATTGGGGGAGCATTTGAAGAGGATGGGGGATAATGAAGATGCCAAATATTACAAAAGTTCCATTACAACTCATTAAATTAAAAGGGAAAACAAAATAAAAGGGATGGAAATGGGAAAAAAAGTCGCAACAGTGGAATGGCACGATCGTGCCATATGGGTGCACGATCGTGCAAATCAAAACAGCCCCAAAAATGGCTGAAACTCGAAAATGGCACGATCGTGCTATCATACGACACGATCGTGCAGTGCCTTTCTGGAGGAATGACACGATCTTGCAACAAAATGACACGATCGTGCCGTTGGCAGTTTTTTTCTGCTTCCTTCTAACATCCATAACTTCTTCATTTTAACTCCGCTTTCGCCTTATAATATATCGTTGAAAAGTTCTCGGTGTGTACTATAAGCTCACCAAATTTCATAGTCATCAGAGTTATATTGAAGCGGTTATGATTAAAATAGTGAAGATATGTCTTTTCTTATTTTCCAATTTTGCCCAAAACACATGATATTCTTCAACTTATTCCCTCATGATTTCTTCCTAGCCTCCTTGGGGTAGGTTTTCCGGGCTTGACTTGATGTTCTATGATTTCATCCCGACCCTTGTGTAATGACCATAATGCCCCTTTGCTGGATTCCGACCCCGACTTGACTCCTCGACTTGGCATTGAATCTGCTAATTCCGTTCTTGTCTTCATGAGTGATTTTCCGGGCTTGAGTGTTGATAAATTAACCGACTCACCATGAGACTTCTTGGATTCGAGACCAAATTCCCAGAGGCATTTGAAAATCTCGGGATTGGGCCATTAGGCTAGTGAGGCCCAAAGTACTCCCTTGATCCTTATGGATCAGACTTTCCGAGTTGGAGAGGATTTGCCCTCAAATCCTTGGGGTTAGAAACAACCGTAGAAAAGATCAGACCCCCCATAGTATATGTCTCCCAAAAGCCATGTTAGCTCGATACTCACCACCCCGTCCTTCTTGATGGCATAACAATTCTTGAGGATACGCGGGAGAGTGGACTCAAAATGGTGATCCCGGTTAGCTCCTCCACTGATGATCTTGTTGAACTCGACGATGTAGTCATCACAAGAGAGCACAACACCCAGTTCTTGCTCAATCGACTGCTCATCCCTCACACCATTAAATATAAATTTGGTAGGCACCCAACTCGCATCAAACTCTAACACAAAGTCTTCGTCATGGAAATGCAAATCAAGAGGGGACTTGGGACTCGAGGGTAATGGGTAAGGACGAAAATTGGGAAATTTTTGAGGAGTTAAGGTACACTCACTCACTTTAGGTTCACCACACGGCAAGGACAAGGCCAAAGGATGCTCATCCCCACCATGGGTACTTTCTTCCCGTGTTTCTCTCTCAAAGAGGATGTTCCTCAACTCACTTCCCACCCCAGGTTGAGCCATGGGTAGTTAGTGCGGTGCTAGAGGGCATAGGGTAAGTCTTTCTTGACCAAGTTGGAAGGAATACGTGTTCCTTCTGCCATCATGTTCAACGCCCCGGTCAAATTGCCAAGGCCTCCCCAAAAGTAAATGACACGCATTCATTGGCACCAAATCACATAAAACAGAGTTATTATACTTAAAACCCATTGACCAATGAATTAGAACTTGTTGGGTTACCTTTAAGCCATCTCGATCACCGAGCCACTTGAAATGGTACAGTCGGGGGTGTGGATTGGTTGGGAGGTTGAGTTTCTCCACCATGTATGTCGAGGCGATGTTGGTGCAACTCCCACTATCAATGATGAAGTCCACAACCTTGCCTCCGACCTTGCATCGTGATTGAAATATCATCTCCCTTTGGTTGTTGTCAAGAGGAGTTTCGGGGGATTGAAGTACTTTCCTCAAGACAAGCAACTCTCCTTCCCCGGGTTGGACTTCAAGATAACCCTCATGTGCTTCTGAAATTTCCACTTCTTGTTCCTTGAGCACTTCTTCAACCTCTTTGTCAATCTCCTTGAACTCTTGAAGAGTCATCACCCTTTTCGTGGGGCATTCGGATTGGTAGTGACCATATCCATGGCATTTGAAGCACTTTCTTCCTTCCTTCTTCCTTGAAGGATCCATAGGGGGTGATGATTTCCCTTTTGTAGACTTGGTGCTCCGATGGGACTGAGACTCCCAAGAAGAAGGAGATTCATCTCTTTTGTACTTACGGGTGGAGGGTGTAGAAGTACCCTTTGATTTCTTCTTCCTCTCATTGACGAAGTTGACAATCTTGTAGAGGTCATCAATAGAGTGATACTCATAGAGTCTCACCTTTGATGCGATCTTGTCATCGAGGCCATTGAGAAACCTCGCCATCATTTGTTTCGGTGACTCTTGAACACCACACCGCATTATGACCAACTCAAACTCCCGTATGTATTCTCCAACACTCTTGTGGCCTTGCTTGAGAGAGAACAACTTGTTGTAGAGATTTTGCTTATAGTGGGTAGGCACAAACCTCTCCATCAAGTACTTTTTGAGCTTCGGCCAAGTTTGGATTTTTGGCTTGCAATCTTTTATCCTTCGTTTCTTCAAGTTCTCAAGCCATAGGGATGCATACTTAGTGAGTTGGAGGGTGGCAACCTTGTATTGCTTCCTCTCGTCATAATCCATGAGTTCAAAAATCTTCTCCATGGCATGCACCCAGTCAAGGAATTCATGGGGATCCAAATTGCCGTAGAAGGTAGGAGGATCAACTCGAAGGTCATCCCAGTCATCTAGAGGCCTAAGAGGAACTCTCATGGAGGATTTGTCTTTCGAGTCCTCACTTGATCCTTCACCCTCATCAAAGTTAAGGCGACCTTGAGGGCGATGAAGAGGATCAACACCATGACCGGGAGGAGGAGGATGAGGTCCACCAAGTTGAGGTTGGAGAGGTGGTGGTAGAACCTCATCAACTCTTCTCGTCGTCTGACAGCTAAAAGCTTCAACATTTTCTTGCAATGGAGACTCAAGCGTCGAATGAATATTCCTCCATCCTTCAAGCTTCATTTGGCGTTGGAGCACAATTTGGCCATCGAAAGTCGTTGAACTTGTTGCATGAGTTGAGACATAGACGGTTCGGGTGTGAGAATAGGGTGAGAGGAGGGAGTTTCTCTTTCGTCATTTTGACTCGACGAAGAGGGCATTTTGAGGAGTTGAGGGGTTTGATGGGCTAAGGTAAAGATGAATGGATGATGGTTTGGGTTCCATGTAGTTAAGGGAATTTTGTGGAGTTTTTGCGAGGCCAATTTTTTTGTGGGGGAAGATGGGGTGAATCCGGCAAAGGAAATGCTCAACAATCGACCAAACCAATGATAATCACCAACCCAAATAGCAAGCACCAAGTAACCACATTATATACAAATAACCGACAACAAATTATCCAACAAAATACCCAAATCAACCATTTTCATCCATGGAAGATACATGAACAAACACCAAACCCCAAAATATTCAATCTCCAACTCACTCCAAGAACTCTTCCCAAATGCAACCCAAATTGATCTCCAAACAATGAAACTCCTTAACAAATTACTTCCAACAAGAGGGTATGTATAGCACCCACTCAAGTACCAAAATTCACAACAAAATCAACCCAAACATGTCAACAACCACCAAAATCCCAAAACAGAGAATAAATTTTCTGGGCATATACAACTCAATAAATCAACTCAATACTCAACAAATACTTGGACCCAAATGATAAAAATTGCATCCCAACACTCCTATCACATCAAGGGACCAATATCAATCATCAAGTATAAGTTTTGCATCCATAAACATCAAGAACAATGCCCAAATCAACAAGAACAAAAACCACAAAAATTCTGGAAATTTTCACCCAAATATGAGTTCTAATCCTAAGCTCTGATACCAAATGATCCGGGGACGACTAGGGAAGCAAGATTAATTACTCAAGGACCAACAATCAACCTAGGGTTTAAGAAATCCCCAACTTAGAACTCAAGAACAACACCAATTTCTAGGGTTTTGATGCATTATCAACAAAAACAACAACAAGAACAAAGAAGATATGAACAAGGATAAAGATTGTTCACCACCTTGAACTCAAGCCTTCCATGGATGCTTAAAGGAGATCCACCAACAAGCCAAATAGAGACCCAATAAACTTCATCAAGATTAGCATAAAGAAACACCAACTAATTCTTAAATGAGCCACTCCCAATCACCACCATTAATGGATAAAGAAGAGGAAGATTTGAGGGGAAGGGTTTTCAAATACCCAAGAAGAATTTATCTTCCAAGTGTTTACAATTCTCATTCAAAGTTGTCTTCTCTTACAATTGGGGGAGTATTTGAAGAGGATGGGGGATAATGAAGATGCCAAATATTACAAAAGTGCCATTACAACTCATTAAATTAAAAGGGAAAACAAAATAAAATGGATGAAAATGGGAAAAAAAGTCGCAACAGTGGAATGGCACGATCGTGCCATATGGGTGCACAATCGTGCAATTCAAAACAGCCCCAAAAATGGCTGAAACTCGAAAATGGCACGATCGTGCGGTGCCTTCTGGAGGAATGGCACGATCTTGCAACAAAATGACACGATCGTGTCGTTGGCAGTTTTTTTCTGCTGACTTCTAACGTCCATAACTTCTTCGTTTTAACTCCGATTTAGCCTTATAGTATATCGTTGGAAAGCTCTCGTTGTGTACTATAAGCTCATCAAATTTCATAGGCATCAGAGTTATGTTGAAGCAGTTATGATCAAAATAGTGAAGACATGTCTTTTCTTATTTTCCAATTTTTCCCAAAAACATGATATTCTTCAACTTGTTCCCTCATGACTTCTTCCTAGCCTCCTTGGGGTAGGTTTTCCGGGCTTGACTTGATGTTCTATGGTTTCATCTCGACCCTTGTGTAGTGACCATAATGCCCCTTTGCTGGATTCCGATCCCGACTTGACTCCTCGACTTGGCATTGAATCTGCTAATTCCGTTTATGTCTTCATGAGTGATTTTCCGGGCTTGAGTGTTGATAAATTAACCGACTCACCATGAGACTTCTTGGATTCGAGACCAAATTCCCAGAGGCATTTGAAAATCTCGGGATTGGGCTATTAGGCTAGTGAGGCCCAAAGTACCCCCTTGATCCTTATGGATCAAAAGTCTCCCTCCCTCAATTTGTCATTCAACCCTTTACTGGAAAAAAAAAACCTAGAAACATTTCTTTCCTCGGTAAAACTGTTTGTACTTCCTACTCTATATTCCTCTACATTCTTCCTTTCTCCTTGTTCTTACTCTTAGTTCTTGCTGAGGCTATTCAACCTTCCATAATCATCTGAATCTATAATTCTTCCTCTTTCGTTCATCTTTCTTCTTTGACTACTACATCAGTTCTTCATGCTCTTCCATTGAAGTTGCCACCATAATCATCTGGATTTGTAATTCAAAGATATTGAAAGTTTGATTAGGCTAGTTAAATAAAATACGGAAATAAATAGCGGAAATTAAAAGATAGACGATACACGGTAGTTGTTTACGATATTCCTCCGAACTCAATTTCGGAATACGTCACCGCCTAGAGTTCTCCAACTCTAGGATTTAACCTCGAATTATTATTAGGATGAATTTCTAACAATCTTAGAGTCTTCTCTACTCTCAAGATCTCGCCACTTGATATCGCCTCTCAATCAAGTGTGGAGAGTTGACCTCTCAACTCCTAAATCCCCCCCTAATAATAATTATGTCAACAACTCAACTCAAAATATAATAGCTCAATATAATTCTTTGATCTCACACTCAACAATAGTAGGAATTAATAATGCTCAAGTGAGATATTTGCTTGTGTATTCTTCTTGCCTCTTCTATGGTCTCTTCTCTTGTACTCTTGAATGGTCGATGACTCCTCGTATTTATAGCGTGTGTCTAGATGAGTAATGGCAAAGAGTCAATCATATGAAGAAAGCAACTCTTGATTCTTGGCATGTATGATCTCTTGATCTTGATATGATTCTCGCAAGATGTTGCCTTTGAATTCTTTCACCTTATCAATTAGATATGATATTCAAGAAACAAGCAAGTGAATAATATCATATCATGTCATATTATATAAATTTAATAAACAATTAAGCTCAATATTTATATGATATTACTTGTTGCCAAAATAATAAATGTTTTGGTTCAATGCATTTGGACATTCATTAGTTTTGCACATCTCATTTCATCCAATCTTCTCATGATATTAATCAAGTCGCATTTCCCAAATTTGTCCAATCATATATTATGATATCACACAAAGTAACTCACTTAAATATTGTGGTGTGACATGATTTATATAAGCGTTATTGGATTCTAATAATACGAACTTTGGGTCATATGAGACTTAATAATACGAACTTTCGATTTGATTCTAAATAATACGAACTTTGACCCCCTGTTGGCTACAGTAACATGCCACCGAGTTAGGGTTTTTTTGACTCGCCGGTAAAATGACTTGGCAGGCCAGGCATGTGTTCCCTCTTGTTTGACCTTGCCACCTCAGCCATTGACCAAAAAAAATGCCATGTCAACCCTCTTCTTCATCTTCCTCCCTCTTTCTCTCTCCTCTGTCTCTCTTCTTCCTCCCTCTTTCTCTCTCCTCTGTCTCTCCATACCAAACCCAGATTCGATTACAAATTCGATTACAATGATTCGATGAATGAGTAACAAATGAAGCTAAAAGATCCACATCATAAATTCAATCACAAAATCGAATACATTCAAACCAAACGGATTTCAATACCCAGAACATTTAAGAACAAAACCCAGAAATTCACCCCGAAATTCATCAACATTCCCAGAAATTAAAATCTCAAACACTTCTAACGTCCAATTTCGCCACTAAATCAAGCAATTGGCAGAAATTTCGACTACGAAACCCTAGAAAAGTTCGTCTTTTCAAACACGAACGAAGAAGATGGACGAAACTCCGCAGTGCATCGATGTGAACGAGCTCCTTACTTTCTGCGACAATCTCGTGGGTGTTCTCCGCGACAAGAGGGACACTAATTTTTTGATTCGCTGTGTTGACGATTCCAAATCCCTTCGTTCAGCTTCTGATGCTGATTTCAACACGACCCAATTCGCTATTTCTGGTTAGTTTTCGTAATCTTGTTGAATGTTCTTCCCCTCTGAATTTGATTTAGGGAATCTGGTTTATCTAGGTTTCTGAATATTTGAGTTTATTGGTGCTTGTGCTGTGAAAAACTTCATCTTACAGTCGGAAATAAGTGTTCTTTTGGGTTATTTCTGGTTAGTTTTCCTAATCTTGTTGAATGTTCTTCCCATGACAACTTTCTTTACTCTCTGAAGACCAGCACGACTCGTGTTGGTCTCATACTCACCCGTGTTGATCATATTCTTGATGTTTCAGTTATATATGATTCTTATACTTGTTACATATATATCCTTAGGCTATATATTTAACTTATACTCTTGAAATAATTCCAACAATCTCGCGCTATTTCAAGAGTATGTAAAACCCTTGAAATAACTTTACTTAAGAAGGAGCTTATACCCTCGCTATTTGAGATATACCTTAACTTGTAATCACCAGAGAAACCATCAAAACATATGCATAATGAAAAGTAGATTGCTCTTTGAACTTTTCATTTAGTGTATATAAGCCAAAATTGAATCCTAATCACAAAGTAGACTTGTCTTTGAACTTTGGATTTATATTGACCAACTATACTCATAACACACATACATTTTTAGATATTATTCGTAAAAACCTAGACACTTTTATCCGGCCTTGTGTCCTTATCCTTCATAAGTGTTTCGGAACTTTAGCTCATAGTTCCTTTATGCGGCCACACATCACACTTACATAGGTAAACTTTGTAATTATACCACCTCTTATCATTATAGATTTCTAAGCTTTATTTGACCTTGGGATAAAAACGTTGCTTCCTACTAATTTAAACAACTTCGTACTCATTTGAACTTTAGGAATTGGTGGTATTTCAATTCGTAAAGTTGAGTCTTTGTTGTAATTAGTAGTTCTTTGAGCTACAACCCATCCCTATTGAAGTACCTATTATCAAATCTTTAGTCAATCCTTTGGTTAGAGAATCAACTATATTTTCTTTTGATTTGATATAACTTAAAGTCACTACTCCATCCCTTATAAGTTGATGTACATAAGCATATCTTAAACCAATGTGCCTTGACTTACCATTGTAGACATGACTATATAAAATATCAAGAGTAGACTTGCTATCACAATGAATTGTGATAGGCGCTATTAGCTTCTATCAAACTGATATTTCCAATAATAAGTTCCTTAACCATTCCGCTTCCTTACAAGCAATATATAATGCTACTAATTCCGAAGACATAGTGGAGTCCGCTATATTAGCTTGTTTCTTAGAACCCCAAGAAATCGCTCCACCTCCTAGTAGGAACACCCAACCGCTGGTCGAAGAGAAATCCCCTTTATTTATCCAACTCGCATCCGAATATCCTTCTAAAACCGAAGGTTCTCCCTTATAAGTGAGTTGATAATCTTTAGTACCAGCTAGATATCTTATACTTTCCGAATTGCAAACCAATTCATATTACTTGGATTAGTTGTAAACCTACTTAACATGCCAATTGCATAAGCAATATCTGGCCTTGTAATTGTCATAGGACTCATAGCATACATGAGACTTCCTATCAACTTAGCATATTCAAGTTGATTTACTGGAGAACCCAATTTTTTCTCTAGTTTCTTATTTGTATCGTAAGGTGTCACTGCTGGATATATCTTGTCACCTCCAAACTTGTTCAATACTTTTTCAATGTAATGCTCTTGAAATAAACTTATTCCATCATTATTTCTAATGATCTTAATACCAAGAATTACATCCGCTTCACCCATTGTAGACAACGGATTTTGTACCAGGACAAGTATACAAATCAAGCATAATAATAAAAGAGGCTAGCATGAAAGAAAATACAATGAGCCTTCCTCAATCAAAAGTTATCGGGCCAACCCACCACAAAAACCTTCATTATCCACCTTTTCCACATACATATGCCCACAATTTCGAATCCCGTTTTTTTCCACAAGTCACGTTGGCCCTATTTATTTTGATGAGAGTAAAGTACACATCATAAGCTTTCCAACGCCTTTTGAATTGCCTCAATCGGAGTCCGGATGAAAGAGTTATGGATAGTTTGAAGATGCACTTAGCTGTTTCAAAACCCACGCCGGTTTTAACAAATCCCGGGCCCAGAAATCTGGCCCAGTAAGCAAATCTGGCCCACTAGCTGAGACAAAACCCGCGCGGGTTTTAAGAAACCAAAGGCAGCCCAGAAGCATATCCGGCCCGGCGACTTCAAAACCCGCGCGAGTTTTCTATTGGCCAAAGCGCGTCGTTTTTTTCCGTCCACGTCAGCGATCCGTGCGAGATTATTTATAACCCGCGTGGGTTTTCTTTTTGAATTCGGCACCAAAATCTTGATCACCCTCCCTTGATATTAGCCCCATGTGTTTGACTCCTTCCCTTGACCTTTGTGATTGCATGGCATGATCCAAGGGATGTGTCCCCATGATTTTCCCTCCTAATCACTACCTCCTCACCTATCAATACCCCCTCCATTTCACCCTCATCATCAAGCATTCTCATCATCTACTACCATTACTCTACCCTCATTTCATCAACTACTCTCATAAACCACCCTCATTATACTTTAATTCTCACCACATTATCCTCACTCTACTCAAATTCCATACCAAAACTCTCTCAAAATCCTATTCCTAATACTTTCACAAAGTTACCACTCTCATATTGTCTTTCCATCATCCTCACATTCACCCTTCCAATCCTCAAGTCAAGGCAAAGTCAAGGATTTCAAACCGCCACATTCGGGCTCCTAAATCAAAAGAGATTCGGTTCATTGCTTTCTTATTGTCATTGTTTAAATCATGTAATTCGTACTTTAATTTTGTTATTTGTACATATTTTGTAAATCAAAAACCTCATTTTATATTGCATGATCGATGATGAATATATAATTTCGTGAAATTAATTAAACTTCTCCCCGCTCTTTTTCATTTTAATGTCGATTTTAGTAGAGTCTGTTTTCTAACATGCGAATTCGAGAGTTCTTATAATTCTCGAATTCGAGAGTTCTTATAATTCTCGAATTCGTAACCTTACCCCCTAACTTAGAATCGACACTACAACATAAATGGTCTACTGTAACACTCACTATAGTAACATTTTAAAAAATTGTTACAATAGAATATCTATAGTAACACTTCACAAGAACGTTGCAATAGGTACAACCTAATGCAACAAATTTTCCAAAACCGTTGTCTATACCACACTATTGCAACGTTTTTTGGGGGGAAAAAACAAAAAGGAGAGAAAGGTGAATAGGGGCGGGATGTAACATGAAAGTTTCATTTTCCTCCATTGACCTTTACCAAATTTTCCCTAATTCACTCTTACCTATGCGCACCCTCCTCATTCGCCTTCACGCTACTCTAGTCCTGCAACACCTCCACTTCTCTCTAGTCTCCACAATGGCAGTATCTTCCCCAGCACACTCGGGATTTGCTGGCAATCAGACATCTGCAACTTTATGAGTTTGTCTATTCTCCAATTTCCTCTCCCCTTTCGTCGGTGGTAGTTTTTCCTACGACTTCTTCTGCTACAAAGCCAGGCTTCAATATCTCAATCCAGAGAATTTCTCTACGTTTCTTTACCGTGACATTCACCATGGTCTGTTGTTCTTTCCCTCATATATTTTTTACATATCGCGACAGTTTTTCAATTTTTTTTCACTTGCTGAATTTGTCTAGGGTTTACTCGTGGCTTTTGTGTTTCTATTGGAGCGTTGTTTTTCTATAATTGCATTCGGTTGTTGAATGTTGTGATTCGAGGCAAGTTGTGTTCTAGAGATAGATAGTAGTGAGATTGTGTGGCCAATCCTTGCCTTTGTTAGAAGTGAGTTACATTGCCCAATTGTTGAAGCACTTTTAGTGCTAAAGGTTAGCTTTTATGGGTAATTGAATTGATGTCGTATGTGCTTTATTTGTTTGAAATTCTTTGCTATTATGATGACTAGATTTTGGATCATAGAGAATAGAAAGGAGATTGGATATGGAACTGTTAGGGCTGGTGCTCAATCATAGGTGTCTGAGGTAGGAAGTATTTGGGTTGGATTAGTGACAATTTGACTTATTTTGAATTTCTCTATTTAATTTGTTCTATTTCTAGGTTGATTGCTTTGGTCTTTTGGGTTCATCTTGACAATTTTCTGGGTTTGCTTGTTTTTATTTCTATGGGTTTATCTTGTTAGCTAGGTTGTGATGTTGCATTGTGCTGCTACTTTTGTATTCTGTATAACATTCTTCATCTGTTGTAGGACCCGGGAAAAAACTTCCATTGGTGTCCTACGCGGTGTTAGGCGAATCGAAAGAGGTATATAGTCTCTAAGGGATTTAAATTGAATTTTTATTAATCAAAATGTTCAAACGCAATCTTGAATTTAATTAATTTTATTACCAGAAAATGTCATTGCTTAGAAAATAATATAACACAAAAAACGAGGAGAATCAACGGTGAATCGAGACCTCAATTTTCTGATTCGTTTCTTTCTGTGATATAACTTCTCGTGCAATTAAAATTTTTTAGAAATAAAAAGGTAAAATTCGATAAGAAAGCGAATGAATCAAATTGAATAGATTATAGAGTCGCCAATTAATTTTTGGTGAGAATTAATAAACTCAAATTAGACTCCGCAAACCGCGAACCATGAGATTCGGATCCGAGGGTAAGGTTACGAATTTGAAAGTAAAAACTTTGGAATCCGCCCGTTCAAAGAACGGACTCTACTAAATCGGTTCGTTAAAGAAGGAAGTAGAAGAGGAGAATTAATTAGATTAACTTAAATTATTTAGATGCATGCGAAGAATTAAAGTACAAAAATAAATAAATGCGATGAATAAATAAAAACAATAAACAAAACACAAATAAATAAAGAACGAAATTAAAGTTATCTTCTCAAGTAATCCGGTTTAAACTAGTCA
Organism: Portulaca oleracea; assembly: GCA_029582165.1. NCBI lineage: Eukaryota > Viridiplantae > Streptophyta > Magnoliopsida > Caryophyllales > Portulacaceae > Portulaca > Portulaca oleracea. The sequence continues at coordinate 35,529,204 of CM055873.1, read as the reverse complement.
TAATTGATATTAGCATCAGCATTACAACAGTATAAGTGATTACAAGAAAATAAAAACGACAAAAAATAATGCCAAGTATAGATGTATGCAAATGATGAAGAGAGGAGAAGGAGAAGAAGAATGAAGAGAGGGAGAAGAAGAAGAAATCACTTAGTGTCAATACTCCTATGTGATTCGGTGTGTAGAAAAATGATGGGAGTGAGACTGTATTTATAGGGGAAATGAAGTGAGGAAACTAGGGTTATGAAATAAAGAGGGGTAGTTGGGCCATTTTGATAAGCAGGAGGCCCAATATGTTGGAAGGAAAGGAAGCGGGCCACTGCGGACCAGTATGTTAGGTTATTTTGAGCTCCCTAACTTCAAATGACCATAACTTTCCCATCCGACCTCCGATTAACTTGATTCAAGTGTCGTTGGAAAGCTTGTAATGAGTACTTTTAGCTCCCAAAATTAGAAAACTCATAGAGTTCGATGGAAATTCGGTAATTTAAAGAAAAGACTCAGGTAAATGAACAAAGGGCTGAGTTTTTTGAATATTTGAACGCCGATGGGCCAGAAATGGAAATGGGCTAATGTGTAGAGGAAAATTTTTTTGGGTTTTTTGTGGGTTTTTCATCATTATGCATTTCAAGAATACTTGGAATTTAATCATATAACAAAAAAAATGCTCAAAATAAATTAAATAATTACAAAGCTGAACTACGACAAAATTCAGCGTCTACAAATAGCCTCCACTTTGATCGAGTCCGAGTAGGACGCTGATCAAAGTAGTTTGATGATGCTATAAATGATATGCCCCGCGAGCGAAGTTTGGAGGCTTGATGGCACTTGGAAGCAAACGTCCTATGCCGCATGTATGACTTGTAGCTGATTGACATTCGGAAACGATATCCTATCTCTTTGTTGATTGTCGACGCTTGGAAGCAAAATCATAGGTCTGATATCCTTGGCTGAAGACAACATAGATGCGATATCTGTTGTCGAGTTGATGCGATATCCTTTGCTGCAGATGACGTGGATGTGATATCTGATGTTGGGTTGGATGTGATATCCTTTGTTGGGGACAATGTAGACGCGATATCTGTTGTCGGGGTAGATGCGATATCCTTTGCTAAAGACGACATAGATGTGATATCTATTGTCGGGACGGATGTGATAGAAGACGACGTAGATACAATATCTATTGTCAGAGCGGATGCGATATCCTTTGTTGGAGACGACATAGATGCGATATCTGTTGTCGGTTCTAATGCGATATCCTTTGTTGGAGACGACTTAGATGCGATATCTATTGTCCTAGCGGATGCGATATCCTTTGCCGAAGATGACGTAGATGCGATATATGATGTCGGGGCGGATGCAATATCCTTTGTTGCAGACGACGTAGATGCGATTATCTGTTGTCGGTTTGGATGTGATATCCTTTGTTGGAGACGACATAGATGCGATATCTGTTGTCGGTTCGGATACAATATCCTTTGTTGGAGATGGCGTAGATGCGATATCTGTTGTCCGAGCGGATGCGATATCCTTTGCTGGAGACGACGTAGATGCGATATCTATTGTCGGAGCGGATGCGATATCCTTTGCTGGAGACGACGTAGATGTTATATCTATTGTCGGGGTAGATGCGATATCCTTTGTTGGAGACAACCTAGATGCAATATCTGTTGTCGGGGTAGATGCGATATCCTTCGCTAAAGACGACGTAGATGCGATATCTATTGTCCGAGCGGATGCGATATCCATTGTTTGGAGACGACATAAATGTGATATCTGTTGTCGTTCTTGATGATGGCATTCTGGTGATTTTTAATCCTTAAGAGTGTAATCAAAATCTCAGAGACCCAAAGTGTTTTTAGGTGCTCATCATTCTGATTTTTCTCGTCTAGATTTCGAGCTTCATCCTTAGATAATATTTGGGCTTCATCTCACATAACCCCCAGTGTATATCTGCGGGCGAAGACCTTGTTGTTGTCGGGTCTTCCAAATCTTCTCATAAGCTAATTCTTCATGCCAATAAAGGTTGATGAGTAGGTAATTGTCAGCCCCCGGTGACGACCACGATGATGACATGCATGCAGTTGGTCTGTTGTTCTACATGAAATGCATAGACTCGAGACTTATGATCCAGTTATGTACTCATGCACGACTCTGAGTTTCATGTGCTTGACTTATTAATCCAGCTTAATGCATACCTCTTAGTGACCTTGATGAGAGAATGCTATATGCACATATTCACATTATAATGCATGTTGTACAATGCTACCATGTTGAGAGCCCCCACTTTTTCTTCCCACAATGAAAGTAAAGAAATCCTAAGTATCAAGTCAATTTTGAGGCGAGTTTCAGGACAAGGCAATAGGAAGCATGGAGACGATCACATGTGAGAAGCCAAGTGGTCTCATATACTTGACACATGAGCCATCTTGTGCGTTGTTATCGTTGAAACATTCATGGAGTTGGATGTTGTGGATGTCGAGTGATGAGTGAGCCCCCAGTTGTAATGCCGCAAAAGATGATATCAATGGAAAACACGACCTGCTTAAGTTACACGATGGGATGGGTAGAATGCTCAACCACAATGTCATGGTTAGGAACCCCAAGCACTAAGAAAGATCAAGCGGCAAGCTGTCTTGATTTCCCTTGCCTTTACTCTAGCTTTCTTAGTTCTTTTATTTGGGTAGGAACATGTAAGCATACCAAGCCCCCAGTACTAGTGAACAAATGGCTTTAAATGAGTTAGCATGATGGTCCTAGGTGGGTGTTGTCTTCAAGTAACCCTTATTTTGATGCAGTTGGCTTTTTGTTCTGCCAAAGGAGTTATCCCTCACTCAGGTGTTCTGGAAGCGAGGATTAACTGACGAATCTCCTACATACACTAATTACCAAATCAGAAGAGCTCACATGGTAGGGACAATGGAGATGGATTATGGAAAAGGTAGGAATGGTGGTATAGAAAGCATGTTTTTGAGTGGTTAGGCCCCAATCGTGGGCCAGACGAGGCTATGGATGGCTAAGCGAGACTAGTGATCAGATGTAATGGACAAGGTGATGAGTGTATGGGTAGTTTGATGGAAAAAGATTCGAACTGACGGAGGAAGGTGATATGGTATTTGGATGGAGAACCATTCTTCATGGGTTTATCTCATAAGGGAAGAGATGGTCAAATGGCTAGATTTTGGTATGAAGGGTAATCCAAGTCTGATGGGAAAAGTGGGTGTGCATAGTGAAAGGAAATTTAAGAGTTTTCATTGTCCTTAGAGACCAAGGCTTCCTCTCCTTTTGCCTAGCCTGCCTGGTGAGGTTTTCGACCTAGCCACTCTTTATTCTCTCTCTCTCAAAGATGAACTTTCTCTAAATTGAATTGCAGCGGCCGGGCCTCAAAAAGGTTCTCCTACGTATCCAATATGGAATCAGGCCAGTCGTAGTTCAATTGGTGCAGCTTTATAGGATTGATGCCTCAAGAAGGACTTTTAGATAGGTGGGAATGTTGATGGGAAGGATAGGTGTAAAGGTTTGAGGGGAAGGTTTGTGTGCGGGTGACTTACAATTGGCTCTTATTCTTGCTTCTTTTTTTTCTTTTTTTTTGCTTTTTCTTTTTTGTTGGATTTTTTTTCTTTTTTCTTTTCTTTTTTCCTTTTTTTTTGGATTTTTTTTTGAACTACGGACCTTCAGCTTATACTTCTCCTATCAATGAATGTTACCCGCAACACATTATTTGGCTTAGGTGGGTTTAGGGATGAGATGGTCATAAAATGAATCACCGGGTTCGTGGTGGTGGCTAAGAAGACGGTGTGAGAAGGTAATAATGTAGGTAAAGCGGCTAGGCGAAAATGAAGGTGATGATAATGTCAGTGGTAAGGGGTGGAAGCCTCCTATCCTAGGTATGTCTTTCTGAGCTGCATGATTTATTTGATAGTGAGATTCACTTTTAGAGACGATTGGTCTTGTTCATTTGAATTCTCTCCTTTTGCCTAACATGTTGGATGAGTGTTCAGGTTAGCTTTTCTCCTCTTGATTTTCACTCATTTACCTCTCCTTTTGCCCCAACATGTAGGTGTTCATGTCAGCCTCGTATTTTGTTTTTTTTTAAATGAAATTTGTCTCTCCTTTTGCCTAACTTCGCTTTGGCGGTGAAGTTAGCCTCTCTTCTCTCCATTAACCTTGGACTCGAGGTAGGACAAAAAAGTAAAAACATAGAGTGAAGGTGTGATTGAGATGTGAGATGGGGTGAAAGATGTAAGCAAATGGATGTGTCATACTTGGATGGTCATATGGGTGAGTGAGCTCTTCAATTCAAATCAGGAATGCAAACACAAGGATTATTTCCTTATCAATTTAAAAGCAAATGAAGGGTTGGGGAAGACAAGAGTCATAATGAAATAAATTCATCTTTTTGAATGCAGCTAAGATGAATACATTAAAATCTACTTGGGATATATCCCAATTGACTCTGAAAATACAATGGGCCGCACACCTAAAATTTGAAAATATACAACATTAGGAGTTCTGTATACGAGTCATCCCATCTTCACCTCTAGTGTAGCTTGCGATCCCTTCTTCATTTACCTCTCCTTTTGCGCAACTTGTGGGTGTTCAAGTTTGCAATCTCTTTTTGCCTAACCCCAAGTGAGTTCTTAGAGTTAACCCCTCTTCTCTTTGTTAACCACGGTTTGATTTGATTGGCCTTTCCTTTTGCCTAATCCCAAGTGAGTTCTTGGAGTTAACCCCTGTTCTCTTTGTTAACCTTGGTTTGATTTGATTGGTATCTCCTTTTGCCTAACCCCAAGTGAGTTCTTGGAGTTAACCCCTATTCTCTCTTTGTTAACCTTGGTTTGATTTGATTCCTCTCCTTTTGCCTAACCCCAAGTGAGTTCTTGGAGTTAACCCCTCTTCTCTTTATTAACCTTGGTTTGATTTGATTGCCCTCTCCTTTTGCCTAACCCCAAGTGAGTTCTTGGAGTTAACCCCTCTTCTCTGTGTTAACCTTAGATCTGACAAAAGGTGAAGAGTAGGAATATAATGGACATGGTATCACATTCAATCAGTGAGTATCGAGAAGAATTGTTGGAGTTGTGAAAAGCTTGAAGTCTCCATAATCTGATTCTAGCCCAAGATTTGACTCTTGATATTTTATGTCCTATTTTGCCTGTATGGAAACCATAAACCTCAAAAATTAACCTTGACATTTACCTACCCAAACGCCTAGTGACCTATATGAGACGACCTAATGCAAACAATGCCTATATGATGAATGATTTTTTTTTTTTTGGGTGTGGACTCACCCACTATTGGGCTTGCATGAGGACTCCTAACCTAGAATGATGTTATGTACATGAAGAGGGGAGGTATCCATCAAGTCATTACAAAATCGAATCAACATTAAAATTTAATGGACTCAAATTTAGTTAACGACCGGAGGGATGCCTTAGGGGTCAAACATTACTTAGGGTCGAGTAAAGTAAAACTTGAATCTCAAGCTTAGTCAAATCTCTTTGACTTGGGCCTAAGAGAGACCTTTTGGGCCTACTTTAATCTCGTTTGAATATTACCCAAACTAAAGTAATGTTTGAAGGAAATGCAAGTGTTGGACCGACTCACTTTACAATGAAATGTACAATTAGCACATAATTAGCACGTTAATTTTTTTTAAGAAAACAAAAAAAGAAAGAAATGCACATAGCATACAAATGAGTGTTACCATCCTAACTATGGTTCTAGGTTCGGCGTTTAGGGTAAGTTTCCTAAAGGCTTCTATGCTCATGTCTCGCACGGGCCGTAAATTCTATGGAGTTCATAGTAATACGGGTCGTGTGTGTCTCACAAAATTTAAGGGAAAATGTAAATTCATAATCCCTAGAATTTGGAGTAATTCATGAGTGGGAAAGGGTTATGATCTTCCAGAAATGTGGAATTCATTTCGTTGAAGTCATAAACGCACTTTACCCGAAAGGGAAATTTAGGGTTAAAAACCTAGACGGTACCTTTTGGTTCTTCCCGATTTAAAAAAATCGAAAAGTAGGCCCGTATGCAGAAATGCCTACTAAATAATAAAAATTAAAAGAATTAATTTCTCCTTTCTACTCAAAAATATTAAAAACCGATTTTTCAAGTTTTACCCTCTTCAAGTAAGTCCCCAATGTGGTCGCCATTTGTAGGACCCGGGAAAAAACTTCCATTGGTGTCCTACGCGGTGTTAGGCGAATCGAAAGAGGTATCTAGTCTTTAAGGGATTTAAATTGAATTTTTATTAATCAAAATGTTCAAACGCAATCTTGAATTTAATTAATTTTATTACCGGAAAATGTCATTGCTCAGAAAATAATATAACACAAAAAACGAGGAGAATCAACGGTGAATCGAGACCTCAATTTTCTGATTCGTTTCTTTCTGTGATATAACTTCTCGTGCAATTAAAATTTTCTAGAAATAAAAAGGTAAAATTTGAAAAGAAAGCGAATGAATCAAATTGAATAAATTATAGAGTCGCCAATTAATTTTTGGTGAGAATTAATAAACTCAAATTAGACTCCGCAAACCGCGAACCATGAGATTCGGATCTGGGGGTAAGGTTACGAATTTGAAAGTAAAAACTTTCGAATCCGCCTGTTCAAAGAACGGACTCTACTAAATCGGTTCGTTAAAGAACAGAGTAGAAGAGGAGAATTAATTAGATTAATTCAAATTATTTAGATGCATGCAAAGAATTAAAGTACAAAAATAAATAAATCCGATGAATAAATAAAAGCAATAAACAAAACACAAATAAATAAAGAACGAAATTAAAGTTATCTTCTCAAGTAATCCTGTTTAAATTAGTCATAATTGATATTAGCATCAGCATTACAACAGTATAAGTGATTACAAGAAAATAAAAACGACAAAAAATAATGCCAAGTATAGATGTATGCAAATGATGAAGAGAGGAGAAGGAGAAGAAGAATGAAGAGAGGGAGAAGAAGAAGAAATCACCTAGTGTCAATACTCCTATGTGATTCGGTGTCTAGAAAAATGATGTGAGTGAGACTGTATTTATAGGGGAAATGAAGTGAGGAAACTAGGGTTATGAAATAAAAAGGGATAGTTGGGCCATTTTGATAAGCAGGAGGCCCAGTATGTTGGAAGGAAAGGAAGCGGGCCACTGCGGACCAGCATGTTGGGTTATTTTGAGCTCCCTAACTTCAAATGTCCATAACTTTCCCATCCGACCTCCGATTAACTTGATTCAAGTGTCGTTAGAAAGCTTGTAACGAGTACTTTTGCTCCCAAAATTAGGAAACTCATAGAGTTCAATGGAAATTCGGTAATTTAAAGAAAAGGCTCAGGTAAATGAACAAAGGGCTGAGTTTTTGGAATATTTGAACTCTGATGGGCCAGAAATGGAAATGGGCTAATGCGTAGAGGAAAATTTATTTGGATTTTTTGTGGGTTTTTCATCATTATGCATTTCAAGAATACTTGGCATTTAATCCTAAAACAAAAAAATACTCAAAATAAATTAAATAATTACAAAGCTGAACTACGACAAAGTTCAACGTCTACATCTGTCTACTCTTGTAATTTTGAACCACCAAGTATATAAAATGGATAGAAAATAGTAGTGCTTCTAGTTTAAATTGATTCTTCTTGGCAAGGTTCTAGATGCAGCGTCAGGAGTATTGGCAGACTTGATACATCTTTAATGTATGTATCATTAGTTTCTATGGACCAAATTACCTCTATTCCGCCGCTTGTCCAATCATATTACTATGTATGATGTAGAGCTTTGGTGAACCTTATTTTTGTGCTTGAAAGATTTTATCATTCTGGCTTGCTTGAGAACCAACAATTCTGATTAAACTCTCCAATTGATGATAAGTTGGGAGTAGTTTGTTGTTTAATTTAATGAATGACATGTGAATGGTAGCTAGCTAGGTAGGCTAAATTATTAGGCTCTTCCATTCTTCGCCAATCTATTGTGTAATTAATCATTTAAAAAATGTTTGAAAAGCCATAAATTCTTTTTAGTTCTAGTTACTCGTAATCTGATGTTCTCATCTTCATGCAGCCATATTTTTGAGTCTCATGCAACTCTTTTGATTGCAGAGTCAGATTGGGGGCCCTCAGATTTATCGAACAGGTTATTTACGTAGAAGTAATAGGTGAAATTGGGAACTTAGTCGGGTCTCGATCTTTTTAAGAAGCAATATATTCTGATAAGATCATATATATATATATATATATATATATATATATATATATATATACACTTAATAACTTTGAAATCTTTCATGAATTGCCAATGTCCTGTACAAGAAGCATCATCTCTTCATCCATCTCTCCGTTTGTATTTATCTTTTTGATAAATCTTTAGGCCAACATCCAATGCTGCCTAATATCCTCTTACAAGGCCTGAGCCAACGTCATAAGATCATGGGTTGAATTATGTGACAGAATGATTTGTGCTACCAATAGAATGGGTCGGGTAGAGCCGTGCTCTCACCCTATACCCATCAGCTAGACATAATTAGATTAGCTATTGTTTTGGGCAGTTGAGTTATCTGGTCCTTGAACAAATCATCCCGTCTTTGTGTCTGTCTCTGTATCTGTCTCTTGCCAAAGCTTATTTCATAGATGACATGTAATTTTATTTTCTTTTCCCCCCGGTTATCTTTAATTGTATACTTTCTCCCTCTATATTTAGCTTCTAGTCATCTTAGAGTTAGTCAAGCCAAAGCAAAGCAATTCAGAAGTGGCTCTCGTCTGATCTAGACCATCTGGTAAAGATCGATCTTCTGCTCGTAATTGACTCAACAATTCAGCTTCTTCTACTTTGATTTCAACATCTTACTCCTTTAAGATATCGATTACTTTGATTTAACATAGTATCTCACACTGTTTAGTTGTGTTTGATCTTACTTTCATGGCACTCGAGGAATTGCAAATTTCAGGAGTTTGGGAACTGACCCATTGCTAAATTTGGAGGATCCGAGCCCAAGGTTCAGCAGGGCTAGGTTTATCTCTTAGGGAAGTTCGATAGGCCTTCTATCTCCTCTTATCATTTTTTGCTTTTGGATCTCCCAGGCTAATTTTATTTAGTGTTTATTGTGCTTATAATGACATTTAGTAGCTTTGGTATTGTTTTATTACTAGTTTTCCACTTGTTGGAAAGTTGCTCTATTATTACTGTATTACTTGTCAATGGTTGTAATTCGATCTTCTTAGGCTCATACATGTGACAATACTTCAAGGATATTGTTGTGCCCCTTTAATGCTCACTATGGCAGTATCCTGTTTGTCTATTCACACTTGCTATTGTCATTATCTGAATCTCACACATCATTTTCTGCTAGTTTCTTCACTACTATTTGCTTTCCGTTATATTTGTGGTGCTTTGCTGTGGTCCTACAAGATGATTATGTTTTGGTGGCCCTGTTTGCGCTCAATTTAGGAGTTGGTTTTGTTTTCTTTATTTTTCCAGGGACATCGTATCGTTGACTTCAATCAAGAATGATGTTTATGTTGTTGGTAAATTGCTTGAATACAGGCAACAATATTCTTGTGTCTTTTAGTTATGATCTTGTTCTCCTTTGCAAGGGGATTTATTGTGTTCGATCTACTAGTTGATCACTTTGAATCTGATTATTTCGTGTGTAATTTCAAGTTCAATTTAATGTATTTGTTTCTCCCTATTTGATTTTAGCTATCCTTCCAACATGAACTTTGTATTACTTGTTTACCTTATCTTTTTGTCATTTTAGGTTCATGTACTGTTACGTACAAACTTTTGGAGGGCAAATTACTTATTTAACTCTTTTTTTTGTGGATTGCAAATTAAAGGGCCTTTGTATTACTTATTTGCATTATCTTTTTGTTTTACAGGTCACTTTGGTTGATATTGGATAAAATACGAAGCTTTTGAGTAATGAAGTTCAAGATCAAGTTCAAGTTAAACAATTGGTTACATCTATGCCTTTATGTTGTCCATATTTTGCAAACACAAAAACCCTTTTGATATACGTTTGGGTGAAGAAGTACAAATTATTCAAGTGTAACGGCTAACTATTGTATCTTTTGGGAATATTGAAATGTTGTGTCGTAAATCATTTGGATGGTTTGTAATTGTAAATACACTTTATTTCAATGTTTTTGTAATAGAATTTTTTTCATATGTCATTTATATTTTATTATATTTTGGAAAATTTTCTTCCAAGAGCAGACCAAAACAACAAACTGTTGTCATAGATCAAGAGAATTGTGTTACCATAGATAAGAACATAAGATGTCTCAACTTGTAAAGTGTTGCTACAGGATGTAGTAGAATTGTTGCCTTTGGTACCTAAGGCAACGTTTTTGTTCGTATGTGTTGCAATAGCCTAAATACTTGAGGTAACATTTTTTACAAGTGTTGCAATAGCCTAAATACCTATGGTAACGTGTTTTTTAAGAAGCGCTGCAATAGCCTAAAAATTGTTACAATAACCTATTGCAACGCCCGTCTAATGTAGCACTTTACGAAACGTTGCAATAGACCTAAAGTAACACTATTTGGGTCTTTAGTAACACTTGTAGTGCGTTGCTAAAGCCACCTTTTGTTGTAGTGCGGGTTTCGTAGACCGGAGTTATTATTATTATTTTTACGGTTTGTCGATTTCCTTAAATCGGCTGGCGACTCTTTATGACCTTTTTTTACAAATCCTTTTGATTATTTAAAATAAACGATATTTCACAAAAATAATTATAAATGATTTAATACCACTTTTTCTTATTTAAAATAAATGATTAATAAAACCCTCACGGGTTTTATTAATTTTCACCTTTTTTTTCAATGGGTCGAAGATGCACATTGCCCAGCCCATGACACCATAAAACCCACGCAGGTTTTAGAGTCCCATGGCGGTCCCTTTGCTCCTTCTTGGGCCCGGATAAAATAGGGGGTCAGTATTAAAATTATCAATAAATTATTTTAGTATAATTTCGGATATTTTAATAATATAAAAGAGTTTGTAAAATAAATAAAGTTTCATCACCCCGAAAGTGAATTTCGAAAATAAAAACATCTTTATTTAAGGATTAAGGAACCATAGTCAGCTCCCGATCAATTAAGTAGCGCATCCGAAAATCGACACCCCTAAACAATGGACGATTTTCCGGGTCCTACACCCATGTCCTTCATAGAGAACTTTGAGGATAGAAATTCTTTGGTCTTATTAATTTTTTCCATGTCAGTCCCAAAGATCAACATGTCATCAACATATAGGCATATAATCACCCCTTTTCCATTCTCAAACTTATAGTATATGTACTTATCCGATTCATTGATCCTATATCCACTTGAAAGCACTACTTCATCAAATTTTTGATGCCATTGCGTAGGTGCTTGCTTAAGTCCATATAAGAACCTTATAAGTTTACAAACTTTCTTCTCTTGACCTTCAACAACAAATCCTTCGGGTTGTTCCATATACACCTCCTTCTCTAGTTCTCCATTTAAGAATGTCGTTTTGACATCCATTTGATGGATAACTAGCTTATGAATAGTAGCTAAAGCCAACAACACACGTATTGAGGTTGTCCTAGCTACCGGTGCATATGTATCAAAGTAGTCAATATCATACTTTTGAGTAAAGCCCCTTACAACCAACCGGGCTTTATACCTCTCAACGGTGCCATCCCACTTTTCTTTTTCTTTTAAAGATCCATTTAGAGGTAATTGGTTTACTTATCGGAGGAAGATCAACCAATATCCAAACATTGCTTTCCATTATAGAATCAATCTCATCTTGAACCGCTTCTTTCCACAAAGAAGCATCATGAGATTGCATAGCTTCTTAAAAGTTTTTGGATCTTTATCTATGTTGTACATGCATAGGATCTCACTTTCAATTGAGTCCCTTGAACCTTCTACCAAATAAACATAGATGTCCGAACCAAAATCTTTTGGTTTCCTTGATCTTTTACTCCTTCTTAATTCAATACTTTCATCTTCTTCATCATGAACAACATCATGACTCAACCGATCATCTTGTATGGATGCACCCTCATGAGTTTTATCTTGAGGCTCAATTAAAGGAACAATATCTTGAGTTATATCTTTATGTCTAGGAATTGAAGATAACCTAGTCTCATTAAAAATTGCATCTATTGATTCCATAACGGTATTCACCGATATGTACTCATTTGGCTCAACTACCAAAAACCTATAAGCTTTGCTATCTTGAGCATAGCCTATAAAGATGCACTCAATTCCTCTTTCACCTAACTTTCTTTTCTTAGGTTCCGGGACCCCTACAATGGCCCTACAACCCCAAATATTAAAATACTTTAGATTTGGTTTCCTTTTGTTCGATAACTCATATGGGGTACTAGAATTCCCTTTGAATGGAACTCTATTTAAAATATAACAAGTCGTTTACATGGCTTCACCCCAAAATCCATTACTTAAACCGGAGTTAGACAACATAGAATTCACCATTTCTTTTAAAGTTCTATTTTTCCTTTCTGCAACCCCATTTTGTTGTGGTGTATACCGGGCGATTGTCTTATGGACAAACCCCGTTTCTTGGAAAAACTTTGGATCATAAAACTCCCCTCCCCTATTGGATCTTAAAGTCTTAATCAAGGTCTCACATTGAAGTTCACTTCTAGTTTTGTAAACTCTAAACTTTTCAAGTGTTTCATCTTTAGAACTCAAAAGATAAACTTGACAATATCTAGAATAATCATCAATGAATGTCACATAATACTTCTTACCACCCATAGAAGGTGTACTATGAAAAACTTCTAAATCACTATGAATTAAATCAAGCAATTTAGAAGTTCTTTTTATACATGAGAATGAACTTTTAGTGATTTTATTAAGCATGCATGTCTTACACTTTTCTATATCATCATTCAATTTAGGAATCAAATCAAGATTAGACATTTCCTTCAACTTGTTAAAGTTCACATGTCCTAATCTATAGCATGCCATATAAAAGACTTATTCAAACTAGACACATGCATATAAGCGAAAATCACGCCATCTTTATTACTTTCCGCATTCAATTTAAACATCTCTCCATAAGCATATCATTTCCCTACAAAAGTCCCTCCCTTGGAAAGTACATAGTTATCTCCATCATAAACTTGCATAAACCAAATTTGCTAAGAAGATAACCGGATACAAGATTCTTACAAACTCCCGAAGCTAGATCACATCATTCAAAAAAGCAAAGATTTACCGGAAGTGAAAACAAGTTCCACTTGCCCAATGCCTTCAACTTTGACCGGATGGTTGTTTCCCATGTAGAGTTTCACACCATCATCCGCCATTTTGAGAGTCTTGAATAAACTCTTGTCAATGCAAACATGCTTTGACGTACCCGAGTCTATGTACCAATAATTGTAACCAATAGAAACCATGTTAATATGATCCTTAATCATGACTACAAAGAAATTGGGTTCCTTCTCCTTACTCTTGTCCTTAGATGTATCTTTGTCCAAAAGACCATGCTTCTTTTTTCATTGGTAACACTCTCTCTTTGTGTTCCCCGGTTTGCCACATTCCTAACAAACTTGGTTAGGCTTTTGAATTCCATTGCTAGTTTTGTTATGACTCTTGTTCTTATTCTTGTTTCCCTTATTCTCTTGCACCACATGGACCTTAGATTGCTCTTTGGAACCATCTTGTAGGCATAACTTCTCATCAATCCGAAGATGGTTAACCAAACCTTCAAGAGACATAGCTTCTTTCCGGTGCATGAGTGTCCTTTTCGTCTTATTCCAAGAAGAAGGTAATTTGTTAATAATAGAGGATACAATTATGTATTCATCCATGTTCAAATTGTGTTGCTTGAAGTTACTAAAAATACGTTGAATCTCATGGAATTGATCTAGAATTTTCCTATTATCATCCATCTTAAACTTCATGAATTGACTAACAAGAAAATTCTTACTTTACGCATCTTCTGACATATACTTAGCTTCAAGCATCTCCCAAAGCTTCTTGGCCGTCTCTACATGTTGATAGACATCAAAGAGAGTGTTGATCATCCCCTTGAGAATGCATCCTCTACAAATGTAATCATCATTCTCCATCTTTAGCCTTTGCCAAGTAGCCTCCGCATATTTCTTGCCTTTGTCTCCATCACTCATGGAAATCTTTAGGAGATTCCTTGGTCATCACCTTCTCGGTCGAAGGGTCTTGATTAACCTTGGGAGAAATCTCAGTGTTAAGCACATAGGCCACATTGAGAGTCGTAAGCAAGAAGTGCATCTTGTTTTGCCACCACCGGAAATCCACTCCTTCAAAGCGTTCTAACTTTTGGAAATTGCTAGACATATCACAAAGCGAGGCCATTACTAAATAGTTCTTAAGATTGTTGGAGGAAAGGGAGTAAACGGTATATAAAACAATAGAAATTCGCTTGGATAACGCTAAGAGTTGTGGCTTAGTACTCACTTTCCTTAAGAACTATTTACTATACCATAAATGTTCACATGGATAAAACTTAGCTCTTGTAACACTCAAGAAATAGGCTCTCACTTGAATCACTCAAGAATAGCTGCATTCTAGACAAGAATGAAGATGTGATTAGCTTAGAATGGTGTGTCTCAAATAGCTTGAAATGTCTACTATTTATAGGAGATTTCCACCCTCTCATGATATCCTTTTGTCAAAGGATAATCAAGACACTTAATGAGAGATTATGGCCTTAATATAACCTTGACCAAGTCAAGTCATATAGCTGTTAGAAATCCTTAATAATCGTCCTTAAAGTTGATATCAAATACGTACTAATTGTACAAGATTATATAGTCGTTAGCATTAAAAACAGTTTTGGGTTCCAACACGGTCCGTGTTGGGTGAAACACGACCCGTGTTGTCTCAACACAATCTATGTTGAGCCCATGACAACTTTCTTTGCTCTCTAAAGACCAACACGACTCATGTTGGTCTCAAATTCACCCGTGTTGATCATATTTTTGATGTTTCATTTATATATGATCCATGTTTGTAGACCCCGAAAAAATCTGCCGATCTTTTCGCGGCGCTACTCAAAAGAGGAGTTCTCTTTTTTAAATTGGGAGCCGACTAGGATTGCTTATCCTTAATTAAGGCTGAACTTTTAAGGACACTTTTAATTGACAAGTTGATTTAACCCCGAAACTCGATTTTATTAAGGAAAAGATAAAAAAAGAAAAAAGAAAACAAAAAGAAAAATAAAAAAAAGAAGAAACTCGACCGGGAACCCGTCTGAGTTCCATGAAGACAAAACAAAAAAAAAAAAGAAAGAAAACAGAACCCAGACGGGTTCCTGAAGAAGCAAAAGAGAAGAAAAGGGGCTGGGAACCCGCCTGGGTTCCTGCCTCTGGCTCGGAGTAAATACAAGACGGGGAAACCCGTCTGGGTTCTGAGAATCAAATCGGCTTACCTTTGGCGCAAAACGTAAAATAGGTCATAAAAACCAAAAAGAAAAAGAAAACCAAAGTACGAAAATAGAGTCGCCAGTTGAATTTTAGGATAAAAACAACAAACCGTCAAAGAAATAGACTCCGGCCTACGAACCCAAAGACGGATTCGGGGGTAAGGTTACGAATTTGACAATTAAAATCATCAAATCCGCCTATTCAACGAATAGACTCTACTAGAATTAAATTAAAGCGAAAGGTTGAAAAAGAGGGAGGAATTGAATAAATTTCACGAGTTTATCATTAATGTCATGCAATGAAACGAAAGAAAAAGAAAGTAAAATTACATTATATTAATACAAGAATCACGCTAACCTTTAGTGAAGTAGCATGCAAAGGGGAGAGAAGAGAGAGAATACACTAGTGTCAATACTCCTAGTATATTCTGGTGTGTTTTTGTGGGTGATGAATGGTGGGTATTTATAGGGGGGGGAATTAGGTTTAGATTTAGGGTTTGGAGGCTAAGTTAAGCCGCGGCGCCGTGGGAATCAGAGGATGGAAGGAAAAGCGGGCCTCGGGCGGGAACCCAGACGGGTTCTGTGGCGAAGGCGAACTCGCCCATGAACCCAGACGGGTTCTGGCGGAGTGAGCTCGGCCATGAACAGACGGGTTCCAGTGGTGTTGGAGCTGAGCTCCGGCCCACTGAACCCAGACGGGTTCCTGTGATGTTGGAGCTGAGCTCCGCCACTGAACCCAGGTTCCCGGCATTTGGGCTTTGTATATTTTTTTGGAGTTTTCGGTGGAAAGAGGCTTGCGTGCCATTTATCGGTTAGCCTATTTTCTAAAGCGACACTAAAAAGAAAATAAAATAGATACAAAATTCGGCGTCTACAGATAGCCCCACTTTGATCGAGTTTGAGTAAAGCGATGATCAAAGTAGTCTTGATGATCTTGGATATGAATCGAAGCACATCGGTGGTTGGCGCTTGGAAGGCCGGGTCTGCGTCGATGTCGTCGATGTTCATCGCGTTGTGAAGCCCCGATGATGGCCCTTGTCGCATTGTGAAGGCCCGACAATGGCCTCGTCGCGTTGTGAAGGCGGCGATGGCGCTGTTGGCGCTTGGAAGCCGGGTCTGCCGATGTAGATGTTTGTTCATCGCATTGTGAAGGCCCCATGATGGCCCTTGTCGCATTGTGAAGGCGACAATGGCCCTCGTCGCGTTGTGAAGGCCCGACGATGGCCGTTGCGACGCTTGGAAGGCCGGGTCTGCGCGATGTAGATGTCTTTGTTCATCGCATTGTGAAGGCCCGATGATGGCCCTTGTCGCATTGTGAAGGCGCGTCTATGGCCCTCGTCGCATTGTGAAGGCCCGACGATGGCCGTGTTGGCGCTTGGAAGGCGGGTCTGCGCCGATGTAGATGTGATGTTCATCGCATTGTGAAGGCCGATGATGGCCCTTGTCGCATTGTGAAGGCCCGACAATGGCCCTCGTCGCGCATGAAGGCCCGACGATGGCGCCATCGCATTGTGAAGGCGATGATGGCCGCCATCGCATTGTGAAGGCCGATGATGGCCGCTATCGCGTTGTGAAGGCGATCTTGGCGCGTCGTATTGTGAAGGCGACGATGGCCGTCGTCGCATTGTGAAGGCCCGACGATGGCCGCCATCGCATTGTGAAGGCGATGATGGCGTTGTTGATGAAGTGTCGCGTATTAGCGGCGACGGTGATGTCATGTATTGTTAGGGCCCGATGACGGCCGCTGGTGGAGAAATGTCGCGTATTAGCCCGGCGACGGCTGATGGTGTCATGTATTGTTAGGGCCCGATGACAGCTGCTGGTGGCGAAATGTCGCGTATTAGCCCGGCGACGGCTGATGGTGAATGTATTGTTAGGGCCCGATGACGGCCGCTGGTGGTGAAGTGTCGCGTATTAGCCCGACGACGGCTGATGGTGAATGTCGCGTATTAGCCCGGCGACGGCTGATGGTGAATGGTGAATGTCGCGTATTAGCCCGGCGACGGCTGATGGTGTCATGTATTGTTAGGGCCCGATGACGGCCGCTGTATTTCGTGCATTGTCCTGCAAGAAATAAAGAGAGAAGGCATCAGTTTATTTGAAATTCAAAATGGGTCAGAGAATTTACCTGTCGGTTTGTGTCTCGAAAACGGGCTCGAGTTGAGCATAACTGCATGAGCATAAGCTTGTATTGGGCTCGAAAACAGCCTCGATTGCTTATTTTCGACCCAGCAAAACCCGTCTGGGTTTGGTCAAGTGTTGGGCTCTTCTCCTGTTTTTTGTGAGTCGGGTGAGGTGAAAAGGCCCGACCCAGATGGAATAAAAGAAGGCCCACACCTGTCTTTCGTCCTGGCTTTTAGGCTGATTCGATCCCTTTGCTTGGGCTGCATAGCCCCCAGTTTAGTGGCAGTTCTTTGCTAAACTGGGAGTCAATTGATAGTTGTCGTAGTGACTTGCCCCTTCTTGAATTTTTCATGGTGGACTTTGTGGACCTAAGCGGTATTCGGTAGATTTGTCCCCTTGCTTGGGCTGCATAGCCCCCAGTTTAGTGGCAGTTTGATTTAACTCTTGCTAAACTGTGAGTCAATTGATGGTTGCTGTAGTGACTTGCTTCCTTTTTTGGATTCAAACAGCCCCCGGCTTAATGGAAACTCGATTGAATTTTTTCTAAGCCGGCGTCACTCGAAAATGCAGGCGGTGCCGAAGTGCTGCACCTATCTGGCTCAGGTAGCGATACAGAGATGGCAGACTCCTCTTACTACCAGTGGGACACTTACTTCGGATCTGGTGGAAGCGGGGTCCATAGAGCTGATAACGCTAGTGGCGGTGGCGACGGCGACACAGAGGTCTGGCGTGATGACGACTGAGAACGATGCGTCTGCAGGATTCTTATGCTATGCTATACACGACTCTTATGTACTTAGGACAATGCTATGCAATGATGTACTAAATGCATTTTTCTATACTTATGTACTAATGCAGACTGTTGATGCAATGCTCATGTAATGATGGTGTTAT